>JBBGZY010002192.1:317500-890778 GCA_037952925.1 Lithobates clamitans | reverse complement strand
CTCTCTCTCCCCACAGGGTTAGATGGTATTTCTCCATTTAAATGCTCATAGGATAGAAGCAGAAGAAATCTCCATAGTGTAGAACCATAATATTGGTAAAAAGAAAAAATTGCACTCGGACTGTTTCTTTAACCCCCCTGGCAGGAATCCCGAGTCTGGCTCGGGGTGGAATTTCAGTACCAAGAGCAGTAACCCCAAGCCAGACTCTGGATCGCATCGCAGGATCCAGGAAGAGCTTACTTACCTTGTCCCCTGGATCCTGCGATGTCTCCACGCAGTGTGAGCAGCTCGGTCTATCATGAGCCGGGCTCCGTTCCCTGCGAGCGTTGTGATGCACGGGGGCGGAGAACGGCGCCAAATTCAAAAAGTGAAACACAAACTATACATACAGTATACTGTAAACTTACAGATTACATTACTGTATGTAATTATTTCACCTCCCTTTTTGTCCCTAGTGGTTTCTCCTCCAGTGTCCTGCATGCAGTTTTATATTATAAAAACTGTTTTTTCTGCCTGGAAACTGGAGATTGTCCCTAGCAACCAAAACTGTCCCTTTACATCAAAAGTGGTTTTAGAGTAGCTAGAAAACAGCGATAATAAATTAGATTCACTCGCAGAATTGAGCAATAGTGATTTGTGGGAGATCTGTCATCAAATACTGAAAAGTAATGACAGCGACAATTCTGCAACTGAGCAAATTTCAGTGTTTTTGATTTGATTACATTATTGAATATGTATTATTATTATTATTATTATATTATTTGGTATAATTATTTATAGTTATTTATTATATTATAATTTATGATTTTGTGTTTCAAACTTTATCACACCCGGGATGTCTACTAGACTCTGGTTTGGACAGATATAAGTGTGTTATTGCTAAGATTTACAGGCCTACAATAAAAAAACACCAAATTTCAATGCAGAATAATTGTACCGCTTTCAGCACCTAAAATCCGACATAATCATACCGCCAGGGAGGTTAAAATGACATCAGCATGACAGCTGTTATGCTGTCATTTTGAAGGTAAATCCCCCCCCCCCCCCCCAATGTGGCACAGATGGAAAAAAAAAGCCAAATAAAACAAATGGGGGTTATAACTCACAATTACTTTATCCAAAATAACAATTTTTTTTAAAGCATTTTCCCCCACATTGTTCTTTTAGAATTGCTCTGGCTTTGTTAGGTAAAATGGGGATCAACAGTGGAGAACATTTTCTTTCAAGTCTCGCCACAGATTCTCAGTTGGTTTACAGCTAATATGTTCTGTCTATTTGGGGCAAAGCAACAGGTTGAATCCACCATCCTTCCATCCTTTTCTTTCCATCCTTCTCTTTCCTTCACTCCCCCGCCACTTTGTTCAGCACCAGGAGCTTCAGGAAGTACCCTGTATGATGGTTAATGTGACTCACAAGGCCAATCAGTGTTGTCACATAAGGAGGGGCGCCTGACACTTCGGCTCAGCTCCCCTGGTCTTTGGTCCCGCTTCCCTGGTGGCTTCCCTTCATGATCAGCTTCTGGCAGGCACACTGGACCCTTCGACTTGGTTCAGGGCGGTACGACGTCTTCCCGAATTTCACGGTTTCAAATTTGCCCTGATGCGGCCGTGTCCTTCGCTACAGGGGTATGTGTGGGGCTGGTGAACAGATGAGCGACGGGGGGGGGGGGGGGGGGGGGGGTACTGGCGGATAGTTTGTTTTCTGCAACCCCCTCCCCCCCAAAATGGAGCACCAGCTGCCACTTCCTAACTGTATAGCGTATAGCCCCGTGTGAACTAAAACTGTGACACTCGCTGTATACAGAGAAATTTCCTTTACTCCCAATGGATGGATGCTGTTGGGGAGGACGGTGTTAAAATTGGCCTATTGCATTGCCCAGCGTGGACAGAGCTCAGGTCCACTTTAGGATCTGTGTTTTAAATGGGCCATTCTAAGACATTGAAGGTTTTTAACCTCTCCAGTGTAACCTCTACGCTATTTAGAGGACAAGTTTTCATTAACAATTGCCCTGCATTTGACTCATCCACCCTGTCCTAAATCTTCCCCCATTTAAAAGAAATGCATGCCTGCCTGAAATATGATGCTACTACTGCACTTCACTGTGGGGTGTCCTCTGGGTGTTGAGCCATGTTAGCTGTCTGCCACACATAGCATTTTGCATGAAGGCCAAAAATGTAAAGTGGTTCTCAAGCCAGGACATCTTTTTACCATAATGCATTCCCTAAATTAAGGTAAAAGGTTTCCCAGTATTTGTATTGTCCCCTTCCTAAATACTTACCTGAGTCCTCATTCAATCTAGTGCCTGCACCCACCTGTATTAGCTCTCTCCTCTCCCTGCATTCACTGACCAGAGGGGCAGCAGTGGGAACCATTGGCTCTTGCTGCTGTCAGTCAAATCCTGTGAGCAGAGAGTAGGGAACAGAGCTGAATCCACACATGTGCCACCATAGGAAGCGGCTTCCTGTGGTGGCACATGGGGAGAAGAGAGCAAAAAGTGCTGGCGGGAACCCCTTAAAAAAAAAAAAACACAAATTGATTTCATGTCCATCTTTGAGAAGAAGAAGAAAAGTTTTTTTTTTCTTGTCTGTCTTAAAGCCCAGCTTTATGGAACATATAAATTATAGGTGTGCAATGGACGGTTTTACTCCTAATGTTTAGTCAGGACTGCTTTTATAGCTTCTCTAATAAAGAGTGTATTGATGCCATTCATGTAGCGGTGATTGCTGTTGTGATGGGAGCCCCTGGATTCACCATAAGACCATATATAATGTTTAGTATATGTTATGTCAAAGTATACTGTCCAGAGACTGTAGACCTAATAAAGGACATGATGTTCAGAGACTAAAAGCATGCTACTGAAATAGCTAGAGACTGGAGACATGTTGCAGATGACAGAGAGAATGTGGACCATGTTACCTGAGGCTAGTAAAGGTCATTGCTATTACTCCTTTAGGCTAGGTTCACACATGTCTGGCTGCAGTTTGGTTTGTGGTAAAATATATAAAAGATGATATTACGCCGAGTAAATAGATGCCAAACGTGTCACGCTTTAAAATTGCACATGCTCGTGCAATGGTGACAAGCGACGCAAATGTTACTATTCATAAGCGACGCTTTAAAAGCCTGTTATATGTTACTACCTTTAGATTTACAGAGGAGGTCTAGTGCCAGAACTACTGCCCATGATGTGATGTTCGCAGTGATACATACACATATATATATATATAATTTATACTAATTGATACTTATATATAATTTTTCCTTCTTACACCGTTGCTGTAAATTTTTTTTAATCACTTTTTATTGCTTTCACAAGGAATGTAAACATCCTTGTGACAGGTACTCTTTACGGAGAGATCTGGGGTCTATAAGACTAAATCCCTCCTTTTGCCCCACTAAAAGCATTCAAAATGCCATGATCAGTGTTTTTGAATGCTTTTTGTTTTTAAATGTTGCTGCTGACATCCGGGTAAACCAAAAGTAATGTCAGGTCATTGCTTCCTGGTTACCATAGCCGAGAGCCAGTCAAAGCCGATCTAGGCTTTGTTCCGTTTTCCGATCTGCCGGTGGGTCTCCCAGTGGGGCAAAAGAGCCAGAGAACGTTGTTGAAGGCAGCGAAAGGAGGGGGAAGTCCCCTCCCGCTGCTTGTAAAGGCAATCCAGCAACTAGTTAGCCATTAGGATGGCTTTTACAAGAGAGCTGACCGCCAGAGTTAATGATTGAAGCTGCACAACCACTTGAAGTGTACATCGCTGGCCTGGAAGTGGTTAAGTAAGGTAATAGGTTATTGAAATGTTAGTTGTAGCCATAGAGTGAGTAATTTTGAGTTCATACATTTTGTATTGTGTTTAAAAACGTTGTGTTAAGGCAGTACATTCATTTGAATGGGTTTCGTAAAGTGGTTCTAAAGTCAGAAGATTTTTTTTATCTTAATGTATTGTATGCATTAAGATAAAAAAAACCTTCTGTGTGCAGCAGCCCCCTAATACTTGCCTGAGCCCCATATCGATCCAGCGATGTCGCATGCGAGTCTCAGTTGTCTGGGACTCTGCCCCCACATTGGCTGAGACAGCAGCGGGGTGCCATTGGCTCCCGCTGCTATCAATCAGTCAGGCCAATAAGGAGAGGGGGCAGGGCCGAGCCACAGCTCCGTGTCTGAATAGACACAGAGCAGTTGCTCGGATCAGGTGCCCCCATAGCAAGCTGCATGCTGTGGGGGGCGGGGGGGAGGGGCCAGGAGCTCTAACGTGAGACCCGAGAAGAGGAGGATTGGGGCTGCTCTGTGCATAACCACTACACAGAGCAGGTAAGTATAACATGTTTGGCAAGAGAGCAGCCACCAGTATTGCCTATGGTCTCTCTGAAGCTGATCTTTTCCTATTGATGTCTTAGCATGCCTTGTTATGCAATGTTTGTGTAGAGATTGCCATCTTGGTAGAGGGCAGGGCTTTACTTCCTTATATCAGAGCCTCCAGTAATGGGAACAATGAACGTCACAGAATGTACATCGTCAAATGTCACTCCAGATCTTCTAAGACCCAGACTCCAAGTTAGCTGAGCTTTAGATGTGCTCTGTAGATATACAGCTGTCAGGCTGTAGGCACCCTCCAATACCAGGAAGTGCACTGGTATTTTTCTAGAGGAACTTTGAGTTCTGCTTTAAGAATGAATGGCACTGTAGCAGAAAACATCTCTTTTAAATGTTTCAGTAACGTGCTCTCTAGAGCGTGCATTGGCACAGAGCAGCAGTGTGAACCCAGTCTTGGTTAACTGAAATACTAGAAAATATTGGGAATAGTTGTATGTAGAGGCAGACTTTTATAGCAGGTGGAAAGTGGGTTAGTGAAGAAGCGCTATGTAGAATGAAGGGCAGATAGGTAATATACAGTTGGAGAAATCACTGAAACCGGTAAAATAAGGAAACGATACAGAGCTCATCTGCTTTCAGAGCTGGTAAAGGCAGAAGAGCTGAGACTGGAGGAGTTTTTTTTGTCAGAGGAAATGGTATTAAAGAAATGTGAAGTATTGTGGGGAGTGGCTGCAGAAAGTCAGGAGCTGCGCAGGTTTCATATGGAGGCGTTTAAATTAATTATTTACTCTTAGCAACTCCCCAGATGTTTTAAAAGAGCTGCAATACTTTGTCAGATTGTAGAATCTCGATTCTTGATTTAGCTGGTGTTGTTTCTGCTAAAGGAAAAAGTGATAATTATGTCCGGGATCCTGTTAATCCTGTTTGTTGCAGAGGAAGGGTGTGGAAACAGTTAAGAGGGCGGTAGTGGTGTTAAATTCCCAGTGTATGTATGTACGTCTCGGTTGCTTTGCTCCGTATAAAGCCCCGCTTGTCTCTACACATGCCCCTGCCCCGGGGGGGCATTTAATTATCCTCTGTCCTACCTTAAAGGGGGACCCTTGAGTGTTTTCAGGCAGTGTCAATGGGGCAAGCACTTTTCTCCCGGCCTGTGGTTCCGGCCCTGAGGGGTGAGTACAAATGCAATAGGGACAATTAATCCTTGTGAGGCACCATTGGTGAAGTTATTGTTGTTATGCTTGTAAGATCGGTTTTAGAATGTATGCCATATGTGTTATATGGTTTGTGTAAATGAACAGTATAATTTTAACAAGCAATACTATTTTATTATGCCGTATAATGTTGCTTACTTTATTTTATAATCTCTGAATCATTTTTAATACTTACTATGTATACAGTGCGTGTGTGAAAAGTACATGCTAATATTTACTTGCAAAATTCCTTCTCTGGTATACGGGCATTTTTGTTAGTGCCATGTTTTTGTTCTGTTTGTTTTTCAAGTGTATCTAATTTGCAGACTTTAGAATTGCACTTGTAGCTTGTATAGTTAAGGCAGAGCTCCAGCCGTAAAAATTTTTATTTTTAAAAAATAAATGTTATTTATAAATGTTATGTTTTGATGTTCATTTAGCTTTATGTTACAAATAGCCGATTTATGACTGGATGCTGTATTATAGCATATCTTATGAAAGAATTAACCTTAAGGCCTCATGTACACTGCTGCTTGTAAACGGACGTTTAGGAGTAGTTGGGAGTTTTTTTTTTCAGCAGCCCCTGAACTCTCCTCTGTTATCTTATCAGTACATGTACACAGGGTCGTTTATAGTCGTTGAATTTAGAAGCATTTTTTGGAACGCAAAAAAAATGCCTTCAGGACAGATGTTCAGAGGCATTTCAAACACCAAATGCCTGTAACAGCTTGTAAACGCGGTAACTTGTGCTTTTAGATGCGTTTAATTTATAGGCATTTTCATTTTTGGCTTTTTTTTTTAAACGCGGCAGACAGGACATTTTAAACGGTTACTATCTGTCAAGTTAAATCGTTCAGGAGAGGTTGTAAAAACGTCCCGTGTACATTAAGCCTTATATTCTGCCTGCAGTGCACTCCCATCTTAGTTGTGGGCATGTGAAGCCCACAAGTGTTTTCTTCTATGAATCGGTGCTGCTGGTTACTCAGCATGCACCTCCGGATCTTGTGCGTAAGCATAAGGCGCAGCGCATGATTGTGTCTCTCGTTGCCATCCCAACGGCGGCGTCATAGGAAGGTCCCACCCCATTGTTATGGCAACCAAACAAAAGCTTGACAATAGACAGCAAAATGGCACTTAGCACCGCCTTACATCGTGTAATTTCCTGTTTGAAAATAACGCAGTGATAACAGGCAGCGATACCCACTGACTCCTGGGAAGCAGAGGCGCTGCAGGATATGACATACCTCACAGCGGCGCCTGAAAAAGGAAGAACAAAGAAGCAACAGGGTAAACAAAGCTAGGGGAAAAAAATGCCCAATGTTGTTATAACTTGCGGGATTGAGGCGATTCGTGGAAAGATGACAATATCTGTGGAACTCCCCTTTAAAGTAATTGTAAATGCAATTTAGCAGGCAAAAAAAAGAAGAAAAACAGATTTATACTTGCCTATCTATACTCATGGAATTGCACAGAGCGGTCCCGAACCTCCTCTTCTCCGTTCCCCTGCTGGTGCTTCTTGAAGCAGGCTCGTGCGGGCTCACTCCTGAGCCTTGCTGTCTGCATCGTCCCCGCTCCCTTGTCACCTGCTTTGATTGCTGCCTCAGCAAAGCCTGTGAGACTAGGAAGTGAGGGGAGAGAGCTGCTGCAGACAGGCACAACGATGGATAGAATGAGAGGGGGTGAGTGGGGTTACTGCTACCTAAACAATTTTTACCTTGATGCAAGGAATGCATTAAAGTGGTTGTAAACCCTTACATATACCCAGTGGAGTGATGGACCTCAGGTGATGCACAGAGATAAACAAATCCTCCTACATAAGTTGTACCTGTTTGTCTGTAGCCTTCTCTTCTTTTCATCCAAAGCCTTCTCTTCCTTACATCCGTTTAAAGTCCAGAATTATAAAGCTTAGCTGAGTTGTCAGGAAAAGAAGGGGGGTGAAGAGCTGAAGTCGCACTCTGCAGAGCGCAGTGAGGAAAGCTCTGTGAGCTAATTGGAGGCAAGAGACACACACACCTTCACACAGCAGACAGAAACAGAGCTGAGGCTTTTAATCACAGGTTGTGTGCTGGAGATCCCTTCCCTGTCACCTTTTTACCTCTTGGTTTCAGGAAAACCTGTCCAAAGTGATTAATGCAGATAGAGGAACAGAGCAGTAGACAGAAATGAAACTTGGTGCTCTTGAGACAAGTACACACTAAAGAGGGATGTGCTTTGTTCATATTTCATGTGTGCGGTTAACAACCACTTTACAGTAAAAAATGTCAAAGAGGGAGTCCACCTGAAAAAAAATTATTAAAAGTCAGCAGCTACAAATACTGCAGCTGCTGACTTTTATTAAACGGACACTTACCTGTCCTGGAGTCCAGCGATGTCGGCAGCCGAAGCCAAGCAATAGCTCGGCTGCTCCCGCCGCCATTCTCGGTGAGGGAATAAGGAAGTGAAGCGTTGCGGCTTCACTTCCCGGTTCCCTACTGCGCATGCGCGAGTCGCGATGCGCGTCCTAAGTGGTCCCCGCTATCTCCTGGGACCTGTGTGTTTACCAGGAGACAGCAGGGCGGTGCGGGAGGGAGCGTAACTGCCGCGGGAGTCTATTCCCATAAGTGGGTGCAGATACCTGTCTAATACAGGTATCTGCACCCCCCTCCTCCCTGAAAGGAGCCAATTGTGGCACCGGAGGGGGGGAGGAATCAGATGAGCGGAAGTTCCATTTTTGGGTGGAACTCCGATTTAAGGTTTTAAAACCACTTACATTTTTTAACCGATGTAACTTTGAGGCTGGATTTACAGATTTCTGTTTTGGTGCATTTTTCCCTGATGAACTAAAGATGTACAAAGACTTTGTTTCTTTTAGAAAGTAGCCACAGCCTAATCAGAAAAACCTGTCCCATGCCAGCATGCTTTAGAAAAGAACACTTTCTTTCTGTGTGGAAGTAGCGGTCAATCTGCAGAGGTCTGGCGCTACTTGTTCAGTCAGATCTTTAGCTCTGCAATCAATGGCTCATGCTTTTTGCTGTTTGGAAAGCTCTAGCTCTGAATTGGTAGAGGACAGGTTAAGAGCTCATTCACATAGGCGTTCAGCACCATGCAGCATCCACAACTGTTTGTTTACTCTTTTTCCACCACTGAGCTCTGTGCAGGCCACCCAAGAAAAGGTACATATCGACTCTACGGATCCGCACAGTCAAGTTTGACAGGGATAGTTGTGCGGGCCTGGATGGGGTCCATGCACCTGTTGTGTTTGGCTGTGCGAGTGATCCTGCACAGCTGTGGCTTGCCGATTCAACTTTTATGGGCTGCCTTCATGGAGTGAAGTGGTGGATAGAAAAAGTAAACGGAGCTCTGGCCACTGCACAGTTCTGATTGCCCATGTAAATAAGCCCCAAACCTCAGCAGAGGGGCCACTGAGAGGAAAGGTCCTTCTGTACAGCATGCTGCCAGGAGGTTTTTCTACCCAGGCTGTGGCTGTTTTCTAAAGGAATGAAACTAAGCGCACCGGTCAGATCCGCCTGTCAGTTTTTCAGGTGGACCCGATCGGACCCTCCAGTTTTCTCTATGGACTGGCGGGTGTAAACTGACTTGTGCCAGTTTACACCCGCCAACACCTGATCCTATCCATCATGCTGATTTGATGGCAGTTATGTGTAAACTGACAGTCGGTCCGTTTAACATCTGACTACCCATAGAGGAGAGTGGGCTGTCAGTGGACACAGACCAGCCACCCGTCTGCTCAGCGGGACCTAAAACGTTTGACACAGTTTGGAATGGATGCACCTGGAATAATTCGCCCACAATGTTTCTGGCAGGTTTTCATTTATCGTTGTGTCTCCACTGAAGATTTCCCCTGCTTCCTGACCCTTTGACACCAGGGCAAAAAAAATATAGAAATCGCTTGTCACCAGGGTAGGACAGTATGAACAGCATAACTCTACTAAAAATGTGTTTTTTATCTGTCTTTGTTGGAAAGATTTCCCATCACTTCCTTTCTTTACAGGTATGGGTAGGGCCACAGCAATTAGAGCTGATGGGGACTCTAACCTTAAATTGGTCTATCCAAAGTGCAGTAGAGCTTTGGCTGAAGTTGGACTTTAATACCGTATTTTCCTAATTTTTTTTAAATTAGGGAAGGGTTAAAACCCATGCCAGTTTTTTTTTTTTTTTTTTTAATCTTCAGTTCTGGCCCAGAATATAAACATATATTGTGTGCACTGAATGCCTTTGCAAACCCAGATATTACCTCGTTGAAGTGACATCACTGTACTGCAAATATCCTGTGCAGAGAGTAGAGCTGTGGAAGAAACCCAGCAAGTCTACCACTACAGGTTGCCTGCAGATAACTACATGAAGGCGTCAGATACAAGACCAGTTACCACAAGGAGAGAGAGCCGCAGTGACTGTTCTTATTACAGGAAGCTCCTGCACAGTGGCAAATTTTCACAATGAATTGCATGGATCTGTAAAAATACACCAAACACATATCTTCACATAAAACAAAGCACTAGAAACAGTCTTGTATATGTCAATCCTGGCACTTCTGGGTGTCCCCAGTGTCTGACATCCGTTCCTCTCAACGGGTTTCACCACACAAGGCTTCCTCAGGATTTTATTCTGACATAAAACGTCAGACACTGGGGACACCTGGAAGTACTGGAATTTTTTTATGTGAGAGTGTTTCTAATGCTTTTATGATGACTTTTAATAAAAGTGCTTTTATTTTTATTTTTTTAATAAAATACTACACCATAGTGATGGTTCTTGTAGCCTGAGCGGTATGTTTATGTCAGATTTTTGAATCTCAAAGCAGTACAAGCATAGAAATTTGGTGTTTTATATTGTAGGACTGTAATTCTTAGTAATAACACACTTAAATCTGTTCAAACAAGAGTCTAGTAGACATCCCGGGTATGATAAAGTTTGAAACATGAAATCCATAAATTCTAATAAATATAAATAATAAATAATAATATAATATAATAATAAAAAAATGAATTTCGCCACGATTCACTATCGCTCAATTCTACAAGTGTTCTAATTTACTATCACTGTTTTCTAGCTGGTCTAAAACCGCTTTTGACGTAAAGAGCTATTTTGGATGCCATTGACAATCAAGTTTCCAGGCAGAAAGAACAGTATATATAATATAAATGTGCAGGCAGGGCACTGGACAAGGCACTGGGGATAAAAGGGATGTGAAATGATTTGATACAGTAATGTAATCTGTAAGATTACAGTGTACTGTATGTGTTATGTTTTTTTACTTTTTGAATTTGCTGTCGGGCTCTGCCCCATGTGTCGCGACGCTCGTAGGGAATGGAGCCCGGTACACAGAGCATCGCGCTGATGATCCAGCGGGGGGGACATCGCAGGATCCTGGTGACAATGTAAGTAACCTGGACCAGGATTCTGCAATGGAATCCCGAGTGTGGCTCGGGGTTACCGCTAATGGTACTGAAATTTAACCCAGAGCCACACTTGGGAATACCACCAGGAAGTATTGGTGGAGTTGGAGGTGCTTTTTCTCTTACCTTATTGAATCATAGAAAGGGAAGGGGCACAGCGGAGGTCCCGTGGATCAGGAGGATGGAGAGGAGATTGGAGTGTGCCATATTTACCTGCAAAAGCATTCTATGACCTGCTTAGAGATATAAGGTCATGGGCATCTGTTAGGCCTTTTTTATGTTTAGGGCAATGAACACACAGGCGGAAAAGGATTTGTGGTTCGTATATTTGAATTTCTTTATATTTGGACTTGTTTCACTAAGTTGTTATTGTATCTGGACTTATTTCACTAAAATGTTTTCACTGCATCTGTTTTTACATTTGTTAATTTATGTACACATAATGCTGCTGTTATTTTTTTTTTCACAATAATACACCAAACACACCAAGATTCAAGTAGGAATACTTGTGTCTTTTACTTAAAAGAAAAAAAATAATTATTCTATTTTGTATTTGAACAATACTTTTATACCAGAGTTCAGCTTTAAAATACTCTTTTGCCTTGTTCAGAATATGTAAATGCTTAAGTCTGCATAGTCTAGGCCGAGGTTCACTTATACAGAATAGTAGCTTAAACACTAGATTAAAGTGGCATTTTGCTTACACTTAAAAAGGCTTAAAACTGTTTTTCCCCCCACCTAATACCTATGTAAAAAAAAAAAAAGTCAATTGCCTATTTTCAGGCCGCTACGGTCATGTGATTCAGCTCCTCTGTGTCAGCCAGCGCAGCTGCAGGGGAGTAAAGGGATTGCTGACAATGGATGGGCCTTTCAAAGCCTTTGGGTGATGTCACCACTCCAGGCTTCGCTGGCCATTGTCAGTGCTCTTTCCTCTTCCCTGCAGATATCTCTGGCTGACACAGGGGTTGTGACATGACCTGAGCGGCCAGAAAACATCTTTCTTGCACGGGTTAGTTAGAATAGGTGTTAGGAGGGAGGGCACACTTTTTTAAGGCTAGTAAGTTTAGGCTGGAATTCCACTTTAACAAACACTAATATAAGATATCTGCTCCATTAAGAGTGCCTTGTGTTCAGTAAATTGTTTAATTACAAGGCTTGTATTGTAAAAAACAGTGAAGCACAACTGTGTAGCACTGTAAAGCAGAACTTGGGTATGTAATAATCAAACCTGCCCCATGTACGTATATCATTACAAACAGTAATTCTTAATGGTTAGATTTACGGCAACCTGATCTCCTTTTAGGTAAAGGCTTAAGGCAGTAGTTTTTCAACTCCTGTCCTCAGAACCCACTAACAGGCCAGGTTTGCAAGATAACTGAAATACATGACAGGTGATATCATTTGTTGCTCAGTGATTGCAGTATTCTAGTCTGCATCTCCCCAAGGTAATACTTTAAATCTGGCCTGTTAGTGGGCCCTGAGGACAGGAGTTGAGAACCACTGCCTTTAAGGGAATAACTCTTAACCCCCAACACTTGAGTGTAGCCAGAATTGTCAAATACTTACAACCTTTCCTCTCCCAAGATCTTCACTGTGCAACCCTGCACAGTGCCAAACCCCTTAGTACCCTGAACAGGTCCTCTACCCGACACCAGCAGCACTCATGCAGCCCCACAGGACACTGCCACCATGTTTCACTGTGGGCACCATGCATTTTTCTTTGTACTCATCTTTGCGATGCCATACAATTTTGAAGCCATCAGTTCCAAAAACATTTACCTTGTTCTCATTACTCCAGAGCATAGAGTACCAGCAGTTGTCTTCTTTTTCAGCATGGGCCCTGGCAAATTCTAGGTGGGCTTTTTTGTGCATGGGTTTTAGGAGAGGCTTCCTTCGGACGACACCCATGCATGCCATATTGTGTCACGGGAAACAATCACCCCAGTTTGGTTTTCTACTACTTTAGCCAACTGCACTGAACTTGCGTGCCAATTTTCTTAAACCCTTTTCATTAAAAGACGCTCCTGTTGAGGTGTTAACTTCCATGGACAGCCTGGACTTCTCTGTGAGATGGTTGCAGTTCCATCTTTGTTAAAATTTTGTATCACTTTTGCTACAGTATTCTGACTGATAAGTAAAACTTTGCTGATCTTCTTGTAGCCTTCACCTTTCTTGTGTAAAGAAATTATTTTCTTTCTCAGGCCTTGTGACATTTTTCTTCCATGTGGTGCCATTGCTGACAGCATGAAATGAGAAGGGGTTTTCTTTAAGTAACTCCGTTTTTATAATCAACTGTCTGCTGGACACCTGTTTAATGAATAAATAGACTAACCTGTAGTTGAATTCTTGTTAATTAGGATTTTGTTGTCTGAAATGTAGCTCCTAAGGGCTCTTTTACATGGGCGGTGCGCCCGACAGACTCTGCTATGCTCAACGAGGGATTGTTCCGTTGATCCCCGCTGAGCAGGCAGATGACAGGTCCGTCTCCACTCGCTGTGCAGAGACGGACCTGTCAGAGCCCTGCTCTCCTCTATGGGAGATCGGATGAAAATGGACCATCTGTCAGTTTTCATCTAATCCCATCCGCCAGACAGATGGAAAATGGGGTCTTCATCTGTCTGGATTTTGCGTATCGGATAGCAGCGAGTGTCAGCAGACATGTCACCGTTGACATTCGCTGCTCCATAGGGCTGAATGGAGCATCCGATCAGTTTTTCAGGCAGACCTGAAAGCCAGTGTGAAAGGGGCCTAAGACTTTCAATGGGATGTATTCATTTTTGCAACATGGTTTTTAATTATTTTGCTAGGAAAAATACCTTTGTGTGTGTGCAAATTAACAAATCTTGGTTGCAATCAATGGCCTGAATTTGTTGGAGTATTGTGTAGTATAGTGTCCCATAGAAAATGTAATTACCTTAGAATAGTTCCAGAGATTCCCATCTGTGTTTCTTTTATACCTGTATGTACAACTCCTGCTCTCTCAATGTCCTCTTATGTAGCCACCCATTCTGATGCACTGAGAGCAGGGAGTGTAATTGATGAGGAATAATAAGTGGCAAGGAGTGATGAGAGTGAATAAAGCTCATCCCTTGCCTCCCTATAGATGAGCTTGTTCCTCTCAGCTGACCACTGGAAGGTGCAGAACTTAGCTGGGCTGTACTGTCATTTGCCTGATTACAGTTTTAGAAGCAGGTCTGATGGAATGTAACAGCAACCGATGGACAGACTGCATAACTAAATCTACCTTTCAGTAGCCAGTATCCTGGAAGATGCATTTTTTCAAATGGTATCCAGGGATTTCAGTTTTGCAATCGGCAGGAAGCTGATGTATCAACCCCTGCTGGCTGGTATGAAAAGCAGGAAATACAACAGCAGCTACAAGGATGGACTGAGGATATGCACGCAGTACGTAATGGAATGAATTTGACTTTAAAGTGTCACTAAAGGCAAAACCTTTTTTGGATAGCGTAAGGGAAGGGTTATAACCCCTGTCAGGCATTTTTTATTTATGTTTTGCCTTCTGTGTCACGTTGAGGAGATTTCCCTTCACTTCCTGTCCCTTAGCCAAAACAGGAAGTGAGAGGAAATCCCTCCAAAGTGAGTGAATACCAGAGTGTCACCAGAACTAGTGTGCCCATTGAAAGATTTCCCCTCTATTAGTGTATCAATGTCAACCCAATATTTTCACATTCGATAACGGTAAACATGACAAATGGAGAGGGTGAATCTCCCTAATCTTCCCTAAAAACTGACAGGTATTTCAATTCCTCTTACCTATATCCAAAACTAAATAAAATTTGCCTTTAGTGACACTTTAATACTCCCTTAGAGCCTAAATCCTATATATATGGGCAAACTAATAAATATCCTTTTGTATGGTTTCCATTTTTATGTATTTATTTATTTTAATGGCATTTTTTACATTGGGGCAGCAGAAACTTCCCATGTAGTCGTTAACCACTTGCCGACCTCTCACAGTAAATATATGTCATTGTTTTGATGGCGATTCTCTAGATGATAAAAGTGGTCCCGCGGGCGGATTCAAGCTTACCGGAGCCGTCCATAAACCCGGTAGCAATCCAGTGAGGCCGTTTGCTGGACGTCCCTTGGGCCCAGGCATAAACAAGTGTGTGTGTGTGTGTGTGTTTTTTGGGGGGCTTTTTTTTTTTTTCTTAAGTCAAAATGTCAAAAAATAAAGACCTGTCATGGTTATTTCTATTACAAGGGGTCTTTACATTCCTCGTAATATGAATAAAAGTGATCAAAAACATAAAATAAAGGGACAGTGTAATAAAAAAAAAGTTAAATAAATAGGATTTTTTTTTTTTAAAGCACTCCCTCCGTACTTGCACGCAGAAGCGAATGCATACGCAAGTTGCGCCCACATATGTTAAAACACATGTGAAGTGTTGTTGCAATCGTTAGACCAAGAGCACTAATTCTAGTGCAAGACCTCCTCTGTAACTCTAAATAGGTAACCTGTAAAAAAATTTTTTTTTTTTTTTCAAATAATTTTTATTAATCCTAACAGCAGATAAATAGGCAAGAAGTTGACACTGTAATACACAGACTTCAGAATAACGACAGTAGGTCCAGCATATGTCAAATAACAGTAAACAATAAAACAAACAGTAGGGGGTCATTGCTGACTCCATATAAAAACTGCTAGTTATCAAATAGGGTCTGCTATAGACCACAGAAAAACCAGAAAAAGAAAACGGAGAGAGAGAATAATTAAGGAAAGAAGAGAAAGAAAACTGCAGGAAAGAGAAAGATGGGGGGGGGGGGGTGAGGAAGGAGGGGGGAAGATAGGAAGGCTCGACCATCAGCTCAGGGCAGATCCTCTCGCCTGTGCCACTGCTCCCAAACTTTGCCATGCATTTCCAGTCTGTCCTGTAATCTGGCTGTCATTTTTTCCATCAGCTCTATCTTTTATTCTAGTATACAGATCTGCCTGGGAGGGTGGGGAATGTCTTTTCCAATGAAGGGCAACCGGGCACCTCGCCGCTGTCAGGACATGCCTAAGCAGTTTTTTTTTTGGTAATCTGCAGGGGTGAAACTCCTAAGAGGATTGATTTCGGGGTCCTGGGAGCCTGTACTCCCAGAAGGTGGGACAATAAGAGCTGTGTTTCCGTCTAGAAAGGCACTATCTAGATGTGATATAGGGTCCCCTTGGCTCCTAGATAGGGATAGATAGCGTGGAGAACATCTGGTGTTAGGTAAAAGTAGAGAATTTTATAAGCATTCTCCTTGTAGAGCGTGCAAAAAGTGCTTTTTGCTGCCTGAGACCAGATCGTCTGCCATGTCGCTTCTGGGATCTCCTCTCCACCAAGTGACCAAAGTGTGTCGCCCAGGGCGAAGACATCTGCTGTGTGAGACCAGCAGGCTTTCTGGGTTTATAAAGGAAGGAGGTCAAAAGAGACCTCTCTGAACCCAGGCTATGTGCTCGAGTCTGCGCCAGAGCGATCTAAGATGCAGCATAGGTCCCAGAAGCCGGCCCGAGTCCACCTCCGCGTTTGCTTTCCAGAGCAAGCTGTTTGGGTGCAAGCAATATTTTTTCAATTTCTGTCCACTTGTAAGATCGTTGGGGAAACCAGGAGGTCAAGGCACGCAGCTGAGCTGCTTGGTAGTATTTAATTAAGTCAGGAAACGCCAACCCCCTATCGGAGCGAGACGTCGTCAGGACCGAGCGGGGTATTCTATATCTCTTATAGTTCCAGACAAAGCGCACCAAGTCCATCTGGAGTCTCATATGGAATTGGAATGGGCAGTGTCTGGAAGAGATAAAGGAGTTTGGGCAGGATGGTCATCTTCACAGAGGCCACCCTCCCCAGGAGAGAAATATGGTGGACCTTCCAAGTCTGTAGAAGGTCTCTTATGGATCGGAACATAGTGACGGAATAAGCTTGGTATAAAGTGGCATAAGACGGGGTGATCTGAACCCCCAAATATTTGAGGGCTGTCGTCTTCATGTGGTAGGGGAAGCACTGCTGCAGGTGTTGTACTTCTACTGCTGGGATGTTAATAGGGAGAGCCTTCGATTTAGTCACGTTTATTTTATAGCCGGAGAGAAATTTGTAGAGATCGAGTTCAGCGTGTAGGTTGGGCAGTGAGGTCCTAGGGTGGGTCAGGGTGAGTATGATGTCTGCGAAAAGTGCTAATTTAAGCTCCCTTCCCCGCACGGGACCCCACGGATATCTGGATTTCTACGAATGGACGCCGCCAGGGGCTCACCACACAGTGCAAACAGTAACGGTGCGAGTGGGCACCCTTAGCGGGTCCCATTCGCTATCAGAAAGGTGGGGGACAGAGCAAAATTTGGGATGTAGGATTAGTGTATGGTGTAAGTGATGGATAGCCCGTAGGAAAGGACCCAGAAACCCCATGTGTCTCAACGTGGCGAACAGGAAAGGGGAGCCTTCCGACAGTTTGCATGCTAACAGGGGCTTTGTTTCCCATATCTTAGTAAATTTGTTTCAGTCTAAGGATTACCTTCTCCATTTGGCTCATTGCAAGGTCTCGGAGTGTCGTTCGCAAACAGACAATTTGAGAACCGCTTTGTGGGCCTCCCAGAGAGTGTTAGGGGAGATATTGGGGGTATCATTTTCAAGGAAGTAGTGCTGCAATGTGGACTCTAGCTCCATTTTGGAGAGGGTGTGTTGGAGAAGTAAGTTATTCAACTGCTAGTGGCACGGTTTGCGATTAGGGGCGCCTATTTCCAGGGTCTTAAGTACAGGGGTGTGGTCAGACCAGGAGATCGGTAGGATCTGGGCATCCCTGGTAACGCGGAGGGTTGCATTATTGACGAAAAAGTAGTCAATGAGGGAGTGCATGCGGTGAGGGGCGGTAAAGAACGTGAATTGCCTATCCACAGGATGTAGAGCCCGCCAGGCATCAAATAGGACATAGCGTCTAGTAATATGGCACAATAGTTTTGATGCCTTGGCGCCTAGGATGGGAGGATGCCCATTCTCAGAATAGGTCCGGATGTCTCCCCAGGAGCAGGGGCCGAGCCAGAGAGGTAGGGGGAGAAAAGAAGGAAACTAAGAGAAGAGAAAAACATATTAGATACGTAATAGACAAAAATAAACAGTGCAATGAAGCCCCAAGTGGTCTGTGCCGCACGGGGCTCGATAAGTTCCAATAGGTCCTCCCGACCAGGGCCCAAAAGAAGGAACCAGGCCGGGGGGGACATAGAGAACTGTCGTGATCGATAACCAAAATCTACAGTAGGGTAACAAAGGAACTCTAGTAGGGTAAACTTATAGGGGGACTATTGATAGGGAGGGTTACCACTCTCAAGTCTTCAGTAGGAAGTGCCCAGTAAACAAAACAGATAACGGGCAGGAGGCCTAAGGGGATTGCAAATGAGTCTGATGAGGCAGGGGGGGAATCTTCTGAGTTCACAGATGGGGTTGGGGAGTCAGGGCCCCCTGCAGACAGGCCTGGATCCGGGGCCGTGCACAGCAGCCGCGGGAAGGCCTCAGAGCACTGCGTGTATGTGGCTGCAGTGAGGCCTAGCGGAGCGTGCTGTAGTTCGTGCGACGCCTCCGCCTGAGAGGCGTGGAGTAGAGGTAGACTCACCGCTCCCGGTGCCGAGGAATGCAGTCCGGTTGTTCCCCATGCAGAGTCAGGTGGGCTATGTGGATGGGATGGAGACTGGGAGCCCGGCGGTAGCCGAGACCACGTGGGGGAGGTGGCTGGCGCCATCTTGTTCGCCCCACCGAGTAGCATGGGAGGCGGCGGGAAATACCCTCGGAAGGTCGCAGAAGAGCCAGGAGGAGGCTGGGACGATTCTCGGGCTTTGGAGGAGCGGGTTCTCCTGGGTCCACCCATATACAAGCAAGTGAAATCCCCCTAAAAGGCCGCGGAGCTGTGTGCTGGTAGAGAGCTAAGAGCTCAGGCTTCCATACAGGGCAATTTCCAGTCACGCCCCTGTAAAAAATTTTAAAGCGTCTCTGATAGAGATTTTTTTTTAAGTACAGTAATTTGTAGCCATTCCACAATTGTGTGCCTGGGGGTTCTAAGTATATTCTAAGTATATTCCTAGCAAAAAATACTAATTTAAACTTGTAAACAAAAAGTTCCAGAAAAGGTCAGCAAGTGGTTAAAAATGTTTCCTTGAATACTGAATCTGTATATATTTTAAATTTAACGCAGTAGTAAACCGTGGCTGTTTGAAAAAAAAAAAAAACCTTTAAGGCAATTGGCTAATGTGCTAGTATGCATCGCATACTAGCACATTATGAAGTACTTACCTTGGAACGAAGCCTTTCAGCGGCACACTGTCATCGCTGAGATTGCTGACATCTTCCCCCGGCCTTTCTTCCGGGTTTGCGCTCCGAGCCGTGATAATGTTGCTCCCACGAATGCGCGCGGGAGCCCTCGGTTCTAGCACGAAAATCTGAAGGTCCGGCAAAGTATGCCGGACCTTCGGAGCGCATGTGCCTGTGACGTAATTGGCTGCATCCTAAACAGTGCACATTTAGGAGATATTCATTTTACTTACAGGTAAGCCTTATTATAGGCTGTAGGCAATGATCACCAAGTGGGCTTTACTACCGCTTTGAGGCTGGGTTCACACTGGTGCGACACGACAGCCGTCCTACTTTGGATCCGACTTTGCCCTGCGACATGAAGCCGGCATGTGTCTGACTTTCAATGAACGGGGATCCGACTTGGATCCCCGCCAATGCTCGGCATTGTGTTTGATATGAATCTTTAGGGGGAACTCCGCGCCAAATTTTAAATAAAAAACCGGCATGGGTTCCCCCTCCAAGAGCATACCAGGCCCTTGGGTCTGGTATGGACCTTAAGGGGAACCCCCTACGCCGAAAAAACGGCCCCCAATCCATACCAGACCCTTATCCGAGCACGCAGCCCGGCCGGACAGGAATGGGGTGGGGACGAGCGAGCGCCCCCCCCCCCCCTCCTGAACCGTACCAGGCCGCATGCCCTCAACATGGGGGGGTTGGTGCCTTGGGGGAGGGGGCGCGCTGCGGCCCCCCACCCCAAAGCACCTTGTCCCCATGTTGATGAGGACAAGGGCCTCTTCCCGACAACCCTGGCCGTTGGTTGTCGGGGTCTGCGGGCGGAGGGCTTATCGGAATCCAGGAGCCCCCTTTAATAAGGGGGCCCCCAGATCCCGGCCCCCCACCCTATGTAAATGAGTATGGGGTACATGGTACCCCTACCCATTCACCTAGGGAAGTGTCAATAAAAAAAAACACAGTACACAGGTTTTAAAATTAATTTATTGGGCAGCTCCGGTATCTTCTTCCGACTTCTCCCGGTGTTCCGCCTCTTCTCCCGGGCCCCGCCGCTATCTTCTTCCAGCTCTATTGCCAGCGAGGGGCCCGGTCTGCTGCCGCTGTCTTGTCGCCGCTGTCTCGCCGCTACTTCTCTTCATCTCTTCTTCCGATGTTGACACGACGCTCTCCCCGGCTGGAATGCTCTCTGTGCGCTCTGCTCTGACTTATATAGGCGGTGACCCCGCCCCCTTATGCCGTCACAGTCCCTGGGCATGCTGGGACTATGACGACATAAGGGGGCGTGGTCATCGGGTGATGACCACGCCCCCTAAAACGTCACAGTCCCAGCATGCCCAGGGACTGTGACGGCATAAGGGGGCGTGGTCACCACCTATATAAGTCAGAGCGGAGCGCTCAGAGTGCATTCGCTATAGCAAAAGAGCAGAAAATAGCGGAGGAGCCCGGCAGAAGATCCGGAGAGCGCGGAGAAGAACCGGAGAGACCCCCGAAGAGAAGAAGGCAGCAGACCGGGCTCCTCCGCTTTAGCAAAAGAGCGGCAAAAGAGCAGAAGAGAGCGGAGGAGCCCGGCAGAAGACCCGGAGAGCGCGGAGAAGAACCGGAGAGACCCCCGAAGTCGGAAGAAGACCCCCGGAGCTGTCTAATAAATTACTTTAAAAATCTGTGTAGTGTTTTTTTTTAAATTGACACTTTTTCCCTAGGTGAATGGGTAGGGGTTCGATGTACCCCATACTCATTCACATAGGGTGGGGGGCGGGATCTGGGGGCCCCCTTATTAAAGGGGGCTCCCGGATTCCGATAAGCCCCCCGCCCGCAGACCCTGACAACCAACGGCCAGGGTTGTCGGGAAGAGGCCCTTGTCCTCATCAACATGGGGACAAGGTGCTTTGGGGTGGGGGGCCGCAGCGCGCCCCCTCCCCCAAGGCACCAACCCCCCCATGTTGAGGGCATGCGGCCTGGTACGGTTCAGGAGGGGGGGGCGCTCGCTCGTCCCCACCCCATTCCTGTCCGGCCGGGCTGCGTGCTCGGATAAGGGTCTGGTATGGATTGGGGGGACCCCCCACGCCACTTTTTCGGCGTAGGGGGTTCCCCTCAAGGTCCATACCAGACCCAAGGGCCTGGTATGCTCTTGGAGGGGGAACCCATGCCGGATTTTTATTTAAAATTTGGCGCGGAGTTCCCCCTCAAGATCATCTGAGCACAAGTCGCGTGCCGAAGTCGGATCATGCAAGACGGCAATCCGACTTTGATCCGACTTCAATGATAGTCAATAGGCTGAAGTAGGATCAAAGTCGGACCAAAGTAGTACAGGGAGCATTTCTAAAGTCGGAACGACTTGTGTCGGACCAGTTAGGATGGCTCCCATAGGGAAACATTAAATTTCACACGTCATGCGACATGAGCTCCCAATGTCGGAGCGTTTGTCGGACCAGTGTGAACCCAGCCTAATGCAATCCAAAGTCCTTCATAGAGTGTAGAGGAAACACAGTTCCTTTGACCTCATGATTCCCATTTGCTCTGACATGCACTGTGAGCTGTAAGGTCTTATATAGACAGGTGTGCGACTTTCCCAATCAAGTCCAATCAGTATAATCAAACACAGCTGAACTCAAATGAAGGTGTAGAACCATCTCAAGGATGATCAGAAGAAATGGACAGCACCTGAGTTAAATATATGAGTGTCACAGCAAAGGGTCTGAATACTTAGGACCATGTGATAGTTCAGTTTTTCTTTTTTAATAAATCTGCAAAAATGTCAAGAATTCTGTGTTTTTCTGTCAATATGGGGTGCTGTGTGTACATTAATGAGGAAAAAATTGAACTTAAAGGATTTTAGCAAATGGCTGCAATATAACAGTGAAAAATGTAAGGGAGTCTGAATACATAATAAATATAAATAAATATATATATATTTGCTAAAATACATTCTGAAGACATGCAACTTATGGAGAATCTCTTTGTAAGTTTATAGACTTGTAATTCAATTGTAGATCAGCCTATGTGTTTCGCGGGAACACCCCCTTCATCAAGACCATGTAAACGACATGGTATATTATGTTTACATAGATCAGGCTCAACCTAAAAAAAAAAAAAATAGAGAGAGATATCAGCAATTTTCAACAAGAGATCCATCTCCAAACTGCCAGCCCATGAGACACACCCAGATAACATGGGGTTATTAGGGAAGTAAGGTATTATGTAGGCTAAAAGTGTGGGCAAGATATTGCTTCCAAACCCAGGATGGAAACCTCCACTTAAAAAGGGTTCTCCTATTTTGACCATGTGTTACCCCAGATGCAGACTGTGACTGCATTTATTTGTTTAAATTGTGTTCGGCATCAAGTAAAGTCACTAAAGTGTTTTCCAAAAATATGGCACGAGTTCAAAATAGCCTTAAGCATCTGCCCACAGAAGTATGTATTTTTTTTTTTGTCCAAAAATGGCCTTGAAAGATCAAAAAGCTGCCAGTTCAGGTACAAGTCTGCTTTGTAATTATGTATTTGGTTGCAGACGGGCTACTGGGATTCTTAAAAAAAGAAAGTGTTTCCACCGCTCAGGCTGACACTGACCCAGGTGTAAGTGGAAGTTTCAGAGCAGAAGAGCTCCAGGTGCTGGCTGAATGCTAGGCAAAGCAGGCTTGAATGGAGGAGAAGATTTGGATGCCGCACACCGGATGTAGTCAAAAAAACTTCACTTTATTGAAAAAATGGGATCATCAAAATAACAAGACTGTCATGCAGAAAGTACAGGTAAGCTGACTCGTTTCGCACTCAGGACTGAGTGCTTACTCATAGCACTATGAGTAAGCACTCAGTCCTGAGTGCGAAACACGTCAGCTTACCTGTACTTTCTGCATGACAGTCTTGTTATTTTGATGATCCCATTTTTTCAATAAAGTGAAGTTTTTTTGACTACATCCGGTGTGCGGCATCCAAATCTTCTCCTCCATTCAAGCCTACTGGGATTCTTGACGTTTTGGCTGGGGTCAAGTGTAGTATTGTCTTAGGAAGAACGTGGATACTGACTTGTAACAAATGCTCTACTACTGTGCTCTGTGAGCAAAAGGAAGAAATGTATGATGTTTGGCAAGTCAAATGAAGAAGTGTATAACTTATCGAAGTTCGAACTGTATGGATGGCAAATGGTTTTGCCCAATGGTTCACCTTAGATCTGGGGAAGATGGTATGGGCTTGAGGCTTACATCTCTGTATATTTGTGGTTGCCAGAGGTTCAGTTCTCTGTACGAAAATTGCATTCCAGTTCTTTTGTTGGGAATAAGTTGTGCAAGCTGCCTTTTTAAGTGGCCATTCTCACCCTTAGACTAGGGAACGAAGGAACCTATCCTTTTTTTCTAAGGTTTAAGGTGATGTGCACATACAATATTGTGCCTCCCAGTTGTATGCAGATGGCTCATTGGCACATTAATTGTATTTTAGAAAGGATAAAATTGCAGGTAAGAGTTTGAAAAATTATTTAAAGCTTCCCTTATTCCCGCAGAGACGGAATTTTACCAGTTTCACACAGCTCCTAACTTGTTCACCTAGACATTACAAGTATTTCTTGATTTCATATTATTATATGTTTCTCTTGGTTAGTCATTAGAGGGTTAAATCACCTAATTGAGTGCTGTACACTCCCTATATTGTGTAACACATAGTGACAGGTTTCCTTGGCATGTAAAGACGGCGGTGCAATTGGTAGCCTACCTGCTGAACACCTTTACAGAAAATTCCAAAATCCTGCCTTGATGTAGTAGTATCTGTTTACTTTTCTTTGTGCATGTAGAGCCAATGCATTGTCTTTACTAGAATATTCTCTGGTAACTGGAAGGAAAAAATACATGACTGTGCTTGCATTCATGTGTACTAGGTATAACATGGTGCTGACACCTACAGTTTTACTATCTGTGACTGTGTGTGTATATGTATGTATATGTTTTATATATATATATATATATATATATATATATATATATATATATATATATATATATATATATATATATATATATATATATATATATATATATATATATATATATAAAATTATTATTATTATTACACAGGATTTATATAGCGCCGACAGTTTACAACATTAGGGCAGACAGTACAAGTACAATACAATTCAATACAGGAGGAATCAGAGGGCCCTGCTCGTTAGAGCTTACAATCTAGGAGGGAGGGTCAAGTTGTACAAAAGGGTAATAGCTGTGGGGGGTGAGCTAATGGAGAAAATAGTGCAGTTGTTAGATGGAGGCAAGATAGGCTTCTCTGAAGAGGAAAGTTTTCAGGGATCGCCTAAAAGTGGATAAATTTGGAGACAGTCTGACAGATTGGGGTAGGGAATTCCAGAGGATGGGCGAGGCTCGGGAGAAGTCCTGGAGGCGGATATGGGAGGAGGTGATGAGGGAGCTAGAGAGCAGGAGGTCTTGGGAGGAACGGAGATGGCGATTAGGTTGGTGTGTGTGAAAAATTTAAGGGAGTTTGAATACTTTCCATCCCCACTATAATATATATATATATGTATGTATGTACATAAATATATATAATTTAATTTTTTATATATATATATATATATATATATATATATATAAAATCATTTATTAGGTCACCCATCTTGATATAAAAGATCTCTAGTATTTCTAGACTAATTTTTTATATATATATATATATATATATATATATATATATATATATATATATATATATATATACGATGTGTATGATAGATATAGATATATATATATATATATATATATATACGGTGTGTATGATAGATATATATATATATATACGGTGTGTATGATAGATATATATATATACGGTGTGTATGTGTCTCAGATGACTGAGATCCTCGGCTACTTTGCAGTCCCCCAGGAACAGGGTAGGAGTATGTAGCTCCTTTACCTTGACAACTATGTGCAGCTGCTTCCCCCATGGCTCCTCCAGTTATATTAGGTTTATTGTATTCATTGATCAGGTGTTCCAAGCAGGGAGCCATGTGTTAACATGCCAGCATTTTATTCCTCAGGCAAATCTGTGGCCTGCTACTCCATCTGTTTTTGCTGTCAGCCAGCAGTGCTGTCTTGGGATATGTAACAATTGGTAGGTATACTTTTTCTATACACTCCTTAATTGGCACCCACAGTCATCCATTTCCTGATGACCCGCCCTAGTAGGAAGTGCGGGGATAGTTTTAGCCCTGCCGTATTAAAGCAATATTTTGTCACAATTAGTTGACTACAGCTTGGCTGTGTAGATAGCTTGGCTTTTATTTGGCTTCCTTGTAGATTTGTGAATTTTGAGGAAGGGAATTTTAACAATGTGCCACTGATGGATCAGTTACTAATGGAAGGATTTTACATTTTATTTAAGTTGAAAGAACAGGTTTGCCACCCAGCATTCTTAGATTTCTAATAGACAGTTCAGTGGTTGCATTATCAAAGCTATTCTGGACTTAAAGTGACACTAAATTATATCCTTATTTTGCCAAAATAATCCATACACATCCAACTGCCTATGACCCTGTAATCTATTTTTTATTAAACAATTTCTTACTGTGTGTCTGCCTCTTTGCAATGTCCTCTGTGAGCTCTCAAACCCCCCCCCCCCCCCTCATTTCAGTTTGTTTGGGATAAGCAGTGCATGTTGGTTGTGGTCATGTGCACTGCACTTATGCACACTACACAACATCTACACCACACGACATCCCATAGTACAACTAGGGAGTAAGCAAGAGATGGTGGCTACACTCCTAAATACAATGGGACCATAAAAAACAAACCTAGCCACCCTCTCGCAGAAATCAGATCACAGCAGCATTTGGAGGATGTTGAGAGCAATAGTAGGTACTGTATTTTTTAAAGGCTAAGTTTTTTACTCTTCAGCCTAGGGGCTCTTTCACACTTGCTTTCCGCTCAGCGGACTCTGCTTTGCTCAGTGGGGGGATTGATCTGCTGATCCCCGCTGAGCAGGCGGATGACGGGTCTGTCTCCGCTCACTGTGCTGAGGTGGACCTGTCAGAGCCCCACTGTCCTCTATGGGGACATCGGATGAAAATGGACTGCCTGTCTGTTTTTTTTTTTTTATCCGATCCTCCAGACGGATGGAAAATAGGGTCTCCATCTGGATTTCACAGATAGGATTTGATATCGGCAGATGTCAGCGTACATGACACCACTGACATCCACCGCTCCATAGAGGTGAATGGAGCGTCCGATCAGGTCTGCCTGAAAAACTGATAGGCGGACCTCATCGGAAAGCCAGTGTGAAAGGGGCTTAAGGCATTGCAGATCGTGGGTGCAATTCCAGGATCCTGCAGATCCCTCAGTACACTATCTGCCTGTACCTCCAATATGGGCGGACAGTTACTGAATAGCAGGAAGAATCAATGGACTACAAGAGAGCTCACCAGCGCCTTTGCAGTTCATTGAGAGCTGCAAGCCACCGTTCACGTAAGGCGACGGTACTTGTAGTCTTTCATTCACAAGAAATTGTGAATGAATGACGAGGCCGAGTGGATGGAGCCCCCCCATGGCTGCGTTGTTTTTAAATTCTGACAGGTGCAAGGAGGAGAACACCCACCTGCTGTCACTGGGGGGGTTGAAACATGTTACATGTTTCACACTAAATACATGTGGAACATGTTCCAAGGGTGAACTTATGCTTTAAGATAAAAATAAAAAACTTAAATAGAATTGTATTTAATTTTTATTTTTTTAAACCAGCATTTAGTGTCACTTTAAAATCTTTTTGATCTTGGAGTTAAAGTGGTTCTAAAGGCAGAAGATTTTTTACCTTAAAGTGGTTGTAAACCCTGTTACACCACCTGTGCCTACAGGTAAGTTTATAATAAAGCTCTACCTGTAGGTACTGTAAATATCTTGTAAACCTGCATGGTTTAGGAGATATTTACCATATAAGCTTACACGTCATCGGTGCATGCACACTGAGGAAACGGCTTGATCATGCCGCTTCTAAAGGGCCTGTGCCGTGACCGGTGGCTCCCGCGCACAAGCGTGTGAGTGACGTCATCGTGGCTCCGGCCAATCACAGCGCCGAAGACCGCGAAACGGGAAACATGTCTCTGGTCACAGCAGGGTACAGGGACTGCTGCAACAGCTTCGATCTAAGGTAAGTATTTCATAATGAGCTATATTATTATATATATATATATATATATATATATATATATATATATATATATATATATATATATATATATATATATATATATTATAGTGGGGATGGAAAGTATTCAGACTCCCTTACATTTTTCACTCTGTTATATTGCAGCCATTAGTAAAATCATTTAAGTTCATTTTTTTCCTCATTGATGTACACACAGCACCCCATATTGACAGAAAAACACAGAATTGTTGACATTTTTGCAGATTTATTAAAAAAGAAAAACTGAAATATCACATGGACCTAAGTATTCAGACCCTTTGCTCTGTATTAGTAGAAGCACCCTTTTGATCTAATACAGCCACCTAGGTTTTAGAGGAGGAAACAAAAATTATTAACCAAATGGTATTTTAAAATATTTACTAAAATATAACAAAATTATATTTCAAGCATGTAAAGTGAACATCAGTCAACAAAGGCATTAAGAACCATCATCTTTGTCATTAACAAATAAGGAGAGACTTTAAGGTTCGAGAACTCTTCTAGTTTTCTGGAAACCCCAAGAACTCATCATCGCTAGTGTCAGAATTTACGAAGCTCAGTTGCTCACAATCACCAACATCACTCTCTTCGCTATCTTCATATACGTTACTATCTTCAGTTCCATCCAAGGCATTGCTAATGCCACATTTTTTGAATGACTGTACAACGATTTTCTCAACTGAGTGCCATGATGTTTTCACCCATGCACAAACTTGAGTGATATTGGGCCTCTTCATTCGTCCAGTAGGTGTCAGATCATGATTACCAGCAGCCATCCATTTGTTCCACTCTTCTGGTGTAAAGACTTTAACCACTTGCTGACCTCTGCACGCCGATATATGTCAGCATAATGGCAGCGGTGGGCAAATGGGCGTACCTGTACCTCCAATTAAATTGGTGGCGCCAACGGGCGCGCACACGCTATGTTCAGTGTGACCGTGGGACACGCTACGCTGACTCTGTGTCCCGGCGATCATATGGAGGCGCAAAATGGGGAGATGCCTTGTAAACCGTTCTGCCTAGCGACATGACAGAGATCACTGCTCCCTGTCATCGGGAGCAGTGATTGCTGTCATGTGAGTGGTAGCCCACTGTCCCCCCCCCCCCCCCCCATCCCACACAGTTAGAATCATTCCCTAGAACACACTTAAACCCTTGATCTCCCCCAAGTGTTTAACCCCTTCCCTAATCACTATAAATCCATTTTTATAGCATCGCTGTATAAATGACAATGGTCCCAAAATAGTGTCAATAGTGTCCGCCATAATGTCGCAGTCACAATACAAATCGCAGATCGCCGCCATTACTAATAAAAAATAAATAATTAAAAAAATGCCATAAAACTATCCCCTATTTTGTAGTCGCTATAACTTTTGTGCAAACCAATATACGCTTATTACGATTTTTTTTTATATACCAAAAATATGTAGAAGAATACAATTTTTTCAAAATTGTCACTCTTTTTTTGTTTATAGCGCAAAAAAATAAAAAAAACGCAGAGGTGATCAAATACCACCAAAAGAAAGCCCTATTTGTGGGGAAAAAAGGACATCGATTTTGTTTGAGTGCAACATTGCACGACCGCGCAATTGTCAGTTAAAGCGCAGCAGTGACGAATCGCAAAAAGGGGGTAAAATCTTCCGGGGCTGAAGCCGTTAAATGGTTTGTTTAAAGGAAACGTTGAGAGGTTACAACTGGCTGGTAAGGCCTCCAGGAATATTACAGCTAGATGAGTCTTCACTTCTTTAAAGAACTTTTTTGTAGTTTCAATAATATGTGCTCTAAACTGGTCAAGCACTAATAAGGCACTTTTTTTCAGAAGCCCCCCAGGGCATTTGGATCGCACTTTTTCAACCCATACGCCATTTTCATCCATCCATCCATCCTTTCTCATGAACATGTACAAGAACTCCTTGTGGAATCACTTCTTTGGAAAATGAACATGGGTGGCAATTTTGGTGCCGTCTGCACAGCAGGACAACACAACTGTGTAATGGGTTTTCTCATGTCCTGAAGTTTTCAAGGTTCTGGTTTTGGCACCTTTAAGATCAACAGTCCTAATAGATGGCGCATGAAAGGTTAGCAGGACTTCATCCACATCCCAATCCTGCCAATTTCAAAACCATTTTTATTCCTAGCATCAATTACAAATTAATGAAAAGACAGAATCTTAGATTCATATTGTTTTGACATTTTTTGCGTAATTCTAGTTTTGGTGCGCACAACAAGGTCATATCGCCTCATAAATCTGTAGCAACATGATGGTGATCCAGTAAAATCCTGAATGCCTTTCTCTACAGCAATGCGTTTGGCTTCATACATTTTGTTAAATGCTGCGCAAACTGTTGGCGCTATATAAATCCATTCTTGTGATCCATTCTTTCATGTCCACGTCTAACTGTGGCCACTTTGCAGCATGCCCACGAAAAGTGTGCCTTCTTTTATTTGTTTTTTTGCAGCTGTTCCTCCTGTTTCCTGCACTCTCATCATTTTATCAGTTGGAGGTGGCCCAAAATGTTTCTCCGCTGCTCTGTTTCTATGTTCCTTAGCATAGTTTACTACCTCCAGTTTAAAGGGAATTTTATGTGCTAGTCTTTTCTGCTTTAGCATCCTTTCTGCTTTAGCACCTGGTCCCTGGCCCTGCTGTGGGTGGCTGGGCTTGCACCTGGTCCCTGCTGTGGGTGGCTGGGCTTGCACCTGGTCCCTGCTGTGGGTGGCTGTGCTTGCATCTGGTCCCTGCTGTGGGTGGCTGAGCTGGCACCTGGTCACTGCAGTGGGTGGCTGGGCTGGTACCTGTTGTGGCTTGCTGGTGTGTCCTCTGACTCCTCTCCTCTTCCTCCCCTTCTGGACGGGCACTGTTTGCCGAGGCGAGGGACTCGGAGAGAGGTGGCGACATATGCAGGTACACTATTAGGTTTGCAGCAGCAGGTGAGCAGGCCCAGTGTTCGGAGCAACACATAATGACGTTGTTTGGGCATGCGGTGCACCTCCGCGCACTGGGCCCCGCTCACCTTCTCAAAGCTTCTTGGGCTGGCTTCCTCTACCCGGGCGGGGCCCCCTTCCCTTACTATATGATCATCATGTGCTCTGCTGGGGCCCGGACAGGCCCGAAAAAGGTGGTCGCGGCCGCTGCGGACCAGTCTGAGAGTGAGCAGCCATTGCCTGGACAGGGCAAGAACCCAGGGAGTTCCAGCAGGCAGCGCCGGGTGGCCCGGTATTGTAACATGGCGATGGGGGAAGGCCTGGTCAATATTCGCTCCATAAGACGCACACACATTTCCCCATATTTTTTTTGGGGGGGGGGGGGGGGAGTGCGTCTTATGAGGCAAAAAATACAGTACTTCATGGAATCCATCTGTTTTTAGCTCAAGCATGCATGCAGGAGAGTATGCTTAGCTGAGAAATTCCCTCCTCTCCTGAGGACCACTGGGATGTATGATATTGTTTGCTTTGGCAAGAAACCATGAAGTCACTGAAGAAATGTAAAAAAAAAAAAATTAAAACAGTAAATGTGATCTATTTTCTTATATGTTTACTAATGGTACCAGCATGAGGATTAAAAATAATCAATGTTGATTGGGAGAGTGATGTCCCACTTTAAACTTGACCAATGCTCCATTCAGTACATCAATTCTTCCCTCGCCACCAAATATATAAAGGCAGATGTATGGCTTAGTAAAAATAATAGTTTTACTGAACTAGTATATAATACCTTACTCTACTGCACTTTTCCTCTGAAAAGAATGTTATTTTAAACGGAGGTAGTAATGTTGCTGAAAGTGTTTGGACAAAATGAAAAACATGTATTTGGTGCTTCTCTGCAATACATGCACATTTCCCCTTATTTTTTTTACATAACAAATGTTGCAAATACAGAAATATTCCTGATAATCCTTTAAGAAACCCATTGAGCTCCTAAATTCTTTTTAAGCGGACAATGTCTCTGCTGCTCTGGAATTCCAAGCATTGTTATCAGCCTTGCCTGAGTTCTCCCCTACTGATGTTATTCAGATAAGGGAAGTCCCACAGAAGAAAACTGGGCAGAGCTGCCAACACTACTTTAGATTTAAGTAAAGCAAAGGCAGAAAAATAAAACTGTGTAGCAGTACCCTTCCCATTATTAATCTAGTGCAGCATCAGTGTGAACAATATGAGCAAACTATAAATGTGAAAAACAATAGCATTTCTACCAAATAAACATTCACTTAAATATGAATAAAATCAAGACTCAACACCATCAGACAGCAGTAATAAGTGGTTCTAAAGCCTAAACATTTTTTACTTTAATACTTTCCTTGCTTTAAAGCTAAAAAATGTTTAGGTATCAGCCTCCAACCCCCCCCCCCCCCTTACTTACCTGAGCCCTAATTCGATCTAGCGCCGAGAACGTCTGCAGTTCTTCTCTCCCCTCACTTCTGTGTCTCGCTGGCTATGCTGGGCCTCCGGGAGCTGTCAATAAAAGCCAATGATGAGGGAGCAAGGGGCGGGCCGAGTCTTGCTGTCTGTGTCAATGAATGCAGTAGCGGGTTTCCCGCGCAAGCACGCATGCGTGCCCCAATGGGAAGCCGCTTTCCATGGGGGCACTGGACAGACAGAAGCTGCTAGGAGTGCCGGCGGGGAACCCAAAAACAGGAGGTTCCCAGCTGCTCTGTGCATTCCATTGCACAAAGCAGGTAAGTATAGACATGGTTTGTTTTGTTATTTTTTTTAAAAATGTACCTTTACAATTACTTTAATGAGAAATCAGTCACCCTCTGGGGTCTCTAAATGCTCCCTATTTAGCATATCAAATGGAAAATGAATAAACATCCTACAAAGCGTAATTCTCTTTTAAAAATTTATTGGGGGACTTAGGACAAGCTACTATGACTCCCCTGTTACAGCTCTTTCTGGTGCATAGGGATATGCCATCCAGCTCTTCACCATTCATTACCTCATTGTAATAAAGTAGATTTGCTACTTGGTGAGGAAATTGATATATAAAAGCTCACTGGATTTCTGGCAGGAATATTAGATCTGTTTCTTATTTTCAGTACGTTTAAAGAGAGAAATGCGCGTGTATTCCAGAGATGCACTGGATGTCACTTTTTTGTTGCCTTTTTTATTGTACCCAGACATTCACTTTCGACTACTTAAAGCAGTATTAGAAAAAAGCAGTTATATCTTTATCCCCTCATTGCCTGACAACACATCATCTTTGCAGTTTTTTTTTCTCATTACAGCTGAGGAGGGGGATCCTCCCACAATGCCTCCAGCGCCCCCAACTCCACCTTCTAAAAGGAAGAGCAAATTTTCTGGAATAGGAAAACTCTTTAAGCCATGGAAGTGGAGGAAGAGAAAGACCAGTGATACTTTTCGTGAGACTTCAGAAGGTAATTTGAATACACAATTGGTGTTGAAAGTAAATTGGGGTTTCATAAAGACCTACACTATGGTATCCCCGTTTTTTATACAGGTGCCAGTACAAATGTGAAGTTGGTTAAGGCACCTTCAATAAGCACATGAAATCAAATTTTTTTATATCTCGGGTTCCTACTCCTGTTTTCATGATTGTATTGTGTTTTTTGGTAGGTCATTCCAATCAGCAGCTTCAAGCAGCAGCACTGTGAAATTCCCTTCATATGATTATCCCAAATTGGTAGCTTGTACACTGTATATGTCATTCATTGGTCATCTTAATCTGGCCATACACTATTACATTTTTTTTCATCCAGTCTGTGAACTAAATGAAAAAAGCGGTTTCCTCCATTCACATTATACAGTTCAGATGGAACTCTTGCTGCCGTTTTGTAAGTATTTGTGTTTTAACAGCCAGCCCCGTCAGCTGCCAAAATACCTGAAGAGAGGCTGCATCTGAATGGACGCATTCACTTTTCATATCAAAATGTTCTGCCTGGCTCCTTAGATTTTTCAGGCGGAGGTTCCCAACAGCAGAGGCTGATTAGGGGCTCTCACAAGTTTTTTTTTTTTTTTGTTTTTTGTGCAGGAAATTATTATTATTATTTAAGGTACTTGTATAGCGCTGTCAATTAATGCAGCGCTTTACATATACATTGTACATTCACATCAGTCCCTACCCTCAAGGAGCCTACAATCTAAGGTCCCTAACTCACATTCATATACTAGTAATTCTTTGTTACTTCTGACCCCCGCACTCTATGTTACATACTAATGACCTCTGTGTTACTCCAGACCTGGCCTGATTTACAGTTACGTTTGTAAAAAGTTTCCTTATAGCAGTACCCTAATAGTAAAAAAATGTTAGTCGTGGGACCCAAAACAAACTTGGCAAACTCTGCTTACTTACATTGTTAGGTCTGTATATATTTGGACACGGGCACAATTTTTAGTTTTTTTTTCATTTACCAGAACATATTCAAGCTATGGTTCTATAATGGATATGGGCTGAAAGTGCGCGCACTCGGGTTTAATTTGAGGGTATGTACATCCAAATCGGAGGAAGGATTTAGGAATTACAGCTCTTAAGAATAGCCATTCCCTCTTTTTCAAAGGAAGGACCAAAAGTAATTGGACAAATGAATGAAAAGCCCTTTTGTGGGCAGGTATGGGCTACCCCTTTGTTATATCTTCATCGATTAAGCAGATAAAAGGTCTGGAGTCGATTCGAATGCCCCGTACACACTATTCGAAAATCGGATGACAGATCGTCCGACTTTTTTCGCTTACTAGTCGCAAGTAAAAATTTAATAGGTTACTAAAGTCACAAAATTTCTCATACGACAGAAAAAAAAAATAGGAAATGATGTCATGTATTGTATTTACAGACGACAACTGTACTGACTAAACTAAAATCGCACGATCTGGTATCGTACGAGTAAAATTTTCGTGCTTGTCCAATCGAATAATATCGGATGAACTGTCGTGATCGTCTCTCGAAAGCTCTGTACTAACGATCTGATTATCATACGATCCTTTTAATGGATGAAACTAAGATTAATCTGTACTAGAATGACGGGAAGAAAAAAGCGTGGCGTAGGCCTGGAACAGCTCATGATCCAAAGCACACAACGGCATCTGTAAAAAATGGTGAAGGCAGCGTGATGACATGGGCATGCATGGCTTCCAGTGACACTGGGTCATTGGTGTCTATTGATGATGTGACAGAAGCAGCCGGATAAATTCTGCAGTGTTTAGAGATATACTGTCAGCCCAGATTCAGCCAAATGCAGCAAAGTTGATTGGACGGCGCTTCACAGTATAGATGGACAATTATCAAAATCACACTGCACAAGCAACCCAGGAGCTTTTGAAGGAAAAGAAGTGGAATATTCTGCAATGGCCGTGTCAATCACCTGATCTCAACCCAATTGAGCATGCATTTCACTTGCTGAAGGCAAAACTAAAGGCAGAAAGACCCACAAACAAAGAACAAGTGAAGACAGCTGCAGTTAGAGCCTGGCAAAGCATCAGAAAGGAGGAAACCCAGTCTTTCCCAGTCCTTGGTAATGTCCATGGGTTCCAGACTTCAGGCATTCTTTGCCAGTAAAGGATTATCTACAAAAATAATAAAAATGAACGTTTTATTTATGATTATATTCATTTGTCCAATTACATTTTGAGCCCCTGAAAATGGGGGGGGGGGGCTGTGTATAAAAATGGTTGCATTTCCTAAAATTTGTGCTTGATATTTATGATCAACCCCTTGAATTAAAGATAAAAGTCTGCACTTCAGGTAAATTTAGTTTATGTGGGCCAAGCTAGTTTGTTTGTTTAGTCTTCATTTTATTCTGGTGGCATACAGAGCCAAAAGTATGAAAAATGGTGCTTGTGTCCAAAATATATATAGACCTAACTGTATGACTCATCATAAACTTGTCCGCAATGCAGTTTAGGTCAAACCTATAAAACTCTGCCTTAAAACATATGTTTTTCAACTATATTGCCATACCATTGATTATAGCTAGATGTTTTTTTCTTTATTGCCTTTTTATCTCTCAAATTCATTCCATTTTTTTTCCTACATAAAGTTCTGGAAAGGAAGATCTCTATGAGAAAGCCCAAAGAAGAACTAATAAAAAGAGGAGTCCTTATTGAAGTACCAGAAGAAGGCAAGTAGCAAGTCTTTTATTATGACCTTTTATGATGTACTCTGGACACCTTGTTGGGTATTTCTGCCAAGAAGCTGCTTCCCAAGTCCTGGAACACGATACCAATGGATCTGGCTATAGAAAACCCCAAGGACCAGACAACACCAGTCTTGGAGTACACCAGAAAATTAACTGCTTTATTTTTAGAAACACACTGAATTTATACAGCAAACCATCAGATAAGGGCTTCTCCCATTATCTCAGACAAAGATCACATTACACAGTAGAGCTAGTCCTATTATCATAACAATGACCTCCTTAGACAGTCCAGCTCCCCGGACTAACTTGCATAAGAAGCCACAAGCAATTAGTGACCAGCTCTGGATAACTTAAGAACACATTATAACAGAGGCCATGGTTCTCCTGCAGCCCAAAGTCCGTGACAACCTTTAAATGTATGTAGACAGCACATAGCTCTTAATCATACAGCACAGAACACAGGCAAAGTGTTTATAGACCCTTGGTTATGGGCTCGTACCTTCAGGTGGTTAGACACTGGCTAAAACTTTCAAAACCTAAGTTCAGCCCTTTAATGCAAGTGTTCCCCAAAGCCCTTTTCCCAATGAAGAGGTGCCCCCACGCCTAAGAGTGGGGGCGATGTCTGTTAGTTTGCCCCTGTCTGGGTCACAGAATTCCCAGAACTGTGAATTCAGTCGGTGGTTTCAGTAGGATATGAAATGGTGTTAAAAAATCTACCCCATCACCTTTTCTCCTCTCAAATCAACCAAAAATTGTCCAAGGATAGTCAGATTTTGAGTAAGCCCTGAACCATTTCTTGTCCCGGGGAGTAGGTGTGCCAGTACCTCCACAAGGTTCAAAGGATTCAGTTCAAACCTGTTTACGGTACCAACTTCCAGCAGGGGGATTCTCTGGACTTAAAGCGGGGTTCCACCCAAATTTTGAACAATATCTGTATGTATTCTCTTCCTTTCCTAGATGCTGACATGCCGTTTAAAAAAATTTAAATCGCCGTAATTACCTTTTTATTTTTCTATTCTTCTTTGCACTTCCTGGTTCTCCTCCCATGGGAGTAGGCGTGTTTCTAGCCTCTCCCAGACTCCTGGGAGCTAGTCTCAGGCTTCCCAGGATGCCACTGAGCATGTGCGGGAACGAGCAGTGAATGCTGGGAGCACAGCATTCACCACATCCAGGAAATAAATGCTTGTGGGCTTCAAATGCCCACAATGAAGATGGAAACCGCCTTCAGTGAATAATATAAGTTATTCTTTCCGACGAAATCTGACACAGGCAGACATATTACACACAATATGTGAGTATGTAATGCTGAGAAGAAAAGTTTGTGAATGAACTCAAAAAAAAAAAAACGATAGGTGGACCCCCGCTTTAAAATCCCTCAACAAATAAGCTTCAAATTCCCAAATTTTGCATAGAACCCGCAAGGTTGGTAATTGCCTCTTGAGACCAGGGAATACATGGCATCTATAGACACCCAAGATGTTTATCCACATGTTCCAAATTTCTCCACCTCATCAGCACTTTGCAATGACAATCACTTTCAGTTTGTTGCATTGCCCTTTGGTCTATTCTTTGCTCACTAAGCGTTAACAAAGATCTTAGCACCTCTTCTTGCCCTTCTCAGATCTCAGGGCATCCAGGTCACAGGCTACTAAGACGACCTTCTTTTGAAGGACTCCTCTCCATCCAGATGTCAGCAAATGTCCACAGGACAATTCAGAAGGTTCAGACAATTTATTTGGCTGATCAATTTCACAAAATTTGTTCTCTTTGCCTGGCTACTTCGAGACTGTACCATTTGCCCAATTTCATTCAAGAGATCTCCAACACAGCATCCTGTCAACATGGAACAAACATGCGATTTCTCTTGACCTACCCGTGCTCCTGTCCAGACAGGCAAAAGGACTCCCCATCTTGGTGGATTTCAAGCCAAGCCCCAAAAATTGGGAGGTCTTTCCTTTCCTATCACTGGAAAGTAATAACAAACATTGTCAGTCTTTAAGGCTGGGAAGGTGTATTTCAGTTTATCACTGTTCAGGTAACATGGTTACTGGTGGAAGTTGAGCATCCCATCAACATCCTGGAGCTCAGGTCAAGCTCAACATTATTGAACCACACTTCTGTGAGGACACTCAATTAGGGCGCTGTGTCACTGTCAGGGCTGTTGCCTACATTACCATCAAGGGGTCACCAGGAGTCTTGCAGCCTTGAAGGATGCAAGCCAGATAATCTCATAGATGGAAACTCACCAAGACTGCCTGGATCAAGGTGAATGGACACTTTATCCAGAAGTCTTCAGTCTGATATATCAAAAATGGGGGACTATATTTGTTTGTAGCCAAGACCAAGGATCCTCTAGCCCTAACCTCACATGTCTTGATAATTCCCTGGTTTGTTTCAGGCTAATTGATGCCTTCCTTGCAGTGCAAAGTCTGCCTTGTCTGTTCAAAAAGATAGAGTAAAAGAGATGATTCTAATGCATCTGCCTGGCCCAAAAGAACCCTAGCACACAGACACTGACTTCTTGCAGAAGATCCCTAGCCTCTTCCCAACAGGCAAGATTTGTTATCTCAAGGCCATCTATTCTATTCATCTTCACATTCTCTGGCTCTAATGGCATGGCCATTGAAACCCAGGTTTTAAAAGATAGGGGAGTCTCTGAGTGCGTTATTACTACCTTGATAAAAGCATGTAATGCCACTTTCAGGAAGATCTTTTATCGTACCTGGAAATCCATTTTTGCCTGATGTGAACATGCACTTCAATCCCAGATATGACTCTGTGCCTCACGTTCTGGCATTTCTACAATTTTGTCATGACTAGAACTTGGCTTTAAGCACTTAAGCTGCAGCTACATACAATTTATACAGCACATCCAGCGGCCTCACATGTTAGTGAGAGACATAGTTTGCTTGGGCCAAGCTGGCCCAAACCAACTATATAGAGTCTAACAAAAGATGTAGTTCAGCTTTAAACATCCTAAGAAAATCTTTGTTACCTGGACGTTGTCAGAGCCATTGGTGTCTACCTCAAAGCTACAGCTTCAATCAGACAGATTTTCTTTTTATCCTGTTTTCAGCACCTAGCAAGGGACACCCTGCTTCCAAGTTCATCATCCTGAGATGTATTAGAAATCTGATTGCTACAGCTTAAATGCTCAAGGACACCTAGTGGTAGTTACCTAGGCATTTCGGCTTCAATTGCTGTGCAAGGCCGCCATCTGGTAGTCTGTTCATAACTTTCCAAGATTCTACCAGGTGGATGCCCAGTCTTCTGTGGAATAAACTTTCGCTTGTAAGGTTTTTGCAGCAGAACTCTGAAGTTGAGTCCTTTCTGGCTCTTGTTGGGCTTTTTGGCAGAGTTCTGTTTGCCTAGTGTTGTTGCCCACCCTTGCTGTTTGTTACTTGGGGACAGTTCAGGGTCTATGAATACTTTGCCTGTACAATTAAGATGGGAGGAATTTTGACTTGCCTGTAAATTCTATATCTTGGAGTGCGGTACAGTACAGACCACTCTGTACAGGGGATGCACCTATAACCCAGGGTCTATAAATACTTTGCCTGTGTCCTGTGCTGTAATCCAATAAAATTTGCAGGTAAGTCAAATTTTTTACCTTTTTATTCCTATATAAATGTAATGAGCACTCACATATGTGTGGTCTTCAGATACCCCTGTGACAGCAGAATCGCCTCCTCTGAAAAATGGCCACATGAGCCAGGAGACAGCAGAGCCACAAGAAAAAGACAAGAGTTTGAAGCGGAGCAGTCGGCAAGGTAAGGTTCTTGTGCAGTGACTATATGGGGGAGATTTACTAAAACTGGTGCACACACAATCTGGTACAGCTGTGCATAGTAACAAATCAGCCTATAGGTTTTATTATCAAAGCTTAATGGAACAAGCAGAAGTTAGAAGCTAATTTGTTACTATGCACAGATGCACCAGATTCTATGTGTACCAGTTTTAGTAAATCTCCCCCATGTGCTGGAGTAATGGGTTGTGTTCTGTTGCAGTTTCTGTTTTGTACACACAAGATTTGCTTTCTTTCCGTGTTAGATTCCGTGGGATCCCGTCCAAATTCACAGATGGAACCTGCACAAGAAAACTTGCGAGAGCCCCCCAAACAACCTCTACTTCCTCCTAAAAGACCACTGTCCACCTCTGTCTCTACTGGTCATGATCAGAACGAGAGGCAAAAAGTAGAGCAGAGCCCCGCCACTGTAGCACGACTGTCGAGCTCTGCCCCCAGCCCTGCACCTAGGACATTGCACCCACCACCAGGACCTAAACAACCTCCAGTACCACCTCCTAAGCCACAGAACAGAAACAGCAACCCATTAATGGGTAAGAATTATTGAGCAACCATGTTTCCCTTTTATTACTGTTTTTTTGTTCCCATGATTACTCTCATGAAAGACAGACAGCCATGCAAAGATTTCAAATGCATATTACTTTAGATAATGTTTAAAAATATACACCTTTATATTAATGAGCCTAGAACTGTTGTACAGCTGACATTTATATATTTGGAGAACAGTTCAATTGTTCTGCATTAAAATGTTTTCTTTTTATGGATTTATACAGTATATACAGAGATTTTATAATGACTAGCAAAGTGTGCCCATTCCTGTAGCTTTTTTTTTGCCTGCAGTGCTTTTGCATTTTATACAGTGTATTATGTGTATGCTTTGTTTTGTGTTCATTCTCTGTGCTATGTGCATGCTCTGTGTACAGTATTTATTCTGTATACTGAAGGATGTGTACACTTTGTGTGCTGTATTTGTGCTCTGTGATGTATGTATGTATGTATGTATGTATGTATGTGATGTACTTTGTGTGATATGTATGGTCTGTGTTTTGGATGCTGTGTATGTACTGAATTTTGTCACTAAACCCACATTCTAAAAAAAATCTTAAATGCTGTTTCTAACTTCTTGTGAAGCTGCCTCTTTTGTTTATAGAAATGAGAAGCTTGACTTATACAGACTCCTTTGATACATGGTTTAAGAGCTTCCCAATAAGTTAGAGCAGCGGTCATCAACCCTGTCCTCAGGGCCCACTAACAGGCCAGGTTTGCAAGATAACTGAAATACATCACAGGTGATATAATTTGCTGCTCAGTGATTGCAGTATTCTAGTCTGCATCTCCCCAAGGTAATACATAAAACCTGGCCTGTTAGTGGGCCCTGAGGACAGGGTTGATGACCACTGAGTTAGAGGATTGGTATCATTAGTAGTATTGTTTGCAATTATAATCTTTGATGGCTTTCTCAATGATCTGTCTATATAAAGGCTGTGCCAGTAAACAGTCATTTATGTACCAAGTTTTATGGTTTGGCCTTGGGATCAATGAGGAAAGGGATGTCAGGACCATATTATGATCAGACCATGTACATGGTATGATAGTTCAGTCTAGGATAGTCTAGGATGCTGAAATATTGACATTAATAAAAAGATGGTCTATGCGAGAGAATTGTTTATGGGGATGGGAATAGTGGGTATATTGTCGTCTAGCTGGATGTTGTTCCCTCCACTTATCTAGACGGGAATATTGATTAAGTAGTTGTTGATAGGAGCGGCGTTGAGTGTGAATTGGAGTTGGGGATTTATCTAGGAATGGATAAATTACGTGATTAGAGTCTCCACATAATATATGTGTGCCACGTTTCTGGTTCTCTATGACAGAGAACAAATGGGAGAGGAATGACAGTGGGTTTTTATTTGGGGCATAATATGAAACTATAGTAGTTTCAGTATCTTGTAATAGGCCTGTCAATATTATGTATCGACCTTCAGGGTCTTTAAGTTCTGTGTGAAGTGTGAATGGCGTATGATGGAATGCGATTAAAACACCTCTTTGTTTAGTATTTATTGATGAAGTATAAACTCGAGGATATTTGCAGCTAATGAATTTAGGACAAGAATGGGATGAAAAATGTCTCTCTTGAAGACATACCACATGTGCATTTAGTTTTGAGATAGATCGAAAAGCTTTAGTTATTTTCGGGAGCGAATTTATACCCAGTACTTTAAGGCTTACAATATTTAGAGGAGCCATCGTACAATTAGAAAAAGGGGGAGACGTGTAAAGAATAGGTTATATCTATATCTCTCTGGAAAACGGGGGGGGGGGGGGGGGAGACAATGAAAAGGGGGTGTAGGAAAAAAAGCAAGGGTTAATAAAGGGTTTGATAATACTCTATTGATATGTGTTCAAATTAAGAAGTTTTTTTTTTTTTTTAACTAAGAAGAAAAAGGCTCCCAAGAGGAGCAAGTATGCAAAGGTTGGTTGTAAATACCAACCCGTGGGTACACTTTTCCAAAGAGTGTCCAAATAGTCTGTTGGGCACTCAAGGAAGTATTGGAGGTGCAGTGGCTATCTCCGGGACTATGATGGCCTTCATATAAAATTATTTGAAAATAAACTTTTATTAACCAAGCCTCAGATAACTAAAAGTTTGAGGTACTAAGAAAGAATTTATGTTAGAACGGTAACTTTGTTTATAAAGATATAACAGTGTTACATTTAATCTAAATTTGGAACAAAATCGCCATTCCAGATATGGTGAATAATAATTGGGTATTAAGCTCTTAACATAGGAAATAGAATGGGAATAAATCACTCCACTCACTATGAAGATAATGTGTTGCCTTATATAAATTAAAGTGTATAAATAACTGCATTACTGTTATAGCCATATCCCATCTAAATAAATAAAAAATTAGATCTCTTAATTCATAGATGGAATATTATAAAAAAAATATATAAATTCAAGAGATATTTGATCTCAAATAGTAAAATGATAAGCAGGTTTGGACATATCCAAAATCTGTGAACAAACTGAGTAGAATCAAATATGGATTTTATCCTAATCCACTTGCCTAAGGGGTGTGTTTTTTAGGATAGTATTGTTTATCTTCATACTATAAAGAGAAAATTTCATTCAGAATAGTATACAGTGGGGACGGAAAGTTTTCAGACCCCCTTACATTTTTCACTCTTTGTTATATTGCAGCCATTTGCTAAAATCATTTAAGTTCATTTTTTTCCTCATTAATGTACACACAGCACCCCATATTGACAGAAAAACACAGAATTGTTGACATTTTTGCAGATTTATTAAAAAAGAAAAACTGAACTATCACATGGTCCTAAGTATTCAGACCCTTTGCTCAGTATTTAGTAGAACCACCCTTTTGATCTAATACAGCCATGAGTCTTTTTGTGAAAGGTGCAACAAGTTTTTCACACCTGGATTTGGGGATCCTCTGCCATTCCTCCTTGCAGATCCTCTCCAGTTCTGTCAGGTTGGATGGTAAACGTTGGTGGACAGACATTTTTAGGTCTCTCCAGAGATGCTCAATTGGGTTTAAGTCAGGGCCATTCAAGAACAGCCACAGAGTTGTTGTGAAGCCACTCCTTTGTTATTTTAGCTGTGTGCTTAGGGTCATTGTCTTGTTGGAAGGTAAACCTTCGGCCCAGTCTGAGGTCTCTGAGCACTCTGGAGAAGGTTTTCATCCAGGATAATCCCTGTACTTGGCTGCATTCATCTTTCCCTCGATTGCAACCAGTCGTCCTGTCCCTGCAGCTGAAAAACACCTCCACAGCATGATGCTGCCACCACCATGCTTCACCTTTGGGGCTGTATTGGACAGGTGATGAGCAGTGCCTGTTTTTCTCCACACATACCGCTTAGAATTAAGGCCAAAACGTTCTATCTTGGTCTCATCAGACCAAAGAATCTTATTTCCCACCATCTTGGTGTCCTTCAGGTGTTGTTTTAGCAAACTCCATGAGGGCTTTCATGTGTCTTGCATTGAGGAGAGGCTTCCGTCGGGCCACTCTGCCATAAAGCCCCGATTGGTGGAGGGCTGCAGTGATGGTTAACTTTCTCCCATCTCCCGACTGCATCTCAGGAGCTCAACTACAGTGATTTTTTTTTCTTTACCTCTCTCACCAAGGCTCTTCTCCCCCGATAGCTCAGTTTGGCCGGACGGCCAGCTCTAGGAAGGGTAATGGTCATCCCAAATGTCTTCCATTTAAGGTTTATGGAGGCAACTGTGCTCTTAGGAACCTTAAGTGCAGCAGAAATTTTTTTCGTAACCTTGGCCAGATCTGTGCCTTGCCACAATTCTGTCTCTGAGCTCTTCAGGCAGTTCCTTTGACCTCATGATTCTCATTTGCTCTGACATGCACTGTGAGCTGTAATGTCTTATATAGACAGGTGTGTGGCTTTCCTAATCCAAGTCCAATCAGTATAATCAAACACAGCTGGACTCAAAGGTGTAGAACCATCTCAAGGATGATCCGAAGAAATGGACAGCACCTGAGTTTAATATACGAGTGTCACAACAAAGGGTCTGAATACTTAGGACCATGTGATATTTCAGTTTTTCTTATTTAATAAATCTGCAAAAATGTCAACAATTCTGTGTTTTTCTATCAATATGGGGTGCTGTGAGGAAAACAAATTAACTTAAATGATTTTAGCAAATGGCTGCAATATAACAAAGAGTGAAAAATTTAAGGGGGTCTGAATACTTTCCGTCCCCACTGTATATATTTATAAATATAAATACACATATTTATTCATTAGTTCAGTGTCTGGAGTAGGTGAAGAAAAACTACTTCACTGACAAGTTCTAGAAGAAGCAAGTTGTACTAATAACAAATCTATGTTAGAACGGGAACTTAGTTTATAAATATATAACAGTGTTACATTTAATCCATATTTGGAACAAAATCAACATTCCAGATATGATAAATAATGATTGGGTATTAAGCTCATATCATAGGAAATAGAATGTGGGTAAATCACCCCACTTCCTATGAATATGTGGTATCTTATAAAAATTAATTAAAGTTTAAAAATAACTGAATTTCTATAATAACCATATTCCATGTAAATAAACAAAGATGTACTTTTTTAGTTCATAGATGAAAAATTAGAAACAGAGATATATAATCTCGAGATGTTTGATCTCAAATCATAAAATAAAATAATAAGTAGAATTGGACATATCCACACTTTGTGTGCAGACTGAATAAAATCAAATATAGATTTTTTCCTGATCTACTTGCCTAAGGGGTGTGTTTTTTATGATAGTAATGTTTGTCTTCATACTATTAAGAGAAAACTTCACCCAGTGTAATATATATATTAATTCATTGGTTCAGTATCTGGAGTAGGTGAAGCAAAACGACTTCTCTTATGAGTGTTATGCCCCGTACACACGTCGGATTTTCCAACGGAAAATGTGTGATAGGACCTTGTTGTCGGAAATTCTGACCGTGTGTAGGCTCCATCACACATTTTCCATCGGATTTTCCGACACACAAAGTTTGAGAGCAGGCTATAAACAAAATTCGTTGTCGGAAATTCCGATCGTGTGTACACAAATCCGACGGACAAAGTGCCACGCATGCTCAGAATAAATAAAGAGATGAAAGCTATTGGCCACTGCCCCGTTTATAGTCCCGACGTACGTGTTTTACGTCACCACATTCAGAATGATCAGATTTTCCGACAACTTTGTGTGACCGTGTGTATGCAAGACAAGTTTGAGGCAACATCCGTCGGAAAAAATCCTAGGATTTTGTTATCGGAATGTCCGAACAAAGTCCGACCCTGTGTACGGGGCATTAGAAGAAGCAAGTTGTTCTGAGGTGTCCTTTTGGTGTTGTGGGGAACCAGAGTTTGCTCGCCGTTTGGATCCTTCTGCAGTTGCTTCTGGTGTTGACAGGCAAAGATCCAGAATTGTAGAAAGCAAGTCATCAGCAGTTTTACAGGTATAGGTAGTTCCTTTGTATGTAAAACGAATTGCAAAGGGGAAAGTCCAGCGATATCTGATATGATGATATTGGAGGACCTGTAAATGATGTTTCATTTCTTTTCTCTTCATAAGTGTCTGTTAAGAAAGGTCTTGATAGATTTGATAACGATGACCCTGAAATATTAAATAATCCTTGTTGCGGGCTGCATCAAATAATTGTTCCTTTGTGCGGAAATAATGGAATTTAATTATATCCATGGGGGGTCCATTTTCCTTTCTTGGTGTTGGTGACCTGTGTATTTTGTCCATTTTGAGTCTTTCGATTGGAATAGAAGGTGCCAGTTCCTGGAATAGTGCTGTAGATGTAGATTGAAGATCTTCAATATTTTCAGGGATTCCTCTAATACGGAGGTTAGACCTCCTATTCCTATTCTCATAGTCCTCAAGGTGGGTTTGGAGGGAAGAATATTCTTCCCTGAGGCATTCCAATTCCTCAGCATAGTTAGATGTTGTGGCATCAAGTTCATCAGCTCTCTGTTCTAAAATGGAGGTATGTCGTCCTACCTCACAAATTTCTCTAGTTAATTTTTCTGTAATAGTGTCAGATGTATTCTGAAGTGCTTTATGTAGGACCCTCTCAAATTGGCTAACCAGTTCAGAATTAGGTGAAGCCTGTTGTAGGGAATTAGAAATAATCCCTGTCATATTCTGATTCAGAAGGTTGTGTGGAAGGAGGAGACCGCGGCAGTTTCTGTAAAAGAGTTTGTGAGGGGATCGATACCGCCATTTTGGAAGTGGATTTAGTCAGAGAGTCTTGCGCTTTCCCTGCCTTCAGTTTAGCTCTTCTTCCGCTGTACATCATCTCAAAAGGTGCCCAGGGGTACTAGCAAGGTACCGGTTTTAAATTTGGGTAAGTTTTCAGCCAAGACCTGGGTTATCAACCGTTCGTATCCCGGTCGGAGTGGAGTGCTCAGGCAGACATGTCTACCTCAGGCGATTTTACGCATGCGCCTTCGTGTTTTTTTTTTTTTTTATTATTATTATTATTAAAATAATTAGTGTCATCATCCACATACAGAAATAGAAGGGACGATGTAAATTAAACATGTGTGTTTAGTATCACTTTACCATACTGTATGCTGTGTCTGGTTTGCATGTATTTCTATGTGCTCTGTTCTCTGGATGGCAAGTATGTTTTGTGTCCGTATGTTCTGTGCTGTTTATGCTGTGACTGTTCTGCCTATGCTCTGGATACACTTTGTAACTGGGCTCCCCCCTCCATTTTCAGAGAATGTTGTCACTCCAGAGTCTGTGGACTCTGCGGGCTTCACAAGAAGTTCCAGCATCTCAGTTCTTAAACAAGATAGAGCTATTTATTGTTAGAAACGTTTTAAACAAGTGTTAATCCGTCTACCTATAAACAAATAAAAAATGGATTTTGCATTGCAAGGTAACAAAGCATGCAGTTCCATGTACTGGAAAGTTATTTTGACTTTGACATTGAATTTTACCCCCTACATTTTTGCAGCAGAGCTGTGCCAGGCATTGGCAGGAAACACACTTACACCAGCAGGCTCCCGTCCCTCCCCTCCACTGCCTGCAAAACGAGGACCTCCCCTTGCTGCAGATGTCATCAGCAACAGAGAAAGGACCACTTCCATCTTCATCCCACCACCACCGCCTGCAAATGAACCTCCTGTACCTTCCCTACCATCACCAACACTTCCCCCACAAGTGCCTGCTTTGCCTCCATCACCACCCGAAGATTCATTGCCAGTGGAAGTTCCTCCCCCTAGCAAAGAGGGGGAAAAAGAAGAAACACTGCTTACTGTGCCATTACTTCCTCTTCATATACGCATTCAACAAGCTCTCAACAGTCCTCAGCCTCTGCCTGTCATAGATAATACCCAGAGGGCACACTCTCTTCTGTTTCTCCCAAATGAGCTGGGGACAGGTGAAGAGAAAACAAGAGTGAGATCTCTACCTATCACTATAGAGCTTCTCAAAGTGTGAGTATCATTAAATAATATGTGAACCCAACATTAATATTCCTGATATGTGCCTGCTGTACCATGTACTTGTATGAAAAAGTATCCTGTTCTCTTTGTATTGCTTGCTTTGTGTGAAATCCCTGGTGTTCCAGTCCCTCTGCTTTCCTAATAAAAACTGACCACACTAGGCATGAGAGCACAGCGTGGTCAGTTCTCTAGCTTCATAGTTTGTAAGATTGATTGAATAAAGACACCAGACCACCTAGTTCAACCTGTATAGGTGTGTGTGTGTCAGAGTGTGTTTGTTTTATGTCAAGACCATATCCCTGTAAATTGCATTTGCTAAGATGCTCATCTAAGATTTTTTTTTTTAATTGACACTTCCCGTTGATACCACTGATTGTGTTAGGGATTTTTGCATCCTTACTGCTCTAACAGTAAAGAACCCTCTTCGCAGTTTAAGATTGAACTGCTTCTCTTTCAATTGTATTGAGTGGCCCAGTATTTTCTTAACTACTTGCCACCTGGGCTATAGCCAAAAGATGGCTTCAGCGCAGGCCTTAATTGCCGGGAGGGCATCCATGGCTTTGTCTGGGCGTCCCTGTGCACTCTGTGATCACCGAGCCTATGAGACTCAGCTGATCACAGATCCGAGTAAGGGGTCGAGCTGTAGGCCAATGACAGCTGATCACGTGATGTAAACAGAAGCTCAGTGGTCTGTATTTTTTTTTCCTCACGCTATCACCAGCTTCTGTCAGAGGGACATCTGTCCCTCACACAGAAAGCCTTGGCTGCATTTTCTGTGCTCCCCAGTGTCAGCTGCCAGTGCCCACTGTGCCACCCACCAGTGCCACCTATCGGTACCCACCAGTGCCACCCATCAATGCCCACCCGTGCTGCCAATCAATGCCCATCAGTGTCTCAGTGCCACCTATCAGTGCTGCCTCATCGGTGCTGCCTTATCAGTGCCCATTAGTGCTGCCTTATCAGTGCCCATTAGTGCTGCCTTATCAGTGCCCATTAGTGCTGCCTTATCAGTGCCCATTAGTGCTGCCTTATCAGTGCCCATTAGTGCTGCCTTATCGGTGCCCATTAGTGCTGCCTTATCGGTGCCCATTAGTGCTGCCTTATCGGTGCCCATTAGTGCTGCCTTATCGGTGCCCATTAGTGCTGCCTTATCGGTGCCCATTAGTGCTGCCTTATCGGTGCCCATTAGTGCTGCCTTATCGGTGCCCATTAGTGCTGCCTTATCGGTGCCCATTAGTGCTGCCTTATCGGTGCCCATTAGTGCTGCCTTATCAGTGCCCAACAGTGCTGCCTTATCAGTGCAGCCTCATCAGCACACATCAGTGAAGGAGAAAAATTACCTTTTTTTCAAAATTTTATAACAAACTATGAAACAGTTTGGTTTTTTGTTTTTCCCAAATTTTCGGTCATTTTTGTTTAGCAAAAAATAAAACCCAGCATCAATTAAATACCACCAAAAGAAAGCTCTATCTTTGTGAAAAAATGATAAAAATGTAAGTACACTGTAGCATGACCGCGCAATTGTCATTCAAAGAGTAACAGCACTGAAAGCTGAAAATTGGTCTGGGCAGGAAGGCGGTTTAAGTGCCCAGTAAGCAAGTGGTTAAAGAGGTTGTAAAGGTTCAGATTAAAAAAAAAAAAAAAACATGTCATACTTACCTCCTCTGTGCAATTGGTTATGCTCAGAGTGGCCCCGATCCTCCTCTTCTGGGGTCCCTCTGCAGCGCTGCTGGCTCCTCTTCTCGAGTGCCCCATCGGAGGAGCGCTCTCCTATGGGACACAGGTGCGGGCGTGCTACCATGTCCTGCTACTGCGTCTGTTGACACAGACAGCAAGACACGACTCTACTCCTGGTGCCCGTGTCATTGGATTTGATTGATAGCAGCGGAAGCCAATGGCTGCGCTGCTATCAATCTATCCAATTAGGACATGAGACACCGGTCAGAGCTGATGTGCTGGTTCCTGTTGCAGGAATTACGGGGCTCATGTATATAACGGGCACTCGGGGGCGCTGCTGCAGTAAAGAAGGTTTTTCACCTTAATGCATTGAATGCATTAAGGTAAAAAATGCCGAGGGTTTACAACCCCTTTAAGCTCCCTGAAACTGAATAGTTTCCTCCCTATGCTAGAATCACCATTGAGATATTTATATATTGCTATCATATCTTCTCTCAAGCGTCTCTTCTCCGGCAAGAATACGTTTAATTACTGTAGATGTTCCTTGTAACTGAGGTCCTCAGTCCTCTTCGCTTTGTTGCCATTTTTTGAACACTCTCCAGTTATTATTATTATACAGGATGTATATAGCGCCAACAGTTTACGTAGCGCTTTACAACTTGAGGGTAGACAGTACAAATACAATACACTTTAATATAGTAGGAATCAGAGGGCCCTGCTCCTTAGAGCTTACAATCTAAGAGGGAAGGTCAAGAGATACAAGAGGTAATAACTGTGGGTGATGTGCTGATTGTGAAGATAAATGTACAGTTGTTAGGTGGGGGCCAGATAGGCTTCTCTGAATAGATGAGTTTTCAGGGATCATCTGAAAGTGGATAAAGTAGGAGAAAATCGGACGGATTGGGGTAGAGCATTCCAGAGGATGGGAGAGGCTCTGGAGAAGTCCTGAAGGCGAGCATGGGATGAGGTGACAAGGGAGTTTGAGAGTAGGAGGTCTTGGGAGGAGCGAAGGGAACAATTAGGTTGGTATTTTGAGACTAGGTTAGAGATGTAGCTGGGGGCCAGGTTGTGGATCGCTTTGTAATTTATAGTTAGTATCTTGAATTTAATTTGATGACTGAGTGGCAGCCAATGGAGGGATTGGCAGAGGAGTATAGCAGACGCTGAGCAATTTGTGAGGTGGATGAGCCTGGCAGCAGCGTTCATGATGGACTAAAGTGGGGATAGCCTATTTAGAGGTAAGCCAATGAGGAGAGAGTTGCAGTAGTCAAGGCGAGAGATGACCAGGGAGTGGATTAGAAGCTTTGTGGTGACATTGGTTAGGAAGGGACGTATCTTGGAGACGTTGTGGAGATTGAGGCGGCAAATTTTGGATAGTGATAGAATGTGGGGTCGAAAGGTTATTTCGGAGTCCAGGATTACACCTAGGGCCTTTGCGTGGGGAGATGGGTTGAGAGTTGAGCCGTTGATATTGACAGAGAAATCAGGGGAAGTGGCACCTGAGGGAGGAAATATCATGAGCTCGGTTTTGGATAGGTTGAGTTTGAGGAAGTGATGTGGCATCCAGGCTGATATGTCTGCTAATAAGTTGGTAATGCGTGAGGAGACAGATGGAGAGAGCTGGGGGGTGGAGAGATAGATTTGGGTGTCATCAGCGTAGAGATATTATTTAAAGCCGTGGGAGGCAATCAACTGACCCAGGGAGGTGGTGTAGATTGAGAAAAGGAGAGGTCCAAGAACAGAACCTTGGGGGACCCCAACGGAGAAAGGAAGAGGAGAGGAGGAAGTAGAGTTGTAAGTGACATTGAAGGAGCGGTGGGATAGGTAGGATGAGAGCCAGCAAAGAGTACAGTCATGGAGACCAAAGGAGTGGAGTTTATTGAGGAGGAGGGGGTGGTCCACTGTGTCAAAGGCAGCAGAGAGATCCAAGAGAAGTAGTACAGAATAGTGTCCACTGGTTTTAGCCGTTAGTAGGTCATTTGGGAGTTTAAGGAGAGCAGTTTCCGTGGATTGTTGAGGGCGAAATCCGGACTGAAGGGGATCAAGAAGTTTATTCATGGTTCCAGTTCCAGCACATTCTTCCTGAGGACTGGTGACCATACTCAAGATGCAACCGGACCAGAGTTTTGTAAAGTGGCAGGATTATCGTTTTATCTCTGGAGTACATAACCTTATTTAATGCATGTTAATATTTTGCTAGCTTGGCATTGCATGCCATTGCTGAGCCTGTGATCTACTAGGTCCCCCCAGATCTATTTTCATCCTAGAATCACCTAATGGTTCTCCCCCTAGCATATAACTTACATTCATGTTTTTGCTCCCCAAGTGCATTACTTAGCATTTCTCAACATTAAACCGCATTTGCCATGTAGTTGCCTGCCCCATTATTTTATTGAAGCCTTCTTGTAAGGTTTTATATCCTGCTGTGAAATTTTTGCTCTGTTTAGCTTTGTATCATCATCTTCATCTCAGGAACACTGAGATTGTATAAATCCGATGTAAAAAAAATTGCACTCTGACCACCAATAGCAGTAGCACCTTTTTTAAGTCTGAACACCAGATTCAATGTATAGTATAAATAAGCATAGGTGCGCTTGCCCCTTGAAAAAAGACTCAATATGCCTAATTACAAGGCACAATGAAGACACTAAATATCACTAATTACAATAAAACCATAGTGCTTGTGCATAAATGGTTTGATAATTCAGTAACAAAGATTAAGTGATTAAGAACCTAATCACCTAATCAGCTCCACCTGACATGTTTCCACCGAAAGGGCGTCTTCAAAGAAGTCTTTACTGAGATTGAGCTATTTATACCATCTTCTATGTCAGTGGTCATCAACCCTGTCTTCAGGGCCCACTAACAGGCCAGGTTTGCAAGATAACTGAAATACATCACAGGTGATATCATTTTCTGCTCAGTGATTTGCAGTATTCTAGTCTGCATCTCCCCAAGGTAATACATAAAACCTGGCCTGTTAGTGGGCCCTGAGGACAAGGTTGATGACCACTGTTCTATGTCATTTATGAATAAATTAAACCAAATTGGCCCCAGGACAGAGCCTAGGGGTACCCCACTTGCCACACCAGACCATTCTGAGTACACACTATTTATCCCCCACCCTTTGTTTGCACCCCTGAAGAAGCCAGTTTTCTAGCCAGGTACATGTCCTACGGTCTAAGCCAACAGACCTCAATTTGTAAATTGTTTACGGGGAATTGTATCCAGATAAACACATCCACAGGCCTTCCTTTATCTAGCTGTACTGGGAACCCAGCCTGCTCTCCTCCAATGATCATAATTGTCCTGACATTCACCCCCCCCCTGCACAGCCATTCACAGGGAAGACCAGTACTCTGCTGTTTCTCCTCTCCTAGCTCTAATGCAGCCGAGAACAGAGATAATGTGATCACTTATAAAAAACAAAGGGGGAAAAAAGGTTTTTATTATTTATTTATATATTTATATCTATACACAAATGTTTTGCCTTTCTTTTTTTTTTTTTTTCAAACTGACCACCTTTTATTTACTTTTTTTTTTGTCTTTAGCCTTGTTTTTGATGTGGTGTTTTGTTCTATCATCATTTTGTCTTTTGTGATTTTTTTTTTTTTCCCCCCCAAGGCCTGATGATGATGATGAAGAGGAGGAGATGAGCTTTGAGGAAGATCTGACTCCAGAAGTCTCAAATTCCCATGCCTCGAGGGTATATATTGGGGATGTTACAGTAATACCAAGCTACATACCTCAATCAGTCCAGGAAGAGGAGGAAGAAGAAGACGAAGAATCTGGCATTAGTGATAGCGATTCAGAAGGCCCTATACTGTACAAAGATGATGAGGAGGAGGAGGAGGAGGAAGATGAACAAACTAGTAAGTGGGTGAATGCAGTTTTTGATTGTAAGTTTGGATCCTTACTGGAGGCTTCTTGATGTACAGTATCCCTTTATCTGCATATATTTTAATTCCTTGCAGGTAGAAGCCATGTTTTTAGATGCCATCTGCTGTAAGTGAGAAATTATATATAACAGATTGTCCATTTAATACAAGATCACTTCATGAGAACCATTCAAACTAGCTTTATAAGTTTGTGCATGGTAATAAGTGTGTTGGACACATGTTGTGCATTTGCTCTTGGGATGCTCCCATTCATTTGTAATGGATACCCAATGTGCAGCCAGGCAGTAAACAAACCTGCCCGCCAATGTATACATTAGAAGACATGCTGTGTCGCCGTGCATTGGGGAAGTAGTCTGTTACATTTTTGGTTTGTGGATGTTGCCCATGACATCTTAATTGGCACTAAAAGTAGGTTCTATTCAGTAGTGTGTTTGGGACGAGTGTCATGTTTGAACTAGAAGCCCTTCTCCTGCCTAAGCTTTTATTTCGGTTTCGATAGCGAGAGGAAGTCAGAATCTATGTATGTTTTTTTTTTTTTCTTATTGCGGTCTGTTGCTTCCATTAAGACAGTTTCCTTTGACTTAATCCACATTTATCTGACAACACATTAAGTGAATGGAAATGTGATCAGTAGGTTCTACAGACCTTCCGTTGCTTTACTTTTAAAGTGCTTCCTTTTGCTTTTGTTGCAAGAATCTTCCTTAAGTTCCTGTCTCAGTGACCACATAGGAACTCCCCTCCCAAACAGAAAGGGAAATCCCCTGAATATGGATACATGCAGTCCTAAAAATCTGGCAGTGGTTCCAAAGCTGAGTATACACATATAGAATAATTCCAACCAACCTGCAGGCTAACCAAAAATTATTTAAATTGATTCCTCATCTATGCTATGCAGTGTGGATGGAGGACTCTCCCGCTGCTATATTCACAGCCAGTACCTGTCAGAATACCCGAATAGCGGCTGCATCATCAATCGAAGGATGATGGGTGGGTGGAGGCTAACAGGGGCCACTCATGTAGCAAATTTTTGTCTGTCCCTCAGAAATGGGATGAAATTGGCATAGTGTGTACCCAGCTTAAGACAGTGGTTTGGCTAGAAATAGGCTTTAAAACAAACCCGTTCTTTACCCACACAGAGAAAAGTAGCAAGTTCACTTTAATGGCAGCTTCTGCAGCAACTTATATCTGCCGCCTTTTGCTCCCGCCACTGCTCCATTTCTCCACCAGAGGTGAAGAAATATGCTTGGTGCTTCCAAGAATTGGGAGTCTGTGAAACCCTACCTAGTAGCAGCACTGGTGCTTTGTGATTGACCACTGTCACATGGGACAAAAAGTCTTCAGCCCAAGTTCTAAGTCACAAAGGTGTGAAACAAAGAGCCGGCTTCCTAATTATTATTTTTAGGCCACTAAAGCTAGTGTTCAGGTTTTGTTTGGATGTTGTGGAGAGTGTACTAACCCACAGGTTTTTTAATTCTGACAGAAGTCTTTTTTTTACAAGAGAAATTCTCACAGAAGTCTTTTTTTTTACAAGAGAAATTCTCACAGAAGTCTTGCACAGATATCTCTGCACCTAAATTCCCAGGTCTGTCCACCTGACAATGCCATTGTGAAATTATTTCTCTGTCACCGGTTGATTCTCTGCAAGAACGCAGCAGGCATGAGAACCCTTTTTGGCTTTGCAGTGATAAGACAAGAAAGCAAGAGGCACATGCACCTTATACTTAGTGGACTTGTCATGAGATTTTTTTTTATCATTCGTCATTCATACACAAGAGGGCTATTCTGCTCCCTACGGGGGAATTGGATATAACCCCACCCACCTCCATAATGCTCCAGTTTTTTGCTAGCGTCTTAGGAGAATGGACATTTTCTGTCTCTGAGAGGAGAAAACATTATTCACTAGATGTTTTTTCTGCTTTTATAATGGTCCCTTTTATTCTTCAGTTAAGCATTTTCTATTCCTTGTGTCTTTCTCTGGCACTCTCGATTGCTTTTGGGGGCTGCAGGGCGCCTTCTGGACCACTGCTGCAGTAAGTCACAGGGCTTTTCCCTTTTGATTTCCTGTGTGTACTTATTATTCAACTGTCTCCAACTGTGCCCCCACAGGGGTTAATACCTAGGGTTCTGGTTGCGACGTTACAATTTAGAATTTTGTGTCGCATGTGCCGTGCCACCTCCTGAGTTTCTCATGTGCCCTTACACAGCCTTTCCTATCCTGCACCTCTGCTACACCCCCTCCTCTGTAGAAACAAGTCACGGGCTTCTTGCTGCCTTAGAGTGAGGTCACAGACAGCCATATAACCTTTCTTGCTACTTCATCAGGTAATTGTGAGTACCTGCACTCCTTCACACTTGCAGTATGTTTTAATTATAGGTGCAGAATAATTCTGTGGGCCCCCCTTGCTTCCTATTCACTAACAACTCTGAGACAGCTTTGGGCCCCCTGTGTCCAAGTGCCTGAAGCTGACAGCCTTGACACTTACCCCTCACACTCCTTGGCTGCTTCCCCAACTCCTGTAAGTATGGCTCCCTTCTCTGAATTATCTAGCAAGGATTTTCTGCAACCGTGTCAGACTTTATGGCTAAAATCACTTTTGTAACTGCAAACTCAAAATGCAGGGGACTCAAAATTCTGAGCGCAAGGCACTCCTTGACCCTGCATTCTGAGCGCACGGAACTCCTAGACCTTGTATTCTGAGCGCACGGCACTCCTTGACCTTGTATTCTGAGCGCACGGCACTCCTGGTCCCTGCATTCTGAGCGCTCTGCACTCCTGGTCCCTGCATTCTGAGCGCTCTGCACTCCTTGACCTTGTATTCTGAGCGCACGGCACTCCTGGTCCCTGCATTCTGAGCGCTCTGCACTCCTGGTCCCTGCATTCTGAGCGCTCTGCACTCCTGGTCCCTGCATTCTGAGCGCTCTGCACTCCTGGTCCCTGCATTCTGAGCGCTCTGCACTCCTGGTCCCTGCATTCTGAGCGCTCTGCACTCCTGGTCCCTGCATTCTGAGCGCTCTGCACTCCTGGTCCCTGCATTCTGAGCGCTCTGCACTCCTGGTCCCTGCATTCTGAGCGCTCTGCACTCCTGGTCCCTGCATTCTGAGCGCTCTGCACTCCTGGTCCCTGCATTCTGAGCGCTCTGCACTCCTGGTCCCTGCATTCTGAGCGCTCCGCACTCCTGGCCCTTGCATTCTGAGCGCTCCGCACTCCTGGCCCCTGCATTCGGAGCGCTCCGCACTCCTGGCCCCTGCATTCGGAGCGCTCCGCACTCCTGGCCCCTGCATTCGGAGCGCTCCGCACTCCTGGCCCCTGCATTCGGAGCGCTCCGCACTCCTGGCCCCTGCATTCGGAGCGCTCCGCACTCCTGGCCCCTGCATTCGGAGCGCTCTGCACTCCTGGCCCCTGCATTCGGAGCGCTCTGCACTCCTGGCCCCTGCATTCGGAGCGCTCTGCACTCCTGGCCCCTGCATTCGGAGCGCTCTGCACTCCTGGCCCCTGCATTCGGAGCGCTCTGCACTCCTGGCCCCTGCATTCGGAGCGCTCTGCACTCCTGGCCCCTGCATTCGGAGCGCTCTGCACTCCTGGCCCCTTCACTCCAGGGAGTGGTCTCTTCATCCAGAGGCATTTCAAAAACTCTGTTGCAAGTGGGAAATGCTGAATGTGGGCCTCCTGGTTTCCAAAGTAAACTGCAAACTGCGCAGGATTGTCTTCAGGTCCAGGGATCCTCTAGTCAATAGCAGTGGATGCCCTGGTGACTTGGTGGGATCAGTTTAACTTTATCTACATCTTTTTCCCTCTGAAGCTCCTACCTTGTCTGCTTTGCACAATCGAAGCGGAAAGCATCCAGATGATGCACCTCACACTGAAATGGCCCAGTAAGATGTGGTACACAGGCATCCTTAGACTCTGGCTAATTCGCTGTGGGCTCTCCTAGATTGCCTTGATCTTCTGTCCCAAAGACGGGTTCACCACTGCACTTCACAGTTGCTGCCTTGATCTTCTGTCTCAAAGACAGGTTCACCACCTTTCTTTACGGTTGCTGGCTTTAACAGCATAGCTGTTGCAGCCTAGGTCCTAATGCAACGCTCACAAAGTCTATTATCGCACCTGGAAGGTGTACTTCATGTGGTACAAGGCCAAGAAAATTCCATCTCAGGTGGTGTTCTGTGTGAGCTTTGCATTCCGGTTTTCCTCCAGTGTGGTCTGGATGAGAATTTGGCTTGGAGTAGCATAAAAGGCTGATCTAGGCTGTGTCGTGTTTTGTTTAGAGACCTCCTCTCATTCCGTTCGTAAGCACACCTGTGACTAAGGCTAGCCATATATTATACAATTTTTTTGTAGATTTACCAAAACTATGTAATATGAGCTCAAACCTAAACACTTTCAATTTGTATGCAATCAGGCAGGCCCTTGCACTACATAGTTGAATGCAGGGGCAGCCCGTCCATTAAGGGTGCCCCCCCGCCCATCCAACGCCGCCTTCCCCATCCATGCATCTGCCCACTTTGTGGACGCCAGATGCATGGATTTCAATGCGGAGTGGGTGTTTTTTTGAAGCACTGATTAGAGCCAGAGGCTCTAATAGGCTTCAAAAGAGGGTGGGCTCGGGGTGCAGAGAATGCGCTCACAGCCCAACCAGGTGTGTTACAACAGCGAATGAATATTCACTATTGTAACACTGATCCTCCTCTTGGCCAATCAGGAAGCGGGTTTTGACACCCATCATCCAATTGGCTGAACGGACAGGCGATCCTAGTGGACGCCTAGGAGGAGGGGAGGAGCCCCCCCCCCCCCTTCATCCACCAATGGATGAAGGACGCGGAGCCACTGCCTGCTACCCACCTAGATGGGGTAAGTGCCGGACCGACCGGCAAACGGTGAGGGGTGGGGTTCGAGGTGCCGTCAGTCGCTAGGGGGGGTGGTTGTACCGTTTTTTTTTAGAGCGAGCGGTCTGCTCTTCAGGTATAACAAACGATGCGGCTAAAAGTCGCTCGGATGTTATCCCGAAGGAGCGAGAGGAGACGTCCCCCCTCCCGCCGCCTTCAGCCACTCTTCCCGGGCCTCCCGTCTCACCGGGAGACCCGAGCCACGATTCGGCACTTCCCCTGGCTAGAGTGAGACTGGAATGAAGCCGGAAACTGCTTCATACTAGTCTCCTATGTGTAAACACGGAAGAGACGTCATGACGTCGCTTCCAGTTTACTTGGCTGCCAGTGGCACTATTTTTTTTTAAAAATGACAGTATTCAGAATCGCCGTTTTTGGCAATCTGAATACTTTGAAGTGCAAAAGATTTGGGGTCTTTTAGATCCCCAATCCCTCCATAAAGAGTACCTGTCACCACCTGTTACTGTCACAAGGGATGTTTACATTCCTTGTGGCAGCATTAAAAGTGATCAAAATTTTTTTTTTAAAGTGCCAGTGTAAAACAATAAAAAAAAGAGAGAGCGCACATGTAAGTCGCGCCCGCATATGTAAGCGGTGTTCAAATCATACATATGAGGTATCACCGCGATCGTCATAGCGAGAGCAATAATTCTAGCACTAGACCTCCTCTGTAACTCTAACCTGGTAACCGTTAATTTTTTTTAAAGCTTCGCCTTTGGAGATTTTTAGATACCGTAGTTTGTCGCCATTCCACGAGTGTGTGCAATTTCGAAAAGAATTGCATGTTATGTATTCATGAAAGTGTCTTTTTTTTTCCCCAAAAAAATTGCATTTGAAAGACCGCTGCGCAAATACAGTGTGTCATAAAATATTGCAACGATCGCCATTTTATTCTCTAGATTTTCTGCTAAAAATATATATATATATATATATATATAATGTTTGGGGGTTCTAAGTAATTTTCTAGCAAAAAATGCGGATTTTAACTTGTAAGCAACAAATGTCCGAAATAGGCTTAGGCATGAAAGGGATAATATATGGCCAGCCTTAGTGGGACATCAACCTGCTTCTGTCGGCACATTTTTGCCCATTTTTCTTTGCAAAATAGCTCAAGCTCTGTCAGATTGGAGGGAGAGCGTCTGTGAACAGCAATTTTCAAGAATCAATTGGATTTAGGTCTGCACTTTGACTGGGCCATTCTAACACATGAATATTCTTTGATCTTAACCATTCCATTGTAGCTTTGGCTATATGTTTAGGGTCCTTGTCCTGCTAGAAGGTGAACCTCTACCCCAGTCTCAAATCTTTTGCAGACTCTTAACAGATTTTCTCGTAAGATTGCCCTGTATTTTGCTCCATCCATCTTCTCATCAACTCTGACCAGCTTCCCTGTCCCTGCTGAAGAAAAGTATCCCCACAACATGATGCTGCCACCACCATGTTTCATGGATGGTGTGTTCAGGGTGATGTGCAGTGTAAGTTTTCTGTCACACATAGGGTTTTGCTTTTAGGCCAAAACATTCAAATTTGGTCTCATCTGACCAAAACACCACCTTCCACATGTTTGTGTCCCCCACATGGCTTCCTGCAAATAGGAATTCTTATGGCTTTCTTTCAACAATGGCTTTTCTTCTTGCCACTCTTCCATAAAGGCCAGATTTGTGGCGTGCACGACTAAAAGTTGTTCTGTGGACAGATTCTCCCACCTGAGCTGTGGATCTTTGCAACTCCTCCAGAATTTTGCAGTTGTTCCATACTCTTTCCGTTTTTGGATGATGGATTGAACAGTGCTCTGTGAGATGTTCAAAGCTTAGGATATTTTTCTTTTTCATACATCGTGGGACACAGAGCCAGGCTAATATTCATTACCTGCTGGCTTATACTTCATCATTAGGTGAATGGACACCGGTAGACCAAAGGTCTTCAGACAGGAAGTGATCCCCTATATAACCCCTTCCATACAGGAAGTACTTTAGTTTTTTACCAGTGTCTGCAAGATGGATGGCACAGTTTGTTTAAGCTCTCTGAGCTCCAGGTCTCTAGTCCCACAAACTGTTCCAAAAATGAATCAAGGGATTGACCGATCAAATCCATTTGACACAGGCTTTTATGCTTAGCTAAATGGTACCCAAGCCTCGCAAAGAAGACTCAAGATCCTGTGAGGTTTTGCCTGTAATGTGGCCTCAGGGAGCTGGACACTACATCGCTAAGGCATTTCCTGCAGGGTGCTGTACAGGTCCAAGGGAGTGGACCCTAAAACATGAAGGGGTACCCAGTCCTTGATAGTCCAAGTGACAGGGACCCGCCGTGAAGGGTGAAGATTGGGCCCTTAGTTCCTAAGTGCCCCTGCGCCTGGATGGGTAAGTGAAACCCCTTTATTTTTTTATTGTGGGTTGTCCCAGTGATTGTTACAATCAGTCAAGCTAGCGAAAGGCTGGACACCTGTTTGCAGTGACCATATGGGGGAGTTCTGGGCTAGCTGTGGGTGTTCGCAAACTGTACCTTTTTTTTTTTTTGCTTGTGTCTGGCTGTTTTTTACCTGTATGATGTGCCATTTCACCTTGGTTCGCCATGGCGCATGAGCGCCACTGGGCTCAGCAGTTTGTTTGGCGGCCATGGCACACGTGGATTTGCCACACATGCGCCGTAGCCTTTATCTGGGCGCAAAAAGATTTGCGGCGTACGCAAATACAGTCACGCCCACTCGCCGGGACTGCACACATGTGTGCGTGCGCATGCATAGAGCGTTCCGGCGCACACCCAGCTTCTTTAAGCTGTGTATGCCAAGCATGTGGTGCTTCCAGAAGGCAGCTGTGGGACACAGAGCAGGCTCTGAACAGACACTTGCAGTGGTTCATTTCTCCTTAACCACTTAAGGACCGCCTCACGCCGATGTACGTCGGCAAGGCGGCACGGGCAGGCAAAAATCACGTACATGTACGTGATTTGCCTCCCGCGGGTGGGGGGTCCGATCGGACCCCCCCCGCCGCCCGAGGCGGTCCCGTTTTGTCCCCCGGCGATCGGAGACGAGGGGGAGGCCATCCGATCGTGGCCCCCCCCTCGCGATCGCCGCCGGCCAATAGGAACACTCCTTTGCTGCTGTATGCTAAACAGCAGCAAAGGAAGTGATGTCATCTCCCCTCGGGTCGGTATTTTCCGTTCCGGCCCGAGGAGAGACGACATGTGAGTGAGTGCACCAACACTACACACACAGTAGAACATGCCAGGCACACTAAACACCCCGATCTCCCCCCCCCCGATCGCCCCCCGATCCCCCCCCCCGATCACCCCCCCCCCCCCCCCCTGTCACAAACTGACACCAGCCGTTTTTTTTTTTTTTTTTTTTTTTTTTTTTTTTTTTCTGATTACTGCTGCTGTCAGTTTGTGACAGTTACTGTGTTAGCACAGTTACTGTTACCCCCCTGTAGGTCTAGGGTACCCCCCTAACCCCCCCTAATAAAGTTTTAACCCCTTGATCACCCCCTGTCACCAGTGTCGCTAAGCGATCATTTTTCTGATCGCTGTATTAGTGTCGCTGGTGACGCTAGTTAGTGAGGTAAATATTTAGGTTCGCCGTCAGCGTTTTATAGCGTCAGGGACCCCCATATACTATCTAATAAATGTTTTAACCCCTTGATTGCCCCCTAGTTAACCCTTTCACCACTGATCACCGTATAAGTGTTACGGGTGACGCTGGTTAGTTTGTTTATTTTTTATAGTGTCAGGGCACCCGCCGTTTATTACCGAATAAAGGTTTAGCCCCCCGATCGCCCGGCGGTGATATGCGTCGCCCCAGGCAGCGTCAGATTAGCGCCAGTACCGCTAACACCCACGCACGCAGCATACACCTCCCTTAGTGGTATAGTATCTGATCGGATCAATATCTGATCCGATCAAATCTATACTAGCGTCCCCAGCAGTTTAGGGTTCCCAAAAACGCAGTGTTAGCGGGATCAGCCCAGATACCTGCTAGCACCTGCGTTTTGCGCCTCCGCCCAGCCCACCCAAGTGCAGTATCGATCGATCACTGACACAAAACACTAAACGCATAACTGCAGCGTTCGCAGCGTCAGGCCTGATCCCTGCGATTGCTAACAGTTTTTTTGGTTGCATTTTGGTGAACTGGCAAGCACCAGCCCCAGGCAGCGTCAGGTTAGCGCCAGTACCGCTAACACCCACGCACGCACCGTACACCTCCCTTAGTGGTATAGTATCTGAACGGATCAATATCTGATCCGATCAGATCTATACTAGCGTCACCAGCAGTTTAGGGTTCCCAAAAAACGCAGTGTTAGCGGGATCAGCCCAGATACCTGCTAGCACCTGCGTTTTGCCCCTCCGCCCGGCCCAGCCCAGCCCATCTAAGTGCAGTATCGATCGATCACTGTCACTTACAGAACACTAAACGCATAACTGCAGCGTTCGCAGAGTCAGGCCTGATTCCTGTGATCGCTAACAGTTTTTTTGGTAGCGTTTTGGTGAACTGGCAAGCCACCAGCCCCAGGCAGCGTCAGGTTAGCGCCAGTACCGCTAACACCCACGCACGCACCGTACACCTCCCTTAGTGGTATAGTATCTGAACGGATCAATATCTGATCTGATCAGATCTATACTAGTGTCACCAGCAGTTTAGGGTTCCCAAAAACGCAGTGTTAGCGGGATCAGCCCAGATACCTGCTAGCACCTGCGTTTTGCCCCTCCGCCCGGCCCAGCCCACCCAAGTGCAGTATCGATCGATCACTGTCACTTACAAAAGACTAAACGCATAACTGCAGCGTTCGCAGAGTCAGGCCTGATCCCTGCGATCGCTAACAGTTTTTTTGGTAGCGTTTTGGGGAACTGGCAAGCACCAGCGGCGTAGTACACCCCGGTCGTAGTCAAACCAGCACTGCAGTAACACTTGGTGACGTGGCGAGTCCCATAAGTGCAGTTCAAGCTGGTGAGGTGGCAAGCACAAGTAGTGTCCCACTGCCACCAAGAAGACAAACACAGGCCCGTCGTGCCCATAGTGCCCTTCCTGCTGCATTCGCCAATCCTAATTGGGAACCCACCACTTCTGCAGCGCCCGTACTTCCCCCATTCACATCCCCAACCAAATGCAGTCGGCTGCATGAGAGGCATTTATATGTCCTCCCGAGTACCCCTACCCAACGAACCCCCCCCAAAAAAAGATGTCGTGTCTGCAGCAAGCGCGGATATAGGCGTGACACCCGCTATTATTGTCCCTCCTGTCCTGATAATCCTGGCCTTTGCATTGGTGAATGTTTTGAACGCTACTATACACTAGTTGAGTAATAGCGTAGGGTACAGCATTGCACAGACTAGGCGCACTTTCACAGGGTCTCCCAAGATGCCATCGCATTTTGAGAGACCCGAACCTGGAACCGGTTACTGTTATAAAAGTTAGTTACAAAAAAAGTGTAAAAAAAAAAAATATATAAAATAAAAAAAAATAGTTGTCGTTTTATTGTTCTCTCTCTCTCCATTCTCTCTCTCTATTGTTCTGCTCTTTTTTTACTGTATTCTATTCTGCAATGTTTTATTGTTATTGTTATTGTTATTATGTTTTATCATGTTTGTTTTTCAGGTGTGTAATTATTTATACTTTACTGTTTACTGTGCTTTATTGTTAACCATTGTTAACCATTTTTTTGTCTTCAGGTACGCCATTCACGACTTTGAGTGGTTATACCAGAATGATGCCTGCAGGTTTAGGTATCATCTTGGTATCATTCTTTTCAGCCAGCGGTCGGCTTTCATGTAAAAGCAATCCTAGCGGCTAATTAGCCTCTAGACTGCTTTTACAAGCCGTGGGAGGGAATGCCCCCCCCCCCACCGTCTTTCGTGTTTTTCTCTGGCTCTCCTGTCTCAACAGGGAACCTGAGAATGCAGCCGGTGATTCAGCCAGCTGACCATAGAGCTGATCAGAGACCAGAGTGGCTCCAAACATCTCTATGGCCTAAGAAACCGGAAGCTACGAGCATTTCATGACTTAGATTTCGCCGGATGTAAATAGCGCCATTGGGAAATTGGGGAAGCATTTTATCACACCGATCTTGGTGTGGTCAGATGCTTTGAGGGCAGAGGAGAGATCTAGGGTCTAATAGACCCCAATTTTTTCAAAAAAGAGTACCTGTCACTACCTATTGCTATCATAGGGGATATTTACATTCCCCGAGATAACAATAAAAATGATTAAAAAAAAAAAAATATGAAAGGAACAGTTTAAAAGTAAGATTAAAAAAGCAAAAAAATAATAAAGAAAAAAAAAAAGCACCCCTGTCGCCCCCTGCTCTCGCGCTAAGGCGAGCGCAAGCGGCGGTCTGTCGTCAAACGTAAACAGCAATTGCACCATGCATGTGAGGTATCACCGCGAAGGCCAGATCGAGTGCAGTAATTTTTCCAGTAGACCTCCTCTGTAAATCTAAAGTGGTAACCTGTAAAGGCTTTTAAAGGCTTTTAAACATGTATTTATTTTGTTGCCACTGCACGTTTGTGCGCAATTTTAAAGCATGTCATGTTTGGTATCCATGTACTCGGCCTAAGATCATCTTTTTTATTTCATCAAACATTTGGGCAATATAGCGTGTTTTAGTGCATTAAAATTTAAAAAAGTGTGTTTTTTCCCCAAAAAATGCGTTTGAAAAATCGCTGCGCAATTACTGTGTGAAAAAAAAAAATGAAACACCCACCATTTTAATCTGTAGGGCATTTGCTTTAAAAAAATATATAATGTTTGGGGGTTCAAAGTAATTTTTTTGCAAAAAAAAATTACTTTTTCATGTAAACAATAAGTGTCAGAAAGGGCTTTGTCTTCAAGTGGTTAGAAGAGTGGGTGATGTGTGACATAAGCTTCTAAATGTTGTGCATAAAATGCCAGGACAGTTCAAAACCCCCCCAAATGACCCCATTTTGGAAAGTAGACACCCCAAGCTATTTGCTGAGAGGCATGTCGAGTCCATGGAATATTTTATATTGCGACACAAGTTGCGGGAAAGAGACAAATTTTTTTTTTTTTTTTTTTTTTTTTTTGCACAAAGTTGTCACTAAATGATATATTGCTCAAACATGCCATGGAAATATGTGAAATTACACCCCAAAATACATTCTGCTGCTTCTCCTGAGTACGGGGATACCACATGTGTGAGACTTTTTGGGAGCCTAGCCGCGTACGGGACCCCGAAAACCAATCACCGCCTTCAGGCTTTCTAAGGGCGTGAATTTTTGATTTCACTCTTCACTGCCTATCACAGTTTCGGAGGCCATGGAATGCCCAGGAGGCACAAAACCCCCCCAAATGACCCCATTTTGGAAAGTAGACACCCCAAGCTATTTGATGAGAGGTATAGTGAGTATTTTGCAGACCTCACTTTTTGTCACAAAGTTTTGAAAATTGAAAAAAGAAAAAAAAAAATGTTTTTTCTTGTCTTTCTTCATTTTCAAAAACAAATGAGAGCTGCAAAATACTCACCATGCCTCTCAGCAAATAGCTTGGGGTGTCTACTTTCCAAAATGGGGTCATTTGGGGGGGGGTTGTGCCACCTGGGCATTCCATGGCCTCCGAAACTGTGATAGGCAGTGAGGAGTAAAATCAAAAATGTACGCCCTTAGAAATCCTGAAGGCAGTGATTGGTTTTCGGGGTCCCGTACGCGGCTAGGCTCCCAAAAAGTCCCACACATGTGGTATCCCCATACTCAGGAGAAGCAGCTAAATGTATTTTGGGGTGCAATTCCACATAGGCCCATGGCCTGTGTGAGCAATATATCATTTAGTGACAACTTTATGAAAAAAAAAAAAAAAAAAAAAAAAAAAAGTGTCACTTTCCCGCAACTTGTGTCAAAATATAAAATATTCCATGGACTCAATATGCCTCTCAGCAAATAGCTTGGGGTGTCTACTTTCCAAAATGGGGTCATTTTGGGGGGTTTTGTGCCACCTGGGCATTCCATGGCCTCCGAAACTGTGATAGGCAGTAAAGAGTGAAATCAAAAATTTACACCCTTAGAAATCCTGAAGGCGGTGATTGGTTTTCGGGGCCCCGTACGCGGCTAGGCTCCCAAAAAGTCCCACACATGTGGTATCCCCATACTCAGGAGAAGCAGCTGAATGTATTTTGGGGTGCAATTCCACATAGGCCCATGGCCTGTGTGAGCAATATATCATTTAGTGACAACTTTTTGTAAATATATTTTTTTTTTTTGTCATTTTTCAATCACTTGGGACAAAAAAAATAAATATTCAATGGGTTCAACATGCCTCTCAGCAATTTCCTTGGGGTGTCTACTTTCCAAAATGGGGTCATTTGGGGGGGTTTTGTACTGCCCTGCCATTTTAGCACCTCAAGAAATGACATAGGCAGTCATAAACTAAAAGCTGTGTAAATTACAGAAAATGTACCCTAGTTTGTAGACGCTATAACTTTTGCGCAAACCAATAAATATACGCTTATTGACATTTTTTTTACCAAAGACATGTGGCCGAATACATTTTGGCCTAAATGTATGACTAAAATTTAGTTTATTGGATTTTTTTTATAACAAAAAGTAGAAAATATCATTTTTTTTCAAAATTTTCGGTCTTTTTCCGTTTATAGCGCAAAAAATAAAAACCGCAGAGGTGATCAAATACCATCAAAAGAAAGCTCTATTTGTGGGAAGAAAAGGACGCAAATTTCGTTTGGGTACAGCATTGCATGACCGCGCAATTAGCAGTTAAAGCGACGCAGTGCCAAATTGGAAAAAGACCTCTGGTCCTTAGGTAGCATAATGGTCCGGGGCTCAAGTGGTTAAAGGTGCTTAGCAGGATTGTTGCATAGGGGCTTGGTGAGCCCTAATAACCGCTTCAGCCCCGGAAGATTTTTCCCCCTTCCTGACCAGAGCACTTTGTCGCTTTAACTGACAATTTCGTGGTTGTGCGACGTTGTACCCAAACAAAATTGACGTCTTCTTCTTTTTTTTTTTTCTCCCACAAATAGAGCTTTCTTTTGGTGGTATTTGATCATCTGTGCGGTTTTTATTTTTTGCGTTATAAACAAAAAAAGAGCGCCAATTTTGAAAAAAACGCAATATTTTTTACTTTTTGCTATAATATCCCCCAAAAATATATAAAAAAAACATTTTTTTTCCTCAGTTTAGGCCGATATGCATTCTACATGTTTTTGGTAATAAAAATCGCAATAAGCGTATATTAATTGGTTTGCGCAAAAGTTATAGCGTCTTCAAAATAGGGGATAGATTTATAGCATTTTTATTATTTTTTTTTACTAGTAATGGCGGCGATCTGCGATTTTTATCGTGACAGCGACATTATGGCGGACACATCGGACAATTTTGACACATTTTTGGGACCATTGGCATTAATACAGCGATCAGTGCTATAAAAATGCATTGATTACGGTAAAAATGTCACTGGCAGTGAAGGGGTTAACACTAGGGGCTGATTAAGGGGTAGTGTGTAACTGAAGGGGGATGGGACTGACTAGGGGAGATGACAAATGGTTGTTCATACTTTGTGTGAACATACAATCTGTCACTTCTCCCCTCAGAGAGGCGGGATCTCTGTGCTTACACACAGAAATCCCGGTTCTTGCCTTGTTACGAGCGATCGCGGAAGCCCAGCCGTCATCAAGACCGTCGGGCACTCGCATCGGCTCCGGGAGCGAGCGTGCCCCTAGTGGCCACCAGAGGGAGCGACATAACAGAACGGCAATTCTCGCAGTACAACTGAGGTGGCTGGTCGGCAAGCGTTTAAAAGGGTCTTCCTTTTGAGGTGTTTTAACTACACCCAAGTACTCTTTGTTTGCAGGCATTGAATGTCTTCCAAAAAGAGCAGCGGGTCTAACACTACAGGGAAGGGCACACTTACGTCATCAGTAGTTCCTGATGATCCTAGTCATATCCCTAGTGTTGTATCCTCTGAAAGACCAGAGTCTCCCAGGCTTTGTGAGCCGCTGCGCCTATCTGGTATTGTGCCTACAGTCAACGCTGCTACTTCACCCTTTATCACTAAGGATGAACTGTCCTCAGCCCTAGCCGGGTTAGAGCACAGGATTGCTGGCATGATTGCCTCCATCTCGCATGGTGGCAGGAAGCGTGACAGATCCCCCTCCCCGGAGTCTCCTCGTCTGGAGCAGGAATGGGTGGAGGATGGGAAATAGCTTAAAGCGCGGGATTCGCTGGAGTGCCCAGCAGATGAGTCTGCTTCCGAGCAATCTGGACAAGAAGATATCCACTCGATGTCTGCCTCTCAGTCGCAGAGGTTTTTGATCCTGACTCGGACCGAAATGGTTCGTTCTGCCTTTATGTTGCCTCTTGCAGAGGTGACTGAGCCCCCCTGGTCCTCTTTGGGATCTCTGAGACCTTTTCAGGTCTCGCAGGCTTTCGCGCCACAGCCCCTGTTGGAACAGGCTGATTGGGAACATCCTGACAGGACTTTTTTGGCTCCTAAAAGGTTTTCCCTTTTATATCCCATGGATGAAAAGTTTGTTAAAAAATCGAGCATGCCAGCTGTAGATGCAGCAGTCTCTTCCTTAAACAAGAACTTAACTTGTCCAGTAGATAACGCACAGGGCTTGAAAGGCCCTTTTGACAAGAAATTGGAGTTATTATTAAAGGCTTCCTTTTCTTTGGCCAGTTCAGCCATTCAGCCAGCTGTTGTAGCAATTGGTATTTGCCAGTCCCTAAAGGATCAAGTCAAACGGCCGGATAGGCCTAACCAGAAGGATGATCTGCCTAAAAGTAAGACAGATATTCCTCGAGCGCTGTGTTTTGCTTTTAATGCTTTAAATTTCAATACAGCAGGTTTCTCGTCTGGCTCTCTTTTCTGTACATATGTGCAGACTTTTATGGCTTAAGAACTGGTCAGCCAAGCTTCCTTGTAAAAAGTTATTGGCAAGTTTCATGGGGAATGTTTATTCGGTGATCACTTGGACAAATATATTCAAAAGATTTCCGGAGGGAAGAGTTCTCTACTTCCTGTGAAGAAAAGCACCAAACGTCCCTTGTTTAAAAACCCAGGGACTGCTTCCTCAAATGTCTCAGTGTCAGGGCAGTTCCTCCGACAACAGGGCGCTAGGGCCAGGGGCAAGCCGCAAGGCCAGGGCCAGAAAAACCCCGGGTCCAAAATTCCTCTAAACCCAGCACCAAGCTGTCCTTTTGAGTGGACGTCTCCACTCCATCGGGTGGGGGGAAGGCTGCTGCATTTTGTGGACATTTGGAAAACAACCATTCAGGACAAGTGGGTCACCTCCATTATATCTCGTGGTTACAAGCTGGAGTTACGGGGGGTGCCCCCTCAGAGGTTTCTAAGATCCAGCGTTCCCTCTGATCCTCCAAAAATAAACTTATTGCTTCAGGCACTACACCATTTAGTGCATCAAGGAGTGATTGTAGAGGTTCCAGTATCCGAAAGGGGCACAGGGTTTTATTCAAACTTGTTTACGGTTCAGAAACCAAATGGGGACACAAGGCCCATTTTGGACCTAAGGTCCCTGAACAAGTATCTATTGATACAATCCTTTTGGATGGAGTCTGTCCACTCAGTAGTAACCTCACTCCAGAGGGGAGACTTTCTAGCCTCCATCGATATAAAGGACGCATACTTACATGTAGTATATAGTAAATTCTGCGCTCAGGATAGTAGCGGGTTGCAGCCCCCCCCCCCCCTTATTGGGTTCCCAAGGGAACTTACAGAAATAAAGATAACATATAAACTAAAATTGTGCGCCAGCATAAATTTATCATGTAATGAAATTTGCGACTGACAGGCTCCTTAGGAGTACTATCTGGAGCTGTAGTATATTTAAATCCCAGTGCAAAGAAATAACAGAATAAATAAATTATATAATATGAAAAGTTATAAATTATAACACATCTCCGTGACAAAAATGTGAAAAAAACAAGAAAGTGAAAGTTCAAAAATGCGATCGGACCCCCAATCGCTTGAAAAACACCACATTCAGTCCATGAAAGACAAGTTGTATAAAGGGGGTAAAATGTTCCTTAGGTGTGTCATATCAGGGTAGAAAGGTAAAAAATGTAGGAACACTTCCAAGCCACCGATAGTTGCAGGAGAGGAGTAATGGATGTACCCTTACCGCACTTGTTGGACCTCCTCTATGGCGAGGTCATGCGAGCTTGCAGATATAACCCTCTGCAGGGACAGATGGATATCGATGTCCGGGTCTTTTTTGCGAGCGCCACCCACTCAAAACTGATCTTAATGTTTAGGCGTCAGGAGGGAGACGGACACACACGGAGCACCGACACAACTTCCAACAAGTTGTGTCGGTGTCATTTTGTCTTGCTCATTAGCGCAGGTTTTTCCTACCAAATTGTTTAGAAATAAAGATAAAGAATGGGGTAATTGGCGCTGCCCTATAAAACAAATGAGTATATATAATATAGTAAAAAATTGTTTAGAGGGTGCCAATCTGTGGCTTATCCTGTAAGGCAAAGTGTGTGTATGCGTGACCTTCAGTGTTACAAAAAATGTGATAAAGCAAACAGACCAAATGTCTGTGTGACAGGTACATCAGAATGTATAAATAATCAGCCAAGTAGCACCCCAAATTAAAGGGGTGTGAGTGTATCTCTCAGTCAGAACTGAGCCTAACACCCTAGCATATAGCCAATGTGACACAAATATCTTCCACAATTACCCAGCCAAATATAACAATCAGATATCTTGTGTTAAACCCAAAACGTTGTATACACAAAAATATGGATGAAATATATATACACCAAAGTGAATGGAAAATATGAAGTGCAAAATATATAGACACCTAAATATATATAATCCCACACAAACTGTGTGTATCTCCATCCAATCAAGCATCTGTGTGTTGTCAAATTCATGGAGGCCTTGGCACTTACAGGACTTAAAAGATCTGCTACTGATGGCTTGGTGTCCGATACCACAGCTTACCTTTAGAGGTCTAGTGGAGTCTATGCCTCGACAGGTTATGGAGTCTATGCCTCGACAGGTTATGGTAAGTGGCCATCATGTTATGGCTGATTAGTGTAGGTACGCACATTAAAGTGTAAGTTTAGTTCTAATCCAGACATCATAGCCACCTTTCTAACAATTTTCTCCAGTGCAATACAGATAAAACTATTATTGGATAGTAAAGCAACAGGCCATTACTGAGTAAAATCCAGCCCTTCAGCTTTTAGGAGAATGTTAGAGCCCTTCCACTGGTTAAAAGTTGTGAAATAGAGCCTTCAGGTTTAATGTAATGTTTAATGTAATGTTGGTGCTCTGGTATGTAGTCTAAGAGGCACAGAATGACTGCTTCCTGATGTGTCTTCTCATGCAAGCTTCTTAACAGTTTCACTTTAAAGTTTTCAATTAACCCTATGTTTCCTTGCAGGCTCCCTGGCCAATAAGGTGAAAAGAAAGGACACTCTGGCAATGAAGCTTGGTGGAAAGGGCAGTTCGCAGGACTCAAGTACTGAGTTACCTCACCGGAATAAGGAAGAATGGAATCAAATCCGGCAACAGATTGGCTCACAGCTGAACCGAAGACTGAGTCAAAGACCCACTACAGAAGAGCTGGAACAGAGGAACATTTTGCTACGTAAGTTAAAGTGGGAGTATAAACCATTGCTTACTTAGATTTATGAGAAGAACATAAATAAAAAAAAAAACTCTTGGAAAGGAGGCCAGAAAAAACATTGACAGTTGAAGTGACATCAAGGTCAAATCGTAAGAAATTCTAAAATCACATATAACAAGGAATGGGGAGTGCCAACTATATAGTTTAGGTACTGGCAGGATATTTACTATAACTATTTATATTTACTATAACTATATAAAAAATTGCACACACCTGTTTTTTTTTGTTGTTGTTTTTTTTAAGGAACACTGACTAGCTGGGATTTATGTACTCCTGGTCAGTGTAAACCTTACCAGTGTACCATTTAACAATACTGCTGAATTTGAGATACCTTGTGATTTTCAAATGAATACCTTTGTCTCTTAGGGTCCTTTCACACTGGGGCAGTTTGCAGGCGCTCTTGCGCTAATAACGCCTGCAAACCGACCCGAAAGTGCCGCTGCTTTGATTCCTGTGTGAAAGCCCCGAGGGCTTTCACACTGAAGCGGTGCGCTAGCAGGACGGTAGAAAAAGTCCTGCTAGCAGCATCTTCGGAGCGGTGAAGGAGCGGAGTGTATATCGCTCCTTTACCGCTCCTGCCCATTGAAATCAATGGGACGGCGCGGCTATACCGCCGGCAAAGCGCCTCTGCAGAGGCGCTTTACGGTGGTTTTTAACCCTTTCTCGGCCGCTTACAATAGCGGCGCTTTACCGCCGACGCCGCCCCCGCCTCAGTGTGAAAGGGCCCTAAGAATGCACAAAGGGTTCTGTATACAGCCTCCGCTTAAAATATAAGTGGCTTTACAGGGATCAGTTTGAACCAATACAGGATGCAGCTACTGTTACCTTAGACACTTTTAAGGCCATATCATGGGCACTTTAAAGAAGAGCTGCATCTAAAAATTAAAGTCAGGTTTAGGAGGAACATTGGTACCAGAATCCTTCCTCTGAGACTTTTCGAAGGATTAAAGGCATAAAGCAGGGGGCTTCAAACTTTCCAAACAAAGGGCCGGTTTACTATCCTTCAGGGAGCACGACTGTGGCCAGTTTGAGTAGAAAATGCCCCAGCATCAGTGGGAGTAAACCATGCCCCATCATTGGTTTTAGTGCGAGGAATAGTGTCTCAATATTGGTGTGAGTGTGAGGAATAATGTATCACATCATTGGTATCAGTGGGAGGAATAGTGCCCCATCATTGGTGTCAGTGGAAGGAATAGTGCCCCATCATTGGTGTCAGTGGGAGGAATAGCGCCCCATCATTGGTGTCAGTGGGAGGAATAGTGCCCCATCATTGGTGTCAGTGGGAGGAATAGTGCCCCATCATTGGTGATAGTGGGAGGAATAGTGCCCCATCATTGGTGTCAGTGGGAGGAATAGTGCCCCATCATTGGTGTCAGTGGGAGGAATGGTGCCCCATCATTGGTGTCAGTGGGAGGAATGGTGCCCCATCATTGGTGTCAGTGGGAAGAATGGTGCCCCATCATTGGTGTCAGTGAGGGGGACTAGTGCCCCATCATTGGTGTCAGTGAGGGGGACTAGTGCCCCATCATTGTTGTCAGTAAGGGGGACTAGTGCCCCATCATTGGTGTCAGTGAGGGGGACTAGTGCCCCATCATTGGTGTCAGTAAGGGGGACTAGTGCCCCATCATTGGTGTCAGTGAGGGGGACTAGTGCCCCATCATTGGTGTCAGTGGGGGGGACTAGTGCCCCATCATTGGTGTCAGGGGGAGGAATAGTGCCCCGTAATTGGTGTCGGGGGGGACTAGTGCCCCATCATTGGTGTCAGGGGGGGGACTAGTACCCCATCATTGGTGTCAGTGGGGGGACTAGTGCCCCATCATTGGTGTCAGTGGGGGGACTAGTGCCCCATCATTGGTGTCAGTGGGGGGACTAGTGCCCCATCATTGGTGTCAGTGGGGGGACTAGTGCCCCATCATTGGTGTCAGTGGGGGGACTAGTGCCCCATCATTGGTGTCAGTGGGGGGACTAGTGCCCCATCATTGGTGTCAGTGGGGGGACTAGTGCCCCATCATTGGTGTCAGTGGGGGGACTAGTGCCCCATCATTGGTGTCAGTGGGGGGACTAGTGCCCCATCATTGGTGTCAGGGGGAGGACTAGTGCCCCATCATTGGTGTCAGGGGGAGGACTAGTGCCCCATCATTGGTGTCAGGGGGGAGGACTAGTGCCCCATCATTGGTGTCAGGGGGGAGGACTAGTGCCCCATTATTGGTGTCAGGGGGAGGACTAGTGCCCCATCATTGGTGTCAGGGGGAGGACTAGTGCCCCATCATTGGTGTCAGGGGGAGGACTAGTGCCCCATCATTGGTGTCAGTGGGAAGACTAGTGCCCCATCATTGGTGTTAGCTGCAGAAAGTGTTTCAGGGGCCGGATAAGGGCAAGCGAAGGGCCAAAGTTTCAATACCACTGGAGTAAAGGAAAGAGAAGCAACTGGAGAGTGATCTTCTGTAGCTTTGTTGCTGGTGCCCCATGTCAGAATCTAATTAACTGATGAACCAAAGTAGCAGAAAGGTATTAAACTATCTTCCAATTGGGAGAATGATTCTCACTGAATTTTAAAGAGGAAGGTAATAAATAATTGTATTGGCTTTCAGCTTGAAATGTGTGCAGGTATCAGTAAAAGCTCGGTGGGTTTGCATTGTGGCATATGTAGCCTTAAAGTATTACTAAAGGCAAAACTTTTTTTTTTTTTTTTTTGGAATAGAGAGGGTTTAGAACTCCTATCAGTCTCGATCTCGATCTCTCTCTCGATCTCTCTCTCGATCTCTCAATCTCTCAATCTTTCTCAATCTCTCTCTCTCAAAAGTAATGGAAAATCTTAAATGTTGGGTTGTCCCCAGAAATGTAATAGAGGGCACATCTTCCAGGGGGAGCACTAGTTCTGGGGGTCCCCAAGGGATTTCTTCTCCCTTCCTGTTTGGCTATGGGATTTATCACGTTTAGATTGACGAGATCTGTTTAAATGAGTGTTTATAAATCTCATGGTGTAATAATATAACTAACTGATTATTTTCCAGAAAAAAATGAAGCAGACCGGTTAGCAGAGAAACGTGAAATAAAGAGGCGACTGACGCGCAAGGTACTCATTTAGTGGTTAAAAACGTATAGTATGCTTGTTCATTCTTGTTTAGCTCATACAATTCTATGCTCAAATATGTCAACATTGGAGTTACAGTATAGCTTGAGCAAAAATGTACATGGTATAGAAAATATAGCTTGGAGATTTTTTTTTTTTTTGGGGGGGGGTACATTCAAGATTAGAATCTGTGAAGGACAGACAGTCCACCTGGGGTTGGAAATGTAAATAACTGTAAGATTTTCTTAAGCTTCATTCTAAAACTCTATTCAGAAAGTCTACATATAAACATAAATTCAGGCACACTCGCTATGTTTTTTCATTTTATTGCAAATCAGATGTTTTCCTCAAAAAACTGACAATTTTCTCATAAATGACAGGATGTAAAGTTGTACAAGATGCATAATGGACATGAGACAATTGATAGTAAAGGCCTTAATATTTGGGATCAATTTGCAACCAAATTTTACTGCAAATCAAGCAACATGCTATAGCCAGCAGCTCAGCTTTTGCTTCCGTTTCCATAATTCAACTCCAATGCATTAAACGTGGCAGTAATGGTAGACAGTGTTTTAATATTCTTCGTCTCCTGTATCTTTCCAAAGCTAAGTCAAAGACCCACAGTGGCCGAGTTGCTGGAAAGAAAAATCCTTAGGTTTAATGAATACGTAGAGGTGACAGATGCTCATGAATATGACAGGAGAGCTGATAAACCCTGGACCAAGCTCACCCCTTCTGACAAGGTAAGGAGCCACTATCAAGTCAGATACACCAGAACGTCTATGGTATTACTAGGCCTACAGCCATCTATTTTTTGTATATTTGCCAACCTGTATTTAATGGCTTTTGAACACAAAGCTTACTGGTTGTGGGGATCCCATAGTTGGTCTTTAAATAAATGTGCCAATAAAGGCTGTACCTGTAAAGATTACAAATCTTCTCCTATAGCCTGCACTGCCGAATGCTGCTCCTTTGAGGAGAAATTCTCTTCTGAAGTCTGCTCTAAAACCAACATTCCTGGGCTTTTCAGTCTCAAGTTTCCCCCACTGTGCTTATTAGTTCCTCCCTCCGACCTCTGTGTCCATACTGTGTCATGTAGTGTCAAAGTGGTTGGAGGGGGGACACAGGAGATCGACACTGTCCAAAGTGTCAGTTTTAGAAGAGACTTCAGAAGATTTCTCTTCAGTAGTGCAGCATTTCCTGCAGCACATGACAGTGAGTTAAGTATGAATCTTCTTCACAGATACATCTTTTTATTGGCATAATTATTTAATCAACAGAGTCTTTGATAAGAAAGATTCAGACTTGAGAGGGAGGAACATTTAGATATCTTTGCACAGTGCTTGAGCTGATCTCTGTGCTTAACTGTTTGGATTGGCTTATCCACAGCAATAACTTTGGAGGCCGCATCGGATGATTGTGGGACTTACCTAGAATGTGATCTTTAGGCACTGGACTCCACAATTTAGCGTTTTCCCAGCCTGTGTGTTCTGTTTTGGTTGTGGTCTGAGCACTTTCCTGGTTTGAGTGGTGGCACATTATCCGAAGATTTACTTTGTTGGTAGGCCGTGTAGACTGAGCACTGGGAGGTACCTCATTAATAGGAATGTTTTGCACCATTATCAGTTCTAATATTCTGACAGTTTACCACAGAAAGGGTTATTGCTGAGGGACTGCTTAGTGACATCTGCTAGGTGGGTCGAACGCCTTCGCTCCACCCTTTTCCTACCATTCAGGAAGCACTTTCCCACCACTGCTTCTGATCTCTAGTGACACATGGATTATTCTTAGTTGGTCTTTGCTTGCCTGCCTGTAGTGACCTGGTCATTTATGGCCATGTGAACCTTTCCTGCTACCAGCAGCTTCTTTGTGTGAATTCAAGGCCTAGCCTTGTACCTGCTTTGCTGTGCAATATATCGGGTCCCAGATGCACAAAGAGCAGCCCCTGCTGTACTTTGTTTCTTCAGCTCACCATCCACTTACGATCCTGTTGCTACCTGCAGTTTACCCACCTAAGGGCCTGACACTGATAGCCCGGAATACCTAAAATCCTTAACAAATGTTGTTGTTTCTCTTGAGGAGAAACAACAAAATAGGGGATAGTTTTATGGCATTTTTATTGATTTTTTTTTTTACTAGTAATGGCGGCGATTAGCAATTTTTATCGTGACTGCGACATTATGGCGGACACATCAGACACTTGTGGCACGATTTTGGGACCATTCACATTTATAAAGCGATCGGTGCAATTAAAAATGCATTGATTACTGTGTAAATGTGACTGGCAGTGATGGGGTTAACCACTAGGTGGCGCTGTGGGGGTTAAGTGTGTCCTAGGGACTGATTCAAACTGTGGGGGGGGGGGGGGGGGCTGTGTGTGACACATCACTGATCACCACTCCTGATTACAGGGAGCTGTGATCAGTGACCGTGTCACTAGGCAGAACGGGGAGATGCTTGTTTTCATTAACATCTCCCCGTTCTTTCTCACCGTGAGACGATCGCGGGTATCTCCGTGGACATCGGGTCCACGGAAGCCATAGTCACGGAGCTCCCGGCACGCCCGCAAGCTGCCTCTTAAAGGGCAACGTACAGGTACATTAATCTGCCCGTACGTGCCCTTCTGCCGCAGTATACCTACGTGAGGCGGGAAGCTGTTAAAGAGACTGTCTTGGCTCTTATTTACACGATTCACACCACTTTTAAAACTAAAAGACCACCCTGCAGCCTCTGTCAGTGCTGCTACTTGTCTAGCCTACTATAGAAGGTCCTAAGACTGTGCACCAATGCCTCTACGGTACAATTGTTCCTGACATCCTCTATGGAGACTTCTGACAAGCTGTTCAAACACCTCCCTAACAATTGGCCTTACCTGTTTGAATGGTGCTTCGTTAAGAAAGCTGGCCATTTCCACTGGGCTACATACTAGAATACAACTCTCAGCGGCCCCCTACTTGGTTCATGTCTTCCAACCTGAGTGTGTGTCACTGCACAGATTAACAGATCTCTCTGCAGTTTTTGTAGGTCTTCTGAAGCAAGGGGTCATCACCCCAGTACCTGTTGAAGAATGGCTCCAGGAGTTCTCCAATCTGTTCAGTTTTAAAACCAATATGATGCATTTGCCCTGTCTTGGATCTCAAGGCCCTAAACGTTTTCATAAAGGCTTGTAAATTCCACTTGTAATCAACCAGATCCATTCTACCCTTTCTTAATCATGGAAATTGTATGGCCTCAGTGAACATCAAAGATACTTACACTTACATGTCCCTATTTTTCCAGTGCATCAGCGATTTATTTGCTTTGCCGTGGGTTCTCAACACTTTCAGTTTATGGCCTTGCCATTCTGTCTGTCCCTTGTACCACAGGTGTTTACCAAAGTTCTGGCCCCCATGCTAGCCTTGCTGCAGTTTTGGGGGCATCCCTGTTGTGTGGTATCTGGTCAGTTTGCACAGGTCCCGGTTGATAATGTAGCTTAAGCTGTCCAGACCTTTTTAAGGTTAGGCTGGGTCCTAAACTTTCAGAAGTCAGTGCTCAAGCCAACTTACCGGGGTCTTAACCTTGGTACAGCTCAGACTAGAGTTTTTCTTCCTCAGTAGAAACTTTAGTCTATGTACTCCCAGAATCTTAAGCCTCGTACACATGGTACGATTGTTGGCAGGGGATTGTCTGTTGACAGACTGTTGTCCTAAAGGCTTACTGTTAGTACGCTTTTTTTGACAATTGTTGTCCAACTTTCGGCAAACAAATGTTGGATGACAGGCTAGTAAATTTTTGGTGGACAACGGTTTGACGTCAGATTATCGTATGGTCAGTACAAAAATCCATCACACAAAAGTCGAAAGTACAAATACCCATGCTTGGAATCGGTGCTCACCAAACACAAAATTAGGAGAAGGGGCCCAAGCGGTGGCGCTCAAGAGCTGAAATTCCTCGTAGTATGTCACTATGTTCTTGTTTGTGACACGACAATTGTATACAGTTAGTATGCAAGAAAAGATCCTGGCACACGCACTTTTAACAAAAATCAGATGCTCAGTTGGCCAACAATCGTACCGTGTGTACGAGGCTTTACTCTTAAGACCTAGGGTCACCCTGCTCTTTGCTTTTGCATGAGAGTTCTAGGGTTGATGATGCCCTCATTTTGAGGCAGCTCCATTTGTCCGGTTCCACTCCAGACCTTTATATGTTAACATATAGAAAATCTTTATATATCAACAGCCCATCATCGTGGGGCAAGTTAACTCAGTCTTTGGACAGACCTACTCGCCTGTCACTAAAGCTCTGGAGTTGGGAGGGCCCACTTTCCAATATCCTGAAAAAGTCTTGCACACCCTGTCAGTGCAGAGGAACGTGGAAGTTAGAGGAATATTGTCTCCTGATCAGCATTCTGGAACTTCAGGGGACTTGGTTGTCCCTGCATCTCTGGACACCCTGGTTGGAAGGTCATCCATTCCAGATTCCCCTGACAACTCTGTGGCAGTGACGTACATCAATCATCTGGGAGGAACCAGAAGAGTTAAGAGTTGGAAAGCATTCTTTTTTGGGTGGAACGACATGTTTAAGCCTAGTTTGCCATTTACATCTTAAGCTTGGATAAATGGCAGGCAGATTGCCCTAGCTGGCAGCACCTGGACTTGGGTTGCTAGTCCGTACACCAAGAGGTGTTACCGGACCTGTGTCACAGATGGAGGTCATTGGATGGTGGACCTCTTGACCTCCAGGTTCAACACACAAACTAGATAGGTTCGTTTCCAGGTGCAGAAATCTTCTGGCAGAAGCAGTGAATGCTCTACTGGCTTTGTGGGATCAGTACATCCTGGCATCCACTTTTTCCTTTTCTGAAACACCTTTCTCATGTGCTGTACAAGGTCAAGATGGTGGGCATTTGGTTGATCCTCTTAGCTCTAATCTGGCGCAGATGGATGTGGTACTTCAACCTGATCAGACTTCTGGCAGATGCTCCGTGGGCATGCATCCTGATCTTCTGTCCCAAGGACTATTTTACCATACTGCTTCACTCTCTGCTTTCCAGAGCTGGCATTACTGCTAAAGCCCAGGTCTTGAGGGAAAGAAGAATCTCTGAATTGGTGATTCCTACGAAGATAAAAGCTGGGAAATCTACTTCTGCAAGGTCTGCCATGGCATGTGGAAAGCATACTGCCCCTGGTGTAGAAACAGTGGGAGAGGAACCAGCTTCTTCCTCCTATCATTTTGTGGTGGCTCAGACAGATCATGATCCAAGCCTATTAAGGATCATGTTTCACCCTTTCTTGTCAAGGCATACTCTTATTAGATCTGTGAGTGTTTCTTGGGCTTTTCAGCATCAAGCATTTGTTTCCCAGATTTGCAAGGCTGCCACTTGAATTTCTTTTCACATGTTCTCTAGGTTTTACTAGAGGAATATTAGGATTGCCAATACCAGCTTTGAGCGTTTAGGTACTTCAGGTGGCTCTTTGAGTTGCAGGCAGCCCCAGTTTCTGTTTTCTTGTGTGGGCCTGTTTTGTTGCTTTTCTTGGCATTCATTGAGGGACACAGGTTACACCACTTTGTGTCTATAATCATGCTCTTGGTACTGCTTTTCCACCAAACTTAGGGAAGCTGGGAGGAGTTATACTGGACTGGTACTATTCAGTCCTCCTGTATGCAGCTGTATAACCCAACAATCTCGAAATTGCCTTGTCCCTTAATGAACGCTAAGAAATATATTTTAGGTACAAATAAGTACAAAAAGCCAATTTTTAAGTAGGTTTGGCATCATGGGTCACTGTAAAGTTTATTCCCTGGAGATCCTGTCAGTAACATTACTTCCTGTTGCAGACTGACAGCATTCAGCCACTGCCTCCTAAATCACATTGTGAGTCTGCTGTACAAGCTCATTTGGTTGGCTCTTGGGCTGCCTATGGTATGAATCTGAATCTGGTCCAACAGCCAACTGAAACGGCTATAACAATGCTGCTATCAACATCAAAAAGTAACAATAAGTGCTGTTACTGACAGGATCTCCAGGTAAGAAACTTTGCAGGAGCTTTTGAAAAAATGCTTGTGAAAACTGTATACAGCAAAGCATGATGCCAAACATACTAAAAAATATATTTAGAGGTTTACATACACTTTTTTTTTTTTTTATCACATTATTTTTTGAAAAAGAAGCAAAAGTATGTTTTATATTTTATATAGAAAAAAAAGAACCCCCTTTCTTTCAGACTAGCGGTAAAAAAGTGCCATTTGACAGCTTCTGGCCTTACATCAGAAATTAGTATATGATCATCAGTTATGGGTATGAACTTCTACTGGGCTTCCCAGAACAACCAAATCCGTTATAGCTACCGCTATAAATCCTGCGACAGTATTGTACCCACCTGAACAATTAAAAATAAACCTTTTAAAGACATGTATTGTGGTTTGTAGTCATTTCTGTGTGACTTTAAACATGCCAAAAGGTGTGGGGACAAAACGTCTATTAAAAGCTGAAATCAAGACTAGACAAATATTGTCTAAATACTAGAGGCATATATATATATATATTCTTCCTTAAAGTGGTTCTAAAGGCTCCAGGTTTTTTACCTTCATGCATTCTATGATTGAAAGTAAAAAACTTTCTCTGTGCAGCAGCGCCCCCCCCCCACCAAATCCAGCGATGTGCACAGTGGCCTCAGCTCTCCCGGGATTCACTCCTCATTGGCTGAGGCAGTAGCCAATGAAGAAAGGGCAGGGGGACCACGGCCATGACTCGGGAGTGAGCCTGTTTTGCCTCAAAGCAAGCTGCTTGCTGTGGGGGCACGCAACAGGAGGGAGGGGCTAAGAACGCGGGCAGAGTATCTGGGCTGCTCTGTTTAAAAAGAAAAAAAAAATGGCATTTAATATTTTAAATTTTGGTGTCCTTTGTGTAATTCTCCCAGATCTATGCAGTAGTCCAAAAAGAAATAAACCTAAACATTTATAGTACCATTAAATCTATTAATCAGAAGAACTTAAACGTGGTTTTAAAGGCAGAAGTTTTTTTGTCTTAATGCATTCTACGCATTAAGATAAGCCTTCTGTATGCAGAAGCCCACCAACCAATACTTACCTTAGGTCCTTTTCTGTCCAGTGATGTCCACAAGTGTGTCAGCCATCCGAGATTACCCTCTGATTGGCTGAGACACAGCAGCAGTGCCAATGGCTGCCGCTGCTTCAATCAGTCAGCTAGCCAATCAAGGGATAGAGGGGGCAGGGCCGGGCCTCCATGTCTGAATGGACACAGGGAGCTGTGACTCGGCTCGGGTGCCCCTATAGCAAGCTGTTTGCTGTGGGGGCACTGAACAGAAGGGAGGGGGTCAGGATCACAGAGTAACCCAAGAAGAGGAGGATCCGGGCTGCTCTGTGCAAATCCACTGCAACAGAGCAGGTAAGTATAACATGTTTGTAAAGTCGTTTTTTTTTCCTATAAATATAACAATCACTTTAACCACTTATGGACCGCCCGCCATCATACGGCAGCTGTTTGAAGAGGAATACCGTTGTTATGGCAGCAGATAGCTGCCATAACCCCGGTATCCTCTTCAGCGGGCGGTCCGCTTTCAGATAAAAGTGGGTGGTCTCTGCGGCAAATTCGCTGCGAGATCACTTTTATCGGGGGCGGGAGAGGGGCTCCCGCCGCGCTCTGGTGGTCTGCGCCGCTTAATGTCCAACATCACTTTCGCCCAATGCTCTTAAAGAAAAACCTGTATATATTTTTATTTTTTTTCCAAATCACATTTTTTTTTTTTTTGCATGTAAATATGAGATCTTTTTGACCCCAGATTTATTTAAGAGGTCCTGTCATGCTTTTTTTCTATTACAAGGGATTGTTTACATTCCTTGTAAAAGTAATAAAAGTGACCCAAAACATTTTTTTTAAAAGGACAGTGTCAAAGTAAAATAAATAAGAAAAAAAAAAAAATTTAAAGTGCCACATCCCGACGAGCTCACATGCAGAAACGAACGCATACGTGAGTAGCGCCCACATATGAAAACTGTGTTCAAACCGCACATGTGAGGTATTGCCGCGATTGTTAGAGAGAGCAATAATTCTAGCCCTAGACCTCCTCTGTAACTCAAAGCTGGTAACCTGTAGACATTTTTTAAATGTCGCCTATGGAGATTTTTAAGGGTAAAAGTTTGTTGCCATTCCACGAGCGGGCTCAATTGTGAAGCATGACATGTTTGGTATCAATTTACTCTGCGTAACATTATCTTTCACATTATAAAAAAATTGGGCTAACTTTACTGTTGTCTTTTTTTTTTTTATTCAAAAAAGTGAAGTGAAAATTCTTTCACCAAAAAGTGTGCTTGTAAGACCACTGCGCAAATACGGTGTGACAGAAAGTATTGCGACGACCGCCATTTTATTCTCTAGGGTGTTAGAAAAAAATATATATAATGTTTGGGGGTTCTAAGTAATTTTCTAGCAAAAAAAATGATTTTAACTTTTAAACACAGATTCTGAAAAATATGCCTGGTCCTTAAGTGGTTAAAGCAGAAGTAAACCCATCGATAAAACTGTTTGGTTGTGATCTCAACCAAACTGTCAAACCATCCAAAGGCTGGTGTCCTAAATGATCACATGTGCAGCATCATGGTAGTTGTAGATTAAACAGAGGCAAAGATGGCAGCTTCCTTGGCTGAAAACGATAGGGGGTTTACTTACACTTTAAATGTGTCTTATGATGGCTTCCTGCAGCTGATCATATGCTCTTTGAGCCTCCCAGTGTAGCATGGGAGAATAAAAAGGCTCTCAACAAAAATGGAATCAATTTGAGCATGAACAGTGTATTCTTAAAACACATTTAAAATAACAATTAAAGATGTTAGATTTTTTAATTATACAGTTTACTCATGATTCACAAAGTTATTAGTATCAGCAGGAAGTTTGCTATTCTTGCGTGCCTTGGGCAAAGCAACAGTTTTTGTCTTTTTTTTGTTTTTTATTAACAAGTTCCTATGTCTTGCAGGCAGCAATTCGTAAAGAACTGAATGACTTCAAGAGCTCAGAAATGGCTGTTCATGAAGAGAGCCAACACAACACACGGTGAGTCATTTTTTGAGCACACAGTTATGCATTTAAAGTCAATATCTATGCAGTACAACTTACAATTATGTTTCTTCTCCAGATTCCATCGACCCTAATCATTTTGCCTTAAGACTAGGGAACTTTTAGGAGCCAGAAGCACTTACCTGGATATCTACGAGTTGTGCCAATCACAAGTCTGCCCTTCCGCTGATGTACCTCATTCCTGCACCTGCAGTGGTTTTGAAGATATCAGAAAATGGTTCCACGTGTTTCGTATTTTTTATCACAACTTTTTATTTCCCCCATAGGATGGGCTCTAGAAATGTAGTTAGAACACTGTACACCCCAATCGGTGCTAAACTGCTAACCTTTTTCAGCATTCAACATTTCCTCGAAGGCCCTTTTCTCTGGTGTCTTATTAAGCTCACAGTGCCTTAATACAGTTCAAAAATCTAGGGCTGGCCCTATCGTTTTTTTTTTTTCTTATATGGTTTCTTTGGCTGTATTTTTGAATCAGGTGGATCCCTACTATGCTCTTTCTAACCATGAAAGGTCTTGGCTACCTGTATATATGCAGGTCTTCCATAGTTTCAAGGTATCTCTCAGGGATTGGCAGTATGTAGTTTGTTTTTGATTTCAGTTGTTTTATTAGTTTTGTTGAGTGACTATTGTTCAAAATATGGCTGCTGATCATAGCATCTACTCAACTTGTATCACCAATAATAAAGTGTTAGCCCACCCAACCTAAATATTCTATTTTTTTGTAGAGTTTTTCTCCTTGGCTTTAGTGGCAAGGTCTTTGCTTGAGTTCCCAGGCTAGGACACCTTTCATGAAATTTAAAGGGGGTTCCACTATCCCTGTTGGATAGGAGTGGGAATACCTATAAGCAGGGCCAGACACACCCAAGAATTTGTGGTAGGTGGACGCAGAGCCATGAACTACAGAGGGGGAGTCTTTCTACTGGACTTCTCAGGAGGTCTAAGAAGCCAGCAGGTGAAAAAATCCTACTAAACTCTGCCTATGGTTAAAATAACACATTGGGGTTTAATGACCCTTTGAATATTTTTAAGGGGTTCTCATTGTACCATGGTCCTAAACCTAATCACAACACACTGAGCCAGTATTTCCACAATCTGTAAGGTTTGTCTCCATGCTGATTTATTAAAATCTGTATGAGTGGTAGTATATCTGAATGGACTACCGAAGTCCATAAAAACTCTGTTATCATGAATGTCATTGCCTGTAAACAGTTTTTAGGGGAGGAAAGAATAGAGTGTAGTACAGTCTGAATCAACAGTCTATATGTTTTGAAAAAAAAACTTAACAAAAAATATAACCACTTTTGTCTTACTACTTGCACATTTTGAACATCCTGCCTGACGCTTACTGCTAGAGATCAGGTATTAAGAGTATTGGATAAGAAGCATAACAATTCTGAGGACTCTTATGCAAAGGTTAATGCAGATAAAACACTATGCCTTACTGTAAACTGTTAACATGATTTAGTTAATGTTTTCTGGGAGATGCTATATGTATATATATGTACCATAATTCTCTGATATTGCAAGGAAGACCCCATGACTGGAATGTTTTTTTCTGAATGTGTGTATGTATATGTATATATGTGTACTTGGACTGGATCAGCATCTGTATATCAGCTTGTCTTGATCTGATTTTTAACAGTGAGAATTAAAAATATTTTAGGCAAAACATGACTGAGAGTTTTTTTATTAACATTAAAGATCTCTTCACTTATCTGTTGTTTTTTTCGGCTTTTTGCCATCTTCTGCCTTGAAAGTATTCCAACTGCGCAAATGACAGAGTCTTTATCTTTACTGTTTCTCTGCCGAGTGTCTCAGTAATTTACACTTCTGCCATCAACTCTGTGGAGAGGCCTATCATTTTTTTTCCTCTTGTATTTCAACTGATGAATAGGTTGTTAGCTTTGATTGTAATCCGTGTGGCTGAGGCAAAATAATATAATAATAATAAAAAATTATAATCTGCTCCATACTTATATTTATTTACAATTTTGCCCTAAGCGTGACTTTTTAGCTTGTCTAAAATTGGCGGCCTTTTCTTCTCGCTGGCTAGTGATTTAGTGCCTATAAGACTTCTAACTGCGTACTTCTGAGAACACAAGCTAATCATTTGCTGTTTCACCCATTGGGCGTGGGTTATTGCAAATCTTTTTTACCGGGCACACTTAACCCTTCTAGTCCGCATCCATTTAGTGAGTACTCCGCCTCCCTAGTATGCATTGTCTCAAGCAATGAGTCCACCCTGACCATAGCCAGCATGTGGTAAGAAGTTGAAGCGTTAACTTCACCAAATTTTGATGGTAAAAAAATCTTCAGTTACCTCCTGTAATATATCAAAGTCCTCCTTGCCTTTTGCAAATGTAAATGTGGCCTGTTGTAACCTATGAATATGGTAGAGGGAGAAGAGGAAGAACTTTTTTTTACTGTTGGTGGTACACGCAGTTTTTAGAAGTGGCAATAGCCTTTGGAATAGCTGCATCATAGTAGTAGAGAATTCTTATTATTATACAGGATTTATATAGCGCCAACAGTTTGTGCAGTGTTTTACAACATGAGGGCAGACAGTACATAGTATCATAGTAGGTAAGGTCGAAAAAAGACAATAGTCCATCCAGTTCAACCTGTGTAGGTGTCGGTGTCTTTAATTATTTCCCTTATCCCTGTCGTGTTCCTTAAGATGCACATCTAAGAGTCTCCTAAAACTATCAATACTCCCTGCAGTCACCACCAATTGTGGAAGAGAGTTCCACGTCCATATTGCCCTGACAGTGAAAAAACCCCTACGCAGTTTAAGCTTAAACCGCTTCTCCTCCAATCTCATTGTGTGGCCCCGTGTCCTCTTACACTCCTTGAGACTGAATCGTTTTTTTCCTATGCTGGGATCGCCATTATGGTATTTGTAAATGGCTATCGTATCTCCTCTCAAGCGTCTTTTCTCCATCGAGAATAAATTTAGTGTTTGCAGTCTTTTCCTCATAATTTAGGTCCTCCAGTCCCCTTATTAGTTTTTTTGCCCTTCTTTGGACTCTCTTCAGTTCCAGCACATCCCTTCTGAGGACTGGTGACCAGAACTGGACAGAATACTCCAGATGTGGTCTAACCAATGTTTTATAAAGTGGTAGAATTATTGATCTATCTCTGGAGTTCTGTTCTTTTTTTTTTTTTTTTATGCATGCTAATATTCTGCTGGCTTTGGTAGCTGCAGCTTGACATGCTATTGCTCAATCTGTCATTTACTAGGACCCCCAGATCTTTCTCCATCCTTGATTCCCCCATCGGTTCTCCCCCCAGTGAGTAGTTTGCATTTATGTTTTTTGCCCCCAAGTGCATTACTTTACATTTCTCAACATTAAACTTCATTTGTCATGTAGTTGTCCACTCCATTATTTTGTTCAGGTCTTGCTGTGTAAAATTTCTATATCTTGATGTGAAGTTATTGCCCTGCTTAATTTTGTGTCATCTGCAAAAACTGAGATTGAGCCATTTTATCCCGTCCTTTGTATAATTTATGAATAAATTAAATGGAATTGGTCCCAAGACAGAGCCCTGGGGCACCCCACTTACCACTCCAAACTATTCTGAGTACATATTATTTATCACTACCCTTTGGACACGCCCCTGCACCAGTTTTTAACCCAAGAACAAATCTTTTGGTCCACACCTGCAGACAGCTTGTAGATTAAGCACTTATGGGGGACTGTATCGAATGCCTTTGCAAAATCCAGGTAGACTAAATTCTCGGGCCTTCCCCTGTCTAGAGGGCAGCTCACTTCCTCGTAGAATGTTAACAGATTGTAAACCCATGCAATGACTACTTAAGATATGTTTTTTCTCAGTATATTCTTGGATATAGTCCCTTATCATCACCTCCAATAATTTAACAACGATTGATGTTAGACTGACTGGCCTGTAGTTCCCAGGGATTTGTCTCTGTCCTTTTTTGAATATTGGTACCACGTTGGCTTTTCTCCAATCAGCTGATACAATTCCTGTCAGTATGCTGTCCACAAAGATTAGGAACAGTGGTCTAGCTATAACCTGACTGAGTTCTCTGAGGACTCTCGGGTGTAAGCCATCTGGTCCTGGTGATTTATTTGTATTAAGTTTATCTAGTCTTTCCCTCACTCCGGCCTCTGTTAGCCACAAGGGTACGTCCTGTGATGTGTCACCAACAGTACTTCCGTGGTCGGTATTCCCCTCCCTTTCCTCTATAAACATTGAGGAAAAGGCATTTAGTACAGCTGCCATCTCTGTCCGTAACTATCCTCCCTTCCTTTGTCTTTTATGTGGGCAATATGCTCCGATCTTGCCTTTTTACTGTTAATGTATCTAAAAAAATGATTTTGATTTTTTATTTATTCTCCTCCTCTGTGTCTCTCATAATATTTTTTGGCCGCGTAACTTACACTTCTTATTGCATTCCTTGTAGTGTTTGAATGCTGACTGCGACCCATCCCCTTTATATTGTTTAAAAGCCATTTTTTTCTCTTTAATTAGGCTTTTTACATAACAGTTTAGCCACCCAGGCTTAACCTTCGCTCTTCTATATGTATTGCCCCTTGCAATGCACTGTGTGATACCTTTGTTTTAATATGCTCCTAAAGCATTCCCATTTTTCTTCCGTGTTCAATGTTTCAGGGATTTGGTCCCAATTGATGTCATGTAATGATCGCAGTTCAGAAAAATTGTCTCGTTTGAAATGTATTGTTCTTGTGCTACCCTCGTGCCTCCTTTTTTCTATGTTTTATGTTAAATGTGATCATCCTATGATCTCTAGATCCCAAGTTGTCCTGTATTTCCACATCTGAGATCAGATTTGGATCGTTCGGAATTATTAAATCTAGCAGGGCGTTCTTCCTAGTTGGGGAATCTACCAATTGGGACATGAAGTTGTCCTGTAAGACATTCATGAAATGGCGGGCCTTTAATGAGTGTGCTATCCCCTCTGCCCAGTCAATATCGGTATAATTGAAGTCCCCCATTATGATGACGTTTTCCTGTCTTGTTGCCGTTACCAACTGATAGTAGGCCCGGCTCTTTCGCCTTCTTTAGGTTAGGGGGCCTATAACATGCCCTCACTCTTATTTTCCCACTTCTCTGTTAATTTCTACCCATACTGATTCCACGTCCCCCCTCATCCCATTCACAATGTCGCTCCTCTCTGCCACCCTTACATCATTTTTTACATATAGACCGTTACAATACAATTCAATACAGGAGAATCAGAGGGCTCTGCTCTTTAGCGCTTACAATCTAAAAGAATTCTACTTTTAGTCAGTCAAGCTGCATGTTGCGCATCTGTAAGGGATTTCGAATCAGGGCGATGGAGCCGAGTCTGCAAGACACTGTAAGGCAAAGGCACGCTTGCTACCCTCACTTGGGGTGACATTAACATTTAATGATTACGTAAGCAGGATACGCATTAAAACCGTGTTTCTGTGCAGTTTGCCACATGTTTGGAAACACTCAGATGTGAATAGAGCTTCATTGTTATTGTAGAAACACACCAATTGCACTGTGTGCAGGAGCTGATCAATCACACAACGGCCTATGTGGAACAGAGCTGTAGTATTAAAAACAGGAGAAGTGTGTCCCTGGAAGTCTGTAAAGCTCACGATACACTGTAGAATCTCCTTCAGATCTACAATCAACTATGTAGTGCAAGGGCCTACCTGATTGGATAGATAGGTGTGCCGTCCTTTTATATAGGAAATTGTAAAATTAGATTGCATAGTGTATAGCCACCCTTATACACCTAAAATCAACTAGTCATGCTTTTGGTGCCATTGTGGTTAGCGGCACCCAAACGCAGAAGCAAATACATTTGCCATGTGAGGAAAAACAAGCGTCAAACGCAGCAAAAACTGTGCAAACCACAACACGCCACAGTGTCCCATGATCTACATTGCCACGTGTAGTGCAGCCTATTGAAAGCAATGGACTGCCCTTTTGCATGTCACAGGAAGAGCCAAAAAACACGTGCTTCACACTACGCTAGGTGTGAATGGGGCCTAAAAGTGAAATTGGTGTGCTCATACAAGAGCAATGAAGCTCCATTCACATCTGAGTGCTTCCAAACGTGCAGAAAACCGCACAGGAGTGCACTTCAAATGCGTATTGTGCTTACGTTGCCATTAAACGTTAGCAGGCGTGTGTTTGCCGTGAGACCAACGCTTTGTAAATGCACCCATATATGCATCACGCTTCACTCTAAAAAACCTTCTGGAGCTTCTTTGGGGCGTTTTGTTGCGCACAGGGCTGCCCTATGCACGTTAAGTGGTAATGCTCCAAAACGCCCGAAAAAAAAAAAAACCGTGTGGGAACGTGAGTTCCTGCTGTGCAGAGATGGGAACGGGGTCTGACGGCTAAATGTCTCTGTCCACTCCCTCCTATGTACTTGTATAAAGATGGACATTCACTATGCAATCTGAATTTCCTTTAGATCTACCACAACTGTGTAATAGGAGGACCAACCTGAACAATCCATTCAATTTGTATCAAATCAGGCAGGCCCTTGTACTACATAGCTGATGGGAGATCTAAATGACATTGTACATTCAGATTAGAGGAAAGTGGGTGAATAAAAAGAGGTGGTATAGTAGTGAGGGAGGTGTGTTCCAGAGTGGCAATACACGCCTATTCTGTGATGCACTAAGGCAATGCACGGTGGCATGTGATCTACAGCAGTGGTCTCTAAACTATAGCCATGCATGCGGCCTTTGCTTGCCTTTATCCCACCAGTGGGACACACTTTCTTCCTCTGACATCAACAATGGGGTATTCTTCCCACTAACGCCAATAATGGAGCATAAATTCTTCCTCTGCCACCAAAGATGGGGCACTATTCCACCCACTGACACCAATGGTGGAGCATAAATCCCTCCCACTGACACCAACTATACGGCCCAATTCCTCCCACTGACACCACCTATGGGGCTCTATCCCTCCCACTAATACCAATGACTGGGAACTATTCCTCTTCCATCTAACCATAGGGTTGCTAAGTACTTTGTTTACACCCACTGACCACCAAGCCTGAGGCATTTCCTACTCTCACTGACCACAGTCTGACCCCCCCTAAAGTCTGAAGAACAGTAAACTGGCCCTTTTTTAGAAAATTTGAGACCCCTGATCTACAGGAAGTGATGGAAGCAGAAAGAATTTTTTTAAATTGCAAAAACATCTGAAAATTCAAAGCTTCCATGGATGAGGTAAATGAGATATAAACACACTAGGATGGATTGAGCAGAAAGGACATTAGAAAAGGCCTCTTCTGCCTGAAAAGGTGAACCTGGCCTTCAGTATTTGCTGTGACTGACCACTAACAGTTGTTGCCTTTTACACAACAGCTATACTCTTATGCCCTGTACACACGACCGGTTTTGCTGTCGGAATAAACTCTGAAGGTTTTTCCGACGGAGTTTTGACAGAATTCCGCTCAAGCTGTCTTGCATACACACGGTCACACCAAAGTCCGACCATCAAGAACGCGGTGACGTACGACGGGACTAGAAAACGGAAGTTCAGTAGCCAATAGCTTCCGTCTCGTACATGCTTCAGAGCATGCGTAGTTTTTGGTGCGTTGGAATAGCATACAGACGAGCGGTTTTTCCAATAGTAATTTGTTCCGTCGGAAAAATATAGAACATGTTCTCTATCTAAGTATGTCTGAATTTTCGATGGAAAAAGTCCGATGGAGCATACACACGGTCGGAATATACGATGAAAAGCTCCCATCGGACTCTTTCTGTCGGAAATTCCGCTCGTGTGTATGCGGCATTAGGCTCCATTCACACCAATATGTTTTTTCATGCCCTTTGCAGAAACGCAGACCGTTTTTTTTAAAACATGGGTTCCTATGGAACATGTTCACATCAATATTTGCAAATAAAGGAAATAGGTCGTGCGTGGTAGCTGATAATCTTGGCAAAATTCCTCAAAGGAGCGGAACATATTGTTCGAAAATAAATGCATTATTGTTTTCTCCCCTTTTTTCGACCAGAATCCCCCCGTCAGTCCTGCGGGCGAATTCCTGTAAATTTGGGTTCCCCATAATGGAGTATTTGGCGAGTAGGTTTGGTGTTCAGTTGATGACAACATTTTAGTTTGAAAATCCGTAGAGTCATTGCAAGGATGGTGGTGCCCTCCCTTCCTCTAAGGGACATACGGTGAATTAAGTATTGGAGGGACTCATAGGAGGTGAGTATTGCTGCTTCCAAGGCCATGGCCGCATTGTTGGCCTCAGGATAAAACCACCAATGCGCGTGGGCCAGCTGTGAGGCGATATAGTTGGTTTGAAGGTATGGTAATGCCAACCCTCCCTCCAGTACTGGTAATTGCAGGGTATTTTTTGCTATCCTTACTGCTCCCCCCTTCCAAATGAACGTGGTAAGGATCAAATCTATTTCTTTAAATTTGACTTTTGTAACATATACTGGTGAATTGCTCAGGATGTATAGGAATCGTGGCAAGAACATCATTTTAAAAAAGTTTATCCTACCTAGCAGTGTCAGAGGGAGATTAGTCCATGTCTTTAATGTGTTTTTCAGTCTATTAATAAGAGGGTCCAGATTAATTCTGATGTAGGAGGAGAGAGGATGTTGAATCATGACCCCTAAGTACCGGAAGGAGCTATTTGTAGTGGGCAAGAGGGAGGTAGTGTCATCATCGTCTCCTGATCTATCATGAATAGAAGGGATTTATCCCGGTTAACCTGGAACCCAGAGAAGTGGCCAAAACTCCGGATACTCTCCAGCAGGGCTGGGAGAGACGATTGGGGGTCCGACAAGTATATTACCATGTCATCAGCATATAGAGATACTTTCTCTTCTACACCCCCAATCGTCAGTCCCGCTACCTCACTACTGGATCTTATCAGTGCCGCCAGAGGTTCTATCGCTAACGCAAATAGTAACAGCAATAGGGGACATCCCTGTCTGGTGCCCCTCTTTATCAGGAAGGGATCAGACACAGACGCATTTACTTTCAATCTAGCGATGGGCTTTAGATATAGTAGTTGAACCCATCTAATAAAGGCTCTACCGAACCCGAATCTCGCCAAGACTTCCAGCAGATATGGCCATTCGACCGAATCGAATGCCTTATGTGCATTTAAGGCCAACATGGCTCTAGATCCCAGAGTATCATGAGTGGCTTGCAGATTAATAAACAGTCTCTGTAGGTTAATAGAGGTTGATCGACCCGGGATGAACCCAGTCTGATCCCCTCCAATAATAGTGGTGATGACTGTATTCAATCTCCGGGCGAGCACCTTGGCTAAAATCTTGACGTCTGAGTTAATCAGTGATATTGGTCTATACGATTCGCAAAGTAGGTGGTCTTTATGGGGTTTGGGAATGAGGACAATCAGCGCCTCTGACATAGAGGGCGGTAACTGTCCTGTTTTCATGGCAAAAGTGTATACTTTGAGTAGGTGAGGTAGTATGTCTCTGAATTGCATAAACCATTCTATAGGGAATCCATTCAATCCTGGCGTTTTGTTCCTGGCAAAGGATTGTATGGCTTCCCCAATCTCCTCCTCTGTCAGGGGATCATCTAAGAGTGAGGTCTGCTTGTCCTGAAGCTTCAGACATGAAATTGTCTTACAGTTCCACCATGGTATAATGGGCTCTAGTAGCATATAATGAGGAATAAAATGTGACAAATGCATCCATTATCTCCTCGTTTTGTTCCACCACTACTCCCTCTAAATTTTTAATTCTTGGGATGCTACATGGCTGATAGTCAGGTCTAGACAGATAAGCCGTAGCCGACTATTTTTGTCTCCAAACTCGAAGAGTCACTGGTTCTGATACAGCAACTTCTGAGTGCGTTCCAAGAGGGCCAGGTCCAGTTCTCTGGACTTATGTTTCCAGTTCGCATGTGTCTTAGGGGTGGGGGCCACGGAATAGGCGGCCTCTGCCTCCCTAAGATCCCTTTCCGCGTTCCATCAGTTTGGACTGGGATGCCTTGCGAGCCTGCCCAATTGCCATAGCAAAAGCGCCACGTGTGGTGGGTTTAAAAGCATCCCAGGTCATCGAGACGGAGGCGCTCTGCCGGTTAATTATCCAGTAAGATTTCATTTCAGCTACACTTTGGTCCACAACTGCCTGATCAGCCAGCCACAAAGGGCTTAACTGGCACATCCGGTAGGAGGTAGGGGGGCCCAAGGCAAGGTCCACCATTAAAGGGGAATGATCAGACACTGCACTAGGGAGGTATTTAGACTCAGCCACCCTGTTTAGCAAGTCAGATGAGAATAGACACAGATCAGTCCGGGATAGAGTACCGTGCGTTTCAAACTGACACGAGTACTCCCTCCTGTCCGCATGCTTCCTCCTCCAGGCCTCCACCAGGTCAAATTGTGTCAGTAAAGGAACACAGGGGTGTGGAGGGTAACGTAGAACATTTGAACCTATCCATGGAATTATCGAGTACTGTGGTAAAGTCACCCGCTATCAATAAAGGGCCCTCTGCTATCGCCAGTATGGAGCTCATCACCCGTTCAAAGAATAGTCTAGTGAAGAGTGGTGGGGCATATAAGCTATGGGTATAGGGCTTGCCTAAGAGTTCAAGTACAACAATGACAAAGCAGCCATTAGAGTCTAGTTTGATATGTTTAATGGCGATAGGAGCTGATTTTGCTATAAGGATTGACGTGCCACTGGCATATGTGGAATGTATAGCGTAAGCAATTTTTGCTCTATTTAGAGCCATGACTCTTGATCCCTAGAGGTGGATTTCCTGGAGGAGGATCACATGTGGGTTATGTCTTGCCAGATATTCAAACATCAGTGACCTTTTCACTTTGGAGTTAAGCCCCCGGACATTCCATGAGACTAAACGTAATTTAGACATGTGTTTAGAAAAATTATGACTGGTGGAGCCCATTTCTCAGGGCCCGCTGGGAGGCCTCCTCATCATGGGGTCCAGCGCACTGCGGGAAATGCACCAGAATGTGATTACCCCAGAAATTTGAAACATCATCACATTAATTTGAGCTATCGATTTTGTATCCTTTTAGGTCTGAGAGGCCATTAGTCAAATGTATATACATATGAATACCAGTATTGCTCATGGAAGGAAGCCATAGTAAAAAATAAACATAACAAAAGGTTCCCCAACAGTCCCTCCCTCCCTAACCCTCCCGGCTCCCACACCTCAACATATGAGAGCTTTGTTCCCATAACCAAAATTGTCAAGCAGGAGGGCCATGGTTTAGACCCCCAACCAACAAACCCTGAGAAGCGTGCAAAGGTCCACAGCACTGGGCCTCCGTCCGCGTATGTCCGCACAAAGTGAGTATATGTGGTATCCCTGAGCCTGAAAAAACACAATGTCAAAAAAAACAGAAGAAAAAGTGATCAAGTAAATCGGCATGGCGATAGTTGTCACCCAAGAACAGTAGTGAGCGTACATTCTGCGTCAAAGGATTCAAGATTTAATATCCCATAGTAACTATGAAGAGGTGGGGGGGGGATGAAGGGAGAAAAATAGTTAGAACATGTTTGTTTTCCTTTTTACCCCCCTTTGCCTTTTGTCAGAAGATGATGGCACATAGTAGAGGTGTCCCAACTAGCCATATAGAGAGGTAAACATTAACGGGGAGGAGATCTCCTGTTGTGGTTCCTGCGATCTGATTGCCCCAGGGTGTCCACCCAGTGGGACACCTCCTTGGAATCTGTAAAAAAGTAGGTCTTGCCCTGATAAATGATTCGTAAATGTGCAGGATACAGCATGCCGTATGGAAGATGGAGCTCCCGAAGCCTGCGTTTGATGGCTAGGAAAGTGGCTATTTGCTTTTGTGTTGCTACTGAGAAATCTGGGAAGATAGTGATTCAATTGCCATTAAAGGAAACTTTGCCCTTCTCTCGAGCCGCTCTGAGAACAGCTTCTCTGTCCTTGAAGTGGAGTAGTTTAATGATCATGGCACGTGGTGGGGTCCCAGGTGGCAGGTGTCGCATGGGGATTCTATGTGCCCATTCAAAGGCGAATATTGGTGTAAAAGTAGCGGCGCCAAACACATTGGTCGGCCATTTTGTATGAATGCCTCCGGCGTTTTGCCCTCAGCCCCCTCTGGGAACCCCAAGAAGCGTAAGTTATTTCTCCTTAAACGGTCCTCCATGTCAGTAATTTTATCAGTAGTATAATCCTGGGCCTGCCGCAGCTCCTGTACAGATCCCTGTAAGGGACGTGTCTCATCCTCTAGTGCACCAATGCGTTGTTCAGCATTTGTCACTCTATGGCAGATGGTATGGGCATCATGCTTCAGGAAAGATAACTCTGTCTTAATAGTGTCCATTTGTGAAGTGAGGGATGCATGGCTGTGTTGGACGGCTTCCATGATCTGGGCCAGAGATGGCTCCGCAGGGCCTGCATCAGCCCTGTCTGTTCTGGGGGTGTTAGGATCAGTGCCCTCGGCAGGGGAGAACAAGAGAGGGTCCTCCGGGCTCAGAGTAGGGGGGATCTTTGTGACTCACCCTTCCCTGTGAGCTGCTTCCATGGTGTGGATGTGGAGGTTGCCTGGCGCTGTGTGTTCTCTGCGTGCTGGCCGGCGCCATCTTGCTTCAGGCCGCATGGCGGTAATGGCGGCTCGAATCCCGGGGCTTCCTCCATCGGTGGTCCGTATTTGACCATCTCCCAATGGGCACAGTGCTCCCTGGATGCTGTGGGGGTAGGTGAGACCTCTGAATGGCGGCTGGGATAGCAGGATCGTTGCAGGATGTGTGCGGCATGGATGGCGCTCAGGCTGAACACGTCCTCACATCCCGGTCGCTGGCTGTCCTACGGCGATCTTACCTGGAAGTAGGAGCGGGTACCTGTCAAAACCAGACACCCACTCCCCCCCAGAAAGTGCTAAATGTGGCAGTGGAGGGGGAGGGTGCAAACAAGCGGAGCTTCCCCTTTTGGGTGGCGCTCCACTTTAAGATCGTGGCTATGTGGGGTCATACAATCTGTTAATAGGGTTCCTGGCTTTTTATCTCTGATAAATGTTTTTAGGGAAATGTTCACACTGCAGAAAGTTGTCACCCAAAGGCCTTTCGCTATCATTTTGCATTATGGATAATAATCTGCCTGTACTTGTAGTGAGGGGGCCATCAATTTGTGAAGAACCTGCAAGGAACCTCTACCAGGCTTCACCGTTGAATGCAGACATTCACCTAAGCAGTAGGTACCATTCCCCAGCACTTCAGTGGACAAACTACTTTCTTTTAGAGGCATAAAATTCATTTTTCAAAAAAGAAAAAAATCTGTTACATTACAAACGGATGTTTGCAAAATACAATGCAATAATGCAAACAGTTAATCATCATGTTCCAATAAGTGTACATAAATTGAAGTGTCATGGTAATAAAGAACAGTATAAATCACTGCAGCTGTCACATTCCTAACTTATGCACCATACACTTTGATGGTAGTTTACATCTATAAATCATCTCTGTATGTCATACCTGACTTACTTTGGTTTTTCACATGGCCTAAAGGTGACATCTATGGGGGCTTGTGACTTACGCTGCCTATAGTATCAATAGTTATACCTTATACTCACAGAGATCTTACCTGATCACCAGTGCGAATTCCTGAGTTATCTAGTCATTTACCTTATATCCTATAAAATGTATGAAAGTGGTTGTAAACTCCAAAAAACCTACAAGACAAAAGGCATAATGAGCTAATATGCATTGTATACTAGCTCATTATGAAATATATTTACCTTAGATCAAAGCTGTTGCAGGGGTCCCCTCACACCGCTGTGACCAGGAACATGTCTCTTGGAGTTATTTGCGGGCTCCAGCGCTGTAATTGGCCAGAGCCACGATGACGTCACTTTTGTGCGGGAGCCGCCAGTCATTGCTCGGCTCCTGAAGAAACTGCACGAGTGGGCCATTTCTTCAGTGAGCATGTGCCGATGACGTTGGCACATGCAGATACAGTGAATATCTCCTAAACTGTGCAAGTTTAGGAGATTTTCACGGTACCTACAGTTAAAGTGATTGTAAAGGCTCGGTTTTAAAATAACAAACATATACTTACCACCACTGTGCAGCTCGTTTTGCACAGAGTGGCCCCGAACCTCGTCTTCTGGAGTCCCCCGGCGGCTCTCGCGGTTCCTCCCCGCATCAGATAACCCCCTAGGAGAAGCACTCTCCCGGGGCGGGTTACCTTGCGGGCACGTTTCCGAGTCCAGCATTTGCGTCTATAGACACGAATGCTAAACTCGGCCCGCCCCCCAGCGCTTGCGTCATTGGATTTGATTGACAGCAGCGGGAGACAATGGCTGTGCTGCTATCAATCTATCCAATCAAGAGCCGGGACCCTGTGGAGAGAGGGAGAGCGCGTCTCCGCTGACAGAAACATGGGGCTCAGGTAAGTAAAACCGGGGGGGGTTGGGGGGCCGGTCACTGCCAGGTGTTTTTTCACCTTAATGCATAGGATGCATTAAGGTGAAAACCCACAAGGGTTTACAACCCCTTTAAGCCATGTTATAGGCTTACCTGTAGGTAAAAGTGGTATAACAGGGTTTACAACCACTTTAAAGAGGTTGTAACCCTAAAAAAAAAGATCCTGTGCCAAAGCATGTTGTACAGCATAGTGCTTGTGCAGTGATACTTATTCCTTTCTATGCTGTAAAATACCTGGTTGATCCTGCCTGTTCCTGTGTCCTAGGTGTACTGACCACAGTAATCATGGCTGCTGATCCATGATACTGTGGTCAGTTTATGCGCCTCCGTCATCCCACTGTATTGAGTCTCTCTCCCCTTCTCTCTCTGCCTGTAGCCTCCTAGTGTGTGAGCCCATCTCCAAACCCATCCCTCCCCTCCTTCCGCTATTCCATGTGGCTGTAAAGTTAGTGATTACAATTACTGACAAGCCCCTCTGTTAGATCGGGGAAGGATAGCGGTGGGTGGTCATGTGACCACACATCTGCGATGTAAAATAATAGGATTTTTAAAACAGCTTACCTGTAAAATCCTTTTCTTTGAAGTACATCACGGGACACAGAGCCATAGTAGTTCCTATGTGGGTTATAGGCCACCTTCAGGTGATGGACACTGGCACACCCTAAGATAAAAAGTGCACTCCCTATATAACCCCTCCCACTACTGGCAGTAGCTCAGTTTTGTAGCAAAGCAATACACATGTATACCAAAGAAGGGAGGGACCTCTGTGTCCCGTGATGTACTTCAAAGAAAAGGACTTTACAGGTAAGCTGTTTTAAAAATCCTATTTTCTTATCGTACATCATTGGACACAAAGCCATAGTAGTTACTATGTGAGATGTCCCATAGCAATGCCAACTGAAGGGAGGGAGACGCAACAAAAAGTAGGGCAATAAGAGACTAGAGGACTAATACTGCAGCCTGCAGTACCCTGCGCCAAAAGGGAATCTGGTAAATGTATAGTCTGAAGACCAAGTTACGGCCTTACAGATTTGAGCCATGGAGGCTTGGTGATGCACTGCCCAGGAAGCACTAACAGCCCTAGAGGAGTGTGTTTTGATTTGAGAGGGTAGAATCCACCTCTTTAACCACGAGCTTGAATGATTACTTGTCGAATCTATTTAGAATAGTAGATTTTGATGCTGCCTGTCCTCCTTTAGGACTTTCAGGCAACATGAATAAAAACATCCGTTTTCCGAATCTGATTAATCGTCTTTAAGTAGACATTGACTGCTCTCACCACATAAAAAAAAGTAGTGATTTTTCTTCTAAAGAACAGGGTTCTGGAAAAAGGATGGTAGAACAATATCCTGGTTTAGATAAAAACCTGATACTACCTTTGGTAAAAAGTTAGGATGAGGACACAATACTACCTCATCCTTGTGAACCACAAAAATATTTCTCTTTACAAGAAAGAGCAGTCAATACTGATACCCTTCTTGCAGCAGACATGGTTGCCAGACAAAAATAGTTTCCTTGTCAAAAAAGGACTAAGGAAATCTGTCGTATCGGCCCAAAAAAGGCTGTTTTGTAATGCCGACAAAACTAAATTCAAGTCCCAAGGGTTCAGGGGTTACTTAACCGGAGATTGAGCCGAGTTGCCCCCTGAATAAAGTTATGGACCGAAGAATGCAAAGCAAGTGATCGTTGAAATAATTCTGATAAGGCCGAGACCTGTCCTTAGAAAGCACTCAGGGCCAGCTTTATTTCTCACCCCATCTGCAGAAAAAATCAGGGACTCTGCCTAGACTTATTTCCTGGGGTGCATCTCCTGATTTCACACTAGGAGACATATTTTTCCCAGACTCCATAATATTTAACCATGGAGGCTGGCTTTGCATAAACCAAGGTAGAAAACTACCGAAACCTGACAGCCCATGCTTCTTCAGAGTGTGGGCCTCAATAGCCAAACCGTTAAATTTATTGTTTGTAAAGTAGGATGGAACTTCGGACCTTGCGAGAGAAGGTCTGGCCGTGAAGGTAGGGTCCTTTGGTTTCCTACTGCCATCTCTACGATCTCTGAATACCAAGATTTCCTGGATCCCTTCCTGCTTGATCCTGTGAAGAAGTTGTGGATGCAGGCAGAATAGGAGGGAATGCACAAATCAGTAAGAACCGATTCCACAGGAATAGCAAGGCATCTGTTCCGCATGCTAGCGGATCCTTTATTCTAGACACAAAGTTGTCAATCTTTTTTGTTGATCCTGGATGCAAACAGATCTATGTCTGGGATCCCCCATCCTTGACATATTGACAGGAAGATATCGGGGTGAAGGAACCATTCTCCCAGGAAAATCTGCTGGCGACTCAAGTAGTCCGCCTGCCAATTTTCTATTCCTAGAATAAAAACTGCCGATAGGCAAAGTACATTGTTTTCTTCCCAAGATAGGGTAAGATTCACCTTTCTCTGGGCCGCACAACTTCTTGTGCCCCCTTGGTGATTAATACAGGCCATTGCTGTGGCATAAACGGATTGACTCCTAGCAGGACAATACCTTAAACTGAACGTTCAGGCCCTCAGAACCAAGTGTTCTGCCTGAATTTTTAAAATGTTAATGGGCAAGGCCATTTCTGATCTAGGCCATTTCTGGACAGCTGCCTCTTTCAGGACTGTCCCCCAACCTAAACATAATAAGGTTGGCACATGTTGAAACTATTTGCCAGATAACTGAAAGAAGGATTTTCCCCTTCGCAGATTTTTGGATGTTAACCATAAACTGAGGCTCCGGCGCACTCAGCCTACAGCACTTGGTATTTCCAGGTGGTCTTTCATCCGGGTACTAACCAGGCCCGACCCTGCTTAGCCTCCAAGATTGGACGAAATTGAGCGCTATCATGGTGATGTGGCCGTAGGCTTTGGAGTCAGACACATTGGGAATATAGAGCTTGAATTCTCTGTTTTAAGCTGATAGGATACTGCTTTGCAGCAGTCTAGAATGAGACTGAGCATAAGGAACGGCCTTGGATGAAGCCGCCATCTTTCCCGACAACCTCACGCAAAGTTGAATAGGAGATAAACATCTTGCTTCGACTACCCAGATCAGTCCTTTATGGCGCTGATCTTAGCCTGGGGTACGAATACCCTTTTCTGGGTGTCCCTATGATCAGACCTAAGTATTTTCTTCATGTTTTAAAGAAGATTCCTCCTAGGTTGAGAATCCGACCTAGATATTCCAGGTAGTTGAATGTGGTGACCATACTTTTGGTCTAAGCGGGCTACCGACTGGTCTAACAAGAACAGATCGACTAAACCATAATCGTTATATCTTGGGCCCTCAATCTGGCTATGGAGCCAGAACCTTGTACTCGAGGTGTGGCAGCTAGATCGGAAAGCAGAGCTACACACTGAAAAAGAAGATTTTCCACTTTAAAGAAAATATTACTAGTGAGCAAGGAAATAGGCATGTGGAGATATGCATCTTTATGCAAAAAGGGAGAGATTATATTCAGCAATTGAATTTTAGATTTTTGAGATCTAGAATGTCCATTTGGATTTAACCAAATCCCAATCTCTGCTCTTACATGGGGCCACCATGAACACTTTTTGCCAAAAGATGGTCCAATGCTAGAGAGAAAGATTTCTTTTTTCTCTGGATCCTTAGGAATGTTTGATCTGAGAAAATGAGGAGATGTAAATTCTTGGAACTCCAGTTTGTACGTTGGAGCTATTGAGGAAGTCCTTCTGCCAGATCCCTGTGAACTGTAGAAGAATTCTCCCTATTGAGCAAGCGGGGGCACCTCCTCATAAGAAGGCTACAGTATCTCGTAGGCTTCCTCCCTCAAGACCTCTATTGTTCCTGGGGTTAACCCTGAGGATTACCCTTTGAACCTGATGGCGGTGACTGCCTGGAGGCTGATGCCCCTGGCACAGAAGAAGGAACTTTGAAATAAAAAACACAATTGGTCCTTCACTTAAAAGGCAAAAGGGGTATCTTTCTTTTGCTAGAAATTCTTTGGCTATATCCAAAATATCCCCAGATAGCTGTCTTACCGCCAAAGGGAAGACTAGCCGGGAGCTTCTTGCATGACGCTTAGCGAAGGCGCAATCTGTCATAGCAACTATTGCAAACATAAAGCTGCCTCCTGGACCTGCTGAGCAGGATAACCCTAAACACCTGTTAAAACTGGTTTCTCAACGATTAACCAATTACAGGGGGTCCCCGACTTACAAACATCCGAGTTGCGAATAACTCCTACTTACGAACGGGGCCCGAATGACGTCACTGCTGGCCGAATCTTCCTCTCCTGAGCCTTTCCTCCGTTCCTGGCTTGGCTGCGGGTCCCCTTCGTCATCCTGCCTGCCCATCCACAGGCCTTGTATGGTCCGGTGGCCTGCCAGGCCGCTAAAACTGCCCGTCGTGGCCGAGGCCTTGTCCGGCCTAGTGCGGCCTAACGAAGCCTCCAGGATCCCCGGTCTTTCCTGCGCCGATGCCCCGCGAAGGTGCACCGCGGCCGGCCGGCCTGCCTGGCCTCTGATGGCTGCTTTCACCATCCATCTCCCTGCTGTGCCATACAGTGTACTCCTCTCTGCTGTCTCCTGTCGCTGCCGCCATAAAAATAGTGAGAGGGGAGAGCTGTGCTCCTGGACTCCTGTTTTGGAGGTGACAGGGTCAATAAAGAGAACCTGTCACCTCCAATTGCTATCACACAGGGAATTGTTTCCTCCTGTGTGATAGCAATAAAGTTAAGTGAAAAAAAATTGATAAAAAAAATAAAAATAAAATAAAAATAAGAAATACAGTAATAAATTAATAAAATAAAAAAAGTAATTAAAAAAAGTAAAGAATAAGAAAAATAATAATAAAAATAAGAAAATTATACAAAAATAAAAAAAAAGTAAACGACAAGCTACAAATAAATAAAAATTAAAAAAAGTGATTAAAAAGTAAAAAAATAAAAGAAACAAAACATATTTGAACTAACCATGCCGCCCCTGCCATCCGGTTGCCTTTCTCTGTTGATTTGGATTTACATCCTGTCTCTGAGACTAGATTTGCACTTAAAAAAGGTACTGTTCCGACTTACAAACAAATTCGACTTAAGAACAAACCTACAGTCCCTATCTTGTTCGTAACCCGGGGACCCCCTGTACTGTCATCGCAGGCTGAGACACTCAACCTGCCAGAGAAAATTTTTTTTTTTCCATAGGAATTACAACCTTTTATCCATTAGATCCCTAAGTATTTGAGTAATGTCTGCCGGACAAGTCAAACTTACTCACAGAGGATATAATAGCGTTAATTGCTGTTATACCCCGCTTAGTGAATTTTCTCTACCATAGGATAAAGTGTGAAAACTTTTTAGAATGGAAAATAATGCTTATCTGGGTAATCCTCCAGGTACAAAAAATTTTCCCAACAAAGAATGGACAGGAAAAAGCATGCACAGCTTGAGGAGGCTTTAGTGAACCCAAACACTCAGTTAAGTGTACATAAATGTGGAGTGGATCATTCAGCAAGAAGTTGTACCATCAATCTTACAGATTGTGAAAGCTGACTCTCCCATATTTGACACCTCATAAGAGGAGTCATCAGCCTCACCACAGTCGCCTGAGGGAATCGTCTTCTCCTGCCCCTAGTTCCTCAGTCTGAGGGTCTTAGGAAATGGAAGAGAACCTGTTGCATCTTGACTACACCAGGATGCGACTAACCACTCTGGGATGCGATTAAAGTCACTAAACTTCTTTTAAAAACCTACCATGACTGAGGAAACAGAGTAAAATGAACAGGGGCTGCAGTGTTGAAAACAGTTGCAAACATTTTATGGCCCCGATGCTCACTCTGACCAGCCATCCCCTCTCAGGAGAGGATGCCATTTGAAGAGTAGGCTTTCCAGAGCTTGAGGGAGACGCTTTTAGCTCCTTTTTTGGGGGTGTTTCAACCCCCTCTTCTGAATATAGCCCGATGCACAAAGCAGAGGTACTACCAGAAAAAATCGCATCCATTGCTTGAGCAATAATCAGCCACTGCCGCTGCTATTAACGCTCAACCTGATGCAAATAGTAAATGTGTTCAAGAAGAATGCTTGTGTCACCAACCTCTTTCATGCCCCTCTTGCTCTTGTTTCCCTCCGCAGCTTGCAGCAATAACACTAGTGCTTTTAAAAACACTCTTTCCTGCGCTGGGCGTTGAAGGATGGCAATGCTGCACTAAGCCCTGCCCCCTTCCATCGCCTACGCCCCTCCTCTCTTTAAAAAAAAAAAGTTTTTGATCCTATGGCATCTTGCAGAGAGGGAAGAAAATGGCGAGGAGAGCCTAGAAGCCGCAGAGTAGTGCGGCGTGCCGTTCGTTTTTGTTATTTTGTGCTTCTTCCTCTTGAAGAGGGGTAGCAAATAGCCCAGGTGGGGGGCGTCTGGAAACCCCCCCGACCCCCCCAGACTTACCGGAGGACTGCTGCTGGCTGGAGGAAATGGAAGCTGCTACTCCGAACACGTTGTGAGCTATCTGAGGAAGCGTGAGAAGGTATGTGCTCTATACAGCCCCCAGTGGAGACACATAAGCATGACAACATTTACTAACTTAAAGGAGACATTCATAAGAAAATTAAAAAATTTCTTAGAAAAACTCCACTTACCTTTCCCGCCACAGGGTTTTCTGTGGTAAAACCAACAGACCCAATCTTCACCCTTCACGGTGGGTTCCGTTAAACCTTCAGGAGCTGGGGACCCTTGGGGGGAACCCACAATCCTGGGCCTGTAATAGCACCACCGCCAGTAAAACTTTATGGCCTTACTACCAAAAGTACTGGATCCCAGGGTCCAGCTCTCTAAAAAGAGAAGCGTTTACGGGCAAGACTTCATTTCTTCAGACACGAGGCCCGGGTACCATTCAATTCGGCCTAAAAGACACTTTGAATGGATCTGGCTGCATGGCTAGCCCCAGCAAGGATTGCTCCAGTGGAGCTCAGCACAGCAAATCTTTACTCGTGACCAACACCTTGATACTGGTGAAAAAACTGAGCTACTGCCAGTAGTGGGAGGGGTTATATAGGGAGTGCACTTTTTATCTTAGGGTGTGCCAGTGTCCATCACCTGAAGGTGGCCTATAACCCACATAGTAACTACTATGGCTCTGTGTCCCGTGATGTAAGACAAGAAAAGGTATTTAGCTGCAGAATTTAAAAAAAAAAAATACATACACTGTGTAGTATAGCTTGTTATAACAATGGGGCTAACAGTAATTATGCTCACTAACTTTACAGCCACTTTAAGGCTCCATGCACACTGGATTAAACATTTCTGCTACTACAGGAATTTTGTGTTCTGCCTGTAGAAGCAGCTCAATGTTATCCTATGTGTTTATGCACGTTAGAACGATTACAGGCATATTTTAGGCTTAATGTTTCAAGCAGGAAAAAAAATACCTTCTGGTTTGCATTTCTGACTGGAGTTTTCTGGCAGAAAAACCGCTCAATTCACCTAAACTCTGTACAAAAGTTTTGGGGTGGCACAGTGGTGTAGTGGCTAGCACTTTCGCCTAGCAGTAAGAAGGGTCGCTGGTTCGAATCCCAACCATGGCACTACCTGTCTGGAGTTTGCATGTTCTCCCTGTGCCTGCGTGGGTTTCCTCCGGGTACTCTGGTTTCCTCCCACACTCCAAAGACATGCTGGTAGGTTAATTGGATCCTGTCTAAATTGTCCCTAGTATGTATGAATGTGAATTAGGGACCTTAGATTGTAAGCCCCTTGAGGGTAGGGACTGATGTGAATGTAAAATGTGTATGTAAAGCGCTGTGTAAATTGATGGTGCCATATAAGTACCTGAAATAAATAAATAAACAAAAAATGCTCTATATGGACGTTTTTTTCTGCCAGGGAAACTGGCATTTTTTTAAGCCAAGAGTGCATGGGGCCTTAGTATTCCTCGAAAGGAATAAATGCATTTTTTTTTTTTATTAACAGGTTATTGACATGCTTCTACCACTCCTGTAGAATGGGAGATCTCTGCAATTTCCAATGTATGTAATTAACTGAATTCATTTGCAGGCCTAAAACTGTTCCCTCTGCACCACCATTTGTATGGCTTCTTGTTTTGGAGCTAATCTGTACAACCCAGTATACAGGTAAATGGGTCTCTAGGTATATCCACTTGAAATATGGTATTAAAGCAAGCATTTGTTTGTTTCCTTTATTAGGCTTTCTTCTACTTTCACCTGGTGACCTAGCCAGCAAGTCTATTGATTTTCAAAAGCACAAACTCTCCAGCAAAATGTATCAGTTTACATGGATGAGACAAACCACTTAACAGTGGCAGGGGTGAATAAGCATATATGGTGGCAAGGCGGCTCGGCTGTGCCAGATCACACTTCACAGCATAGCGACCCTGCCGCGCTGTGATTAAACACAGCAGATGTCAATCAGCTATGGCTGGCTAATGGATTACCGCTGGCACCCGGCGATCATCATGAATTTACACAGGACAGAGCCCTGTCCTGTCAGTGGGGAAGTAATAGATTTTCTTTCCCCGCAAAGCAGAAAGTAAAAATTTGATGGGTTTTTTTTTTCAAAATTGTCAGTCTTTTTTTTGTTTATAGCGCAAAAAAAAAAGCAGTGGTGATCAAATATCACCAAAAGAAAAAAAAGGACATACATTTTGTTAGGGTACAGTGTCGTATGACAGCGCAATTGTGTCAGTTAAAGAAGGTGTTATACCTGCAGTATAACACCTACTTTAACTGACACAATTGCGCTGTCATGCGACACTGTACCCTAACAAAATGTATGTCCTTTTTTTCCCACAAATAGAGCTTTCTATTGGTGGTATTTGATCAGCACTGCTTTTTTTTTTATTTTATTTTTTTATATACACGCAATGCCGTATCGCAAAAAATGGACTGAACATGAAGGGGGTAAATCTTCCGGAGGTGAAAAGTGGTTAAAGTGATCAGCTTTTATTTATTCATGTAAATTCCTTTATCCTGAAAGGAAAAAATACTGTTTGGTGTAACTGATTAAAAAATGTGAGCTGGAGTTTGGCTTCAGTTTGTTAGTGTATCTAAATCTGCTAATACATTTAACACTACTAAACTGACAATGTTGTGGTCTGCTGTGCCCCTGTGCTCATTTTTCCAGAGTGGGGGGGGGGGGGGCACTCTAATACAGGAGGTGTGTTACTGGCCAGATCACCAGGTGAAAGCGGGGGGAAAAAAAGTCAAAGAGAAGTAAACGGATGCGGCTGCCACATATAAGCTGCAATATATTAAATTTTGGGGTTTTTATCGCTTTAAGTGAGCTGATTCCTGATTCTCAGTTGTGAATCAACTTTAGGCACTTCTACAGAAATACTATAATAAATGTATATTTATTTTATAAAACATTTTTAAATGTTATTTCTACACAAATCTTTTGTTCTTAATCTAAAATGGATTCTTGAAGTTCATTATAGAAACACAGGCTACATTAAAGTATTAAGCATTTACATAAGGCTACCTAAGTGACTAGCCTCAGTCACTAGGTTATGCACAGTGATGAAGCAAATACTCCTACATAAGCTGTACCTGTTTGTCTGCGGTCCTCCCTTCTCCAGAATCATTCAAAGTACCCAGGTCAAAAAATATTTATCAGCTTGCAGGGGACGGGATCAGAAATTGCACACTGCAGAGAGCTAGGTGTAATCTGAAACCTGAGTGGAGGAAATGGGTACACCCCCTCTACACAGACTCATAGGGAGACATGCATTGCTGAGGCTGTCAATCGCCTTTTGTTTCCTGGAGCCATCTCAGGATTGCCTCGTGTCAGAAAAACTGTCTGACAATGCTCATGCAAAGAAAGGAGAGAGCAGACAGCAATCACAGTAAGTGCTATAGATTGAGGTAAATACTATATAAGGATATGTTTTGTTCATTTCAAGGTTTTACAAAAACTTTCTGCTGTCACCTACAGGGGAATTTGGGCACTCGCACACATAAAAAAAAGTAATTGGCCAGGTATGGCCCCCACCTATTTCCAGCATGCTTCAGTTTTGTAGAAAAGCGGTACTTAGAAGTGGATCACAAACCTAGGTGGATGGCACCTGTGCCCCCTAATGGAAATCAGGAAATGGATTTTACACTAAGTACAAAAAGCATGATTTGACACAGAATTTACTTAATCTGATACAATGGGGACATCCAAAAGTAGCCCAACTGAGAGTTTGGCAACACAACAAACAATGTGCTAACAGACACACAAACAGAACAAAACTGGGGGCAGCCTGCAGCTCAAAGAGCTGCCAGAGGGACCTAATGGCTGAAACTGGCATCAGAAGAAGCCTGATCATCCACCTAGTAAAATTTAGAAAACGTGAGTAGAAGACCGGGTGGCAAACTCACAAATTTGTGAAACAGTTGCTTGATGCCTAAAAGGCTCAAGAGGCACTCCACAATCTAGTAATGTGCACATTGACAAGAAATGTGATAACTTTATCCTTAAAGCTGAACTTCAGGGAAAACCTAAAAATTCCCTTGCAATGGGTCTCCCACCTAAATGCTCATTTATGTCTGGGGTACCTGGTATAAAGGACTTCTACTTTTATACCTCACTTCCCTGACAGCCATTGCCCAACTGTTCTCCCTGATAGTCCGAGTTGTGAGCTTTCCCTCGCTATCCTCCCATACAATGCAGGGCTATTGACCTTGCATTGTACTTGAGGACTCCATGTGCCTGCAAAAGCGCCTTAGGGAGGAGGGTTTAGGGGCCAGTCGTACAACCTAAAGTGAGCTTACAGAATCAAGTGATTAGGCTGGCAATACTCAGCTTTAAGACCATAAGCTTGAACAATGGTCTGTATGAGCTACTGAAAAATAGAATGAGAAGTTGGTTCCCCTTTTTGGGGATCATTTGGAATGACAAAAAGAGTCATGCATTCAAACAGAAGCAGTGGCTGAGCGGGAAACCCATACAGCTGGAACCACATCCAGGCAATGAAAGATAATCTCCTTCTGATGTACAGACGCTGGATACATTGATGGAAGAGCAATGTCCTTGTTGAGGTGAAAGGCTGGAACTACTTTAGCAAATAAGATGGTTCTATGCCTCAAAACTATCTTAGCCTTATATAAAACCAAAAAAAGTCCTTTACATGAAAAGGCCCCTGCTCAGACACACATCTTGCATAGGTGATGGAGTAAAGAAACAACCTTGTGATTGAGAATGGAAAAGGGAATATCTCTGTTTTTAAAAGCTGTCAAAAACAAAATGAGATGGGGTCACAGGATGTTATATAGGAGGAGCTACATAAGAGAAGCCCCCTACAAAAGGTCTTGACCAAAGAATGAGAGACTAACTGTCTTTGAAAAGGGTTGCAAGGGCTAATATTTGTCCTTTGGTGGTACTCAAGTTCAAATGTTGATCCAGACCACAGAGTATTTCCTTTTAAACTTATTTTCTTTGCACCAAAGTAATGTTTCCATGTACCATGGTAGATTTTAAAAGTGTGAAAATTACAGACCCTGAGAGACCCCTCTCCCTCAAGATCTGGTTCAGCAGCCATGCTGTTAAGGCCAGCAACCAAGAATCAACGTGGTAGACTGAACCTTGCAATAAGAAATCTGGCTGATCTGGAAGAACCCAAATAGGTGTGATGAGATTAAAGTACCATATTCACTTGGACCAGTTTGGATCTGTGAGGATCATAGAAATGCCCTCCATCTCAATCCTGTGGAGTAGACATGGTAGGAGAGGCATATATGAATCCAGTTTCCGTCAGTGGATCGGTGCATCTGGAGACAAACCTGCACATTTTGTTGTTGAACCAGGAGGTCCTCATGTGACATCCCCCACCCATGACAAAGGTCCTGGTACACTTCCGGGTGTAAGTACCATTCCCCTGGATTCAGGCATTGCTGGCTGAGGTAGTCTATCTGCCAGTTGTGCATGCCTCTAATACAAACAATGCACAAGGCTGGATCCTGGAGTCCTGTGCAGGCTAGAATCGTTTCCACTTCTCCTGCTGACTTTTGTTTCCTCCCTGGTGATTGATGTACACCACTGCCATGGCATTGTCCAACTAGAATTTGAGCAGATGACCCTACAATCGAGGCATCTGCACTGCAGGGATAACTAAAGCACTTCTACAGTAACTCTAGAAGTGTTTCTCAATCTTTTTTTCAGTCAAGGCTCCCTTTAAAATTATGGACAATCTCAAAGCACCCCATTCTAAAATGTAAATAATTAATGTAACTGGTTGAGAGAACACAGCAACATCCACACACGTAGGACATCCAAACTTAGAGATGATTAATTCTTTTAAAGCAAATACACCATTGCAAACTGGTACATACTAGTATTCCATTGTGTCTCTTCTCCCTCAGCTTCTCTCCCTCATTCAGGTAATGTGATCCCAGTGCTGACAGAGAGGAGCAGGGGAGGGGCAAACAAGTATTCTGTGCAGGTGCCCGACATCCTCCATATCAACCGATGACGTCATTGGTTGTTAGGACGCCAATGGCTGGAAGGTTGTAATGGTGCATAATGAATACCTGTGGCATTATGTACCTAAAGGGCATCTGCTGACTTGTAGCCAAGTTTTGGGCAATTTTTAAGAAGTTTGCCAAGGCACAGCTGAAGGTATCCCTGGGCACCATGGTTGAAAAGGGCTGCTCTAGAATGTTGATCAGGAGACAAGGTTCTTTAGATGGCCAATTCCACTGCACAGATAAAGTGTCTAGGAATCCTCCAGTTATGATGCTCTTCCAAGATAATGGGAGGATGGAATTTCCTAGCTCTAGAACTAGATTCCTGAGCTTGGAACAGGTGCATTCGAGCTACTACCTCCTGTGTAATGCCTGGTGAGCCTCAAGAACAAGGCACTCAGCCTGGGAAGTCTCTGCAAACCTCCATGTATAATCCATGCAAAAAGGGAAGAAAGGCTGGTGCCATGGTATTCGCTATCAGGCAAGTTGGCTTCTCTAAAGACTGAACTGATTTATCCCATATTGATTGAATGTTGTGCTGTTGAGGTTTGGAGCGGTAGTGAACAAATGGAACTGCCCCGAAAGAGGCTACCATGTAGCCCAGACAGCTTCTGAGCTGTAAAGTCCAAGCCTGGGAGTAGAGAGTCAAGTTTTTCCTGTGGGAGAAAAACTGTGGCTTGGACTGTGTCTAGGACTAGACCCAAGTTTTTGTTTTTTTTTTGAAAAGCCAGTGGAGTGCAAAACACACCCAAAAACTTCCACCCGGTGCCAAAAAAGTGCACACACATAAAGAGTGACACACAAAAATGTGCAATGGGTGTTACACTGATCCTCCACTAGGGAAGGACCAGACGGGGACTGAGGTACTTCACATGGGATCATCTGGCCGAAACCAGACGGACCCCCGTTCTCTGGAAGGTCTGCCGAAACAGACCCACCCAAATACTAGGTGGGACTCCCCCGAAGGGAGACCCCATGAGAGAGGGCGAACCAAGCCAGAAGGTCTATGTCCACCCCTTCCCAAGACTTTCAGAGTAGTCCGGAGGACCCACACCCTACTCATCACACTGTGACAGACATGCAACATCAACCAAAAAAGACAAAAATAGCGACAAACACAGGGGATAAATAAAAAGCAAATGGGGAGAAGGAAGGTGGGAGAGTGAAAAGTGACCATTGTGTAATACAATGGCCGACCCTCCGGCCAGGAATAAAAATTTCCCCTGGTCCTAGCCAAAAGTATTCCAAACAATGTGCCAGTTCCAGCTCTGATTTTTTTTTAAGGTTCAGAACTCAACCAAACCTTTCTATGGTCCACATCATACTTACAGTAAGAGTATGAGCTGTTCTCTTCACGGGAGGTTGCCAAGGTATTTCTCAATGGGAATTCCCTGGGGCCATAGTAGGGCTAGCACTAGAATCTGAACTAATGGTATCTAATTAAGACATTTACATCCAAGATGGGGCAAATGCCCCTTTTGGTTTTGGAACAGTGAAAAGATTGGGGTAGAACCCCTGAAACCTTTCCTGCATCGGTGCAATTACAATAACATCTTGGTTCAAAAGGTCTGGAAAAGCAGAATAGAGGTCTGCTAACTGATGCAGTTATACAGGTAGATTGGATAACATGAAGTGGGGCAGAAAGTGTAACGCTAGCTTGTAGTCTTTGGAAACCATCTCTCTTATCAATGCAGCCAAGTTGCTTCCTGACCACAAAGGCCAACAGATGTTCCCCCATTCAGGCTATCGGTGTCAGGTCCCTTAGGACACTACAGGCCGCCCCGGAACTATTAGTATATCATGAGCTGAAGCGACCCAATGCTACAGGACTGCTAGTCTTATGCTTGGGATCCAATATGTTGTACTATGTTAACAGGAACAAATACGAGAAAACGCCAGAGGTTAATGCCCTGATAGACGAGAGCAAGAACTAAATGAGATGAAAGCATTGTCACTTGCAGATAGGAGCAATGACAGAAAAAAGTTACCTTACACTAAAGAAAATAAGTTAGGAACAGAGCAGGGAGTGCGCATAACACTCAAACTTATGACACAGCATGTAATTTCCCCAATATGTTAACCCTTTCTGTGGAAACCAGTGGATAAAGGGAGTATTGGTGGCATTCATCATTACCAATAAAGTAGTAGCTCAGTTGCATTAAGAATTCTTCAGAAACTTTTTGTATTGCACCAGAGGCTGTGCCACAGCTCTGGACCTGAAAAGCACCCTGTGGCTAACTTAGAGCTTGCTAACACACCTGCTCCCTATTCACACCTGAGACCTTGTAACACTACGAGTCACATGACACCGGAGAGGGAAAATGGCTAATTGGGCCCAATTGGACATTTTCACTTAGAGGTGTACTCACTTTTGTTGCCAGCGGTTTAGACATTAATGGCTGTGTGTTGAGTTACTTTGAGGGGACAGCAAATTTCGACCGTTATACAAGCTGTACACTCACTACTTTACATTGTAGCAGAGTGTCATTTCTTCAGTGTTGTCACATGAAAAGATATAATAAAATATTTACAAAAATGTGAGGGGTGTACTCACTTTTGTGAGATACTATGTATATATATTTTGTAAAGGTGGGAGGCAGTATGTAACAAGCAGACTGCATTTATATACAATCTACTTTATTTACTTTTCACTTTGGTTCATATTGGCACAAGCCTTTTTTATTTATTTTTATTGCTTAAAGTGAAAATATTGGCAAAATAGGAAACTAACATATATAGTGAAGTCTGTCAATAGCATTAGCACAGGATGGATTTTTTTACTCCCTGTTATCTGTTAGTCCTGTAAATAGATTCCATAATTGTCCACTTTAATAGGCCAAGCTGTACAACAAAGTGGCATATACACTAACAAAGCAGTCCCAATCTCAGTTGCTATATGATCAGAGCAGTTCTTAAGCCTCATGCACACCGAATGCTAACTGCCCTGGACGTTTTTTCTTCTGGCAGCAAAAAAACGCTTGGGCATTAATTTATTTCATTGGCCAGAATACATTATTTATTCTGGCCATTGAAATGAAAAAAAAAATGGCTAAATGCTAAGCGTGCCTAGTGTTAGAGTGCGTTCAGCTACATTTACACACGTTTTTGCCGTGTTGGGCTTTTTCTGCCAAAACACTCCTTTCCTGAACGCGATTCTTCTGTGTTCAGTAGAGGAGCGTTTTACTGCCTCTGCTGCTCCTAAACTCTGGTAAAAGCCTATGAGTGCATGAACACACAGGCTTTTACTGAGTTGAGTTCAGGGGCTTTGGCAAAAAAACGCCAAAAGCTCCAAAAACTTGAGTTTAGAAGCAGCAGCGTGCACGCAGGGCCGGTGCTACCACTAGGCAAACTAGGCGGCCGCCTAGGGCGCTGGCTACTGGTTTTCCTACTCTCTTCTCTCTGCAGCAAGCAACTAAGTCTCAGCATCAGCCGTTCACACATAGTGTCAGAGGCGCAGCAGTGGTGGAGGACTGTGTTTGTGTCCCGACTCCCGCAGCAAGCAAACATTAATTGATGGCCACTGGTAAGCTGCATTGAAGGGCGCTGGTAGGCTGAATTTGATGGGCGCTGGTGAGGCTACATTTGATGGACGCTGGTGAGGCTACATTTGATGGGGCTGGTGAGGCTGCATTTGATGGGCACTGGTGAGGCTACATTTGATGGACGCTGCTGAGGCTACATTTGATGGGGCTGGTGAGGCTGCATTTGATGGGCGCTGGTGAGGCTACATTTGATGGGTGCTGGTGAGGCTACATTTGATGGGCGCTGATGAAGCTGCATTTAATGGGCGCTTGTGAGGCTACATTTGATGGGCGCTGGTGAGGCTGCATTTGATGGGTGCTGGTGAGGCTGCATTTGATGATCTGGTGAGGCTGCATTTGATGGGCGCTTTATTAAAAAGGTGGGATTTACATGGGCAGGGGAAAAGGGGGCAGAGTCAGCCAAGGGGGGGTGGGGTGTCAAAATGAGGTTTCGCCTAGGGTGTCAAAAATTCTTGCACCAGCCCTGCGTGCACAAGACCTTAGGTGCATTCACACTTGCAAATGCATCCTGCCTGTGATTATATGCGATAACCCCAGCGGGGGTAACCATAATTAACTGACAGCCAGCCCCATTGAAAGCAATGGGAGGCTGCCGGTGTTCTATCGAATAGTGCCCGCTGTCGAAAAGTGCCTGCACATGCCACAGTACCATTTGATGGACACAATTGGAAGCTATGCAAACAGTGGAGGGAGACCATAGTTGGCAGATTGTGCCTCACTGTTGCAGGGTTGTGGCTGTGTTGAAGGGTGGGTTTTGTCTGTGTTGCAACGCGCCCTTACACACTAAAGACCCGCCCTTTAGCACACACAAAACCAGACCTTCAGCACACTGTAAACCCGCCCCGCAACAGCGAGGCACAATTTGACAACTACGGTCTTCCTCCGCTGTTTGCATAGCTTTCAATTGTGCCCATGAAATGGTATCTCCTGTCGAAAGATACCTCCTACGATGTGCACATGCGCCATGGTGACATCACGCCAGCTGATTGGGAAATCAGCTGGAGTGCCCTTCCATACTGCGCATGCAATGGCAGGCACTATTCAAAAGAACACCGGCTCCCACAGCTAATTGTGCCCACTCGTGTGTAATCATTCAGGCAGCAATCACATGCAAGTGATCGGCCCTGTAAGCAGACTGCCTGCATCCAGGGCCAATCACTGCCGCAGTTAGCTGTGAGAGGCCCGCTGGGGTTCTGGCAGCTGATTGCTGACCAGGTGCATATGCAAGTGTGAATTCCTCCTTAACCAGTGGGGGACATTAAACAAAGCAAACTGGGTGACAGCTCAGCTGTTTACAGGAGGGTGACAATAATCCTACAACATTGGGAGCTGGTGGGATAGCATTGTCACTCTATTAACCACTTCAATACCAGGCACTTTCGCCCTTCCTGCACAGTCAATTTTGAGCTTTCAGCGCTGTTGCACTTTGAATGACAATTGCGCGGTCATACAACACCGTACCCAAACTACATTTTTATCATTTTCTTCCCACAAATAGAGCTTTCTTTTGGTGGTATTTGATCACCTCTGCGGTTTTTATTATTTGCTAAACAAACTAAAAAGTTTTTCTTCGTTTCTGTTATAAAATTTCTCCTCACTGACGGGCACTGATGAGTCGGCACTGATGAGGCAGCACGATGGGCACTGATGAGTTGGCACTGATAAGGAGGCACTGATATGTAGAATTGATGGGCACTGATAGGCGCCACTGATATGCAGCACTTATGGGCACCGATAGGTGGCACTGATATGCAGCACTGATGGGCACTGACAGGCAGCATTGATGGGCACTGACAGGCGGCACTGATGGGCACTCACAGGCGCCACTGATTGGCACTGACAGGTGGCATTGATGGACACTAATAGATGGCACTGATGGACAGCACTGATTGGGCAGGTACTGACAGGTGTTAATGCTGGGCACTGATTGGCATTATGGTGGGCACTGATTTGCACTGTGGTGGGCACTGATTGGCACTTTATTGGGCACTGGCAGGGGGTTATGATGGGGCACTGACTGGGCACCGATTGGCAGCTTATGGGGGCTGTGCTAATAATCAGTGTGCTGATTATCAGCACAGACCCCCCCTCTGACAGGGAGAGCTGCCGATCGTCTCTCCCTTCAGCATGAACCGAGGTATGCCGTTTACTGACACTTCCTAGTTCTCGCAATGATCAGCTGTGATTGGTCACAGCTGATCACGTGGTAAGAAGCCTCTGTCAGAGGCTTCTTATCACGATCGGAGATGCGGCGTGTCAGATTGACACACCACGCTGCGCGCCCCTGCATGTTATCCTGCTGGACGTCATGTGACGCCCAGTCAGGATAACAGAACCACTTCCCAGCCCTCATTCTGTTATAGGCCGGGCGAGAGTGGTTAAAGAGGGTCCTCTGAGAGAGGAAGATATTTTTGCTAAAATGCAATGCCCGCGATGCTATGTTTAGTGGTACGGAGGCAATATCTGCAATATCAGCACCGATCGCTCACTGTGTTCATTTAGGATGGTGTGTTTATTCAGGATGGTGAGCCCCCCCCTGCTCACCATCCTGAAATAACCCACATGTGTGTCCTCAACAGCTTGCCAGCGGGAGAGGAAAGGGGGGAAAAAAAGCAGCACTCCAGGGGAAAGGGGCACACAGGGGTCCCAGACAGCTGGGGAAGGGGTGCAGATACTAGAACCGGTCCTCCTGCAGTGCAGCCGGAGGAAGAACAGTAGAAGCCAGCAGCACTACTAAAGAGTCAGGAATAAGGCAGTATGCTGGGCCTCCTGCTCGACAGGTGCCTGGGCCCACCTTTTGAACTGATGAGGCCTGGGCCCAGAACAGGAGTGCTGGTTGTACTGCTTTATCAGCCGCATTTTTAAAAAAAAGATTGCAAACGCGACACACAGGATCCGCACAACTATGAACCTTGGCTGATACTTTTACACACTACTGTTCTTTTACCCTTAAATCCCTTAAAGCGGGATTCCGGCCAGCTAAAAAAAAAATTTAAAGTTAGCAGCTACAAACACTGTAGCTGCTGACTTTAAATAAGTACTTACCTGTCCTGGGTGCCCGCGATGTCGGCCGCCCGAGGCCGAACCGTCACTCGGCTCTCAGGTCCCGGCACTGCCATCCTATGTAAGGGAAACAGGCAGTGGAGCCTTGTGGCTTCACTGCCAGTTTCCTACTGCGCACGCGCGAGTGGCGCAGCGATCTGTGAATGGCCCCGTGGTGTTCTGGGAACACACACAGTTCCCAGAAGACAACGGGGCCGCTCACCGAGGAGAAGAACACGCCGCGGAATAGGAAGAGGCAGATTAGGAAGACTGCCTGGCAACAAGGGTTTAGGTAAGTATAAAAAAATTTTTTTTCCCAAATGTTTTTTTTTAAATTTTGTTAGGAATTTTTTTGGCATTTTTTTTTTTTACGGGTGGCCCTCCGCTTTAAGTTATCATTATGTAAAAATCGCACAGCTTTTGCTGCATTTTATGGTACAGTCAAATGAAAATTTCTGTACTGAAAGTAATGAAATCTTGAAATATGTTGTGCATTATTATAGATGTATAGTGGACTATATTTTATGCCTGTTTTTGCATTGCATAATCTTGTTAAAGTACACAATATATAGAAAAACAGGGAGGGCGCACCGACCTTGCACATTACCAAAGATACATTTTATTTAAATAAAAACAAGAGTCATACTCACAAACAAACGTTAAAAAGAAGGCCTAACATTGCTCCAAGAATTTGGAACTGTGTCTTCTAGATACCTGCAACCTGGACCGGTTATTAGGAGGAACCAGATGATATCGCAAACGGCTTGCACGTTACGAGGGAGTTACAAGACAGCTATCGCTGAGGCTCTGATGAAGAGGGTACTCCCTCGTAACGTGTAAGCCGTTAAGCAATGTTAAGCCTTCTTTTTAACGTTTGTGAGTATGTCTCTTGTTTTTATTTAAATAAAATTTATCTTTGGTAATGCGCAAGGTCAGTGCGCCCTCCCTGTTTTTCGATATGTTTCAGCTCTAAGGATACCCATTGTTCTGGGGAGGGCAGCAAGACCTTTGACTTTGCATATTGTTACCAACAGGTTGGCTACACCAGTTACATATGAACTTGCACTCCTGAGTGCAGGAGAGTGTTTTGTAAAGTACACAATAATACGAATGAAATACGACCTCCTACAAAGCTTCTTCTACAGGTATTAGGAATTGAGGTATGCATTGAACACCCAGTTTAGGGATCAGGATGTCTGAATGTCTAATTACCTCTGATTAGGATTTGTAGATTCCAAGGACATTAGTATGCAATAAATAGGAATACGAAGGTTCTCATTTATTGCATGCAAAGTCGGGTAAAACACACACCAAGCAGTAAAGTCCAAATGACCGTCCTATAATACCCTCTATGTCTGATGACATTTGAAAGACATTTGAACCTCTTACTCCACTGTCATTCCGGCCTTTTAGTAGGAATGGCTGGCTGTATAGTATCCCTGCTGCTATGATAGGGGCTCTGAAGGCTAGTACCGGATGGAACAGAAACCAGGGCGCCCACAGGTAGTTGGAGCATGGGAGTTACTCCCCCGGGAAAACTGTATGGGCCCAGTTCCTCCTGATTTGAATGGGTCTACCTTGTGTGGCCATGGACTTTGAAGGCAGAAACACAACCAAGAGAGTTGGCGGTGCCCCCTGGGAGTGGTGGCCACAAGGGTACTCTTGGTAACACTTGGGTGTGGGACCCCACTGTGTGAACAGACACCTGGTCACAGCACTAAATACATATATGCCCTCCATGTGCTAGGCTTTTTGCCTAAATCCGGGGCAGTTTTTGCTACTAGGCCTCAAGGCCTAGCCAGTGCACACCGCATGGCCACTATCTATTTTTCTCCTTCACATTTGTCACCTTTTCACTTTTGTGTGTGTTTTTTTCACTGGATGAAGGGTGTGGTCCTCAAGCCTATGCTGAAGTCTAGGGGGAGGATGTATGACCATTAGGTTCCTTCCTCCCCTGAACTTGGGGGCTTCTCTTCGGTAGAGCCCCTCAACCTAGTACTCGTTGGCTTTGGCTGACCATAAGGAGGGGTCCGCCGGGCCTTTAGGCTAGGTGGACCATGTTTGAAACCGTGTCCCTGTCAGGAGCCTTGTGCCCCGGGGGTTCAGGGTAAGGCCCTAACACTTCAGGGGGTGGATAAATAGCACAACCTTAAAGTGTTTATTACCCCAACATTTCATATTCCTGATATGTGCCTGCTGTACCATGTACTTGTATAAAAAAATTATCCTGTTCTCTTTGCATTGCTTCCTTTATGTGAAATCCCTGGTGTCCCTGACAGTTCCTCTGCTTTCCTATTAAGAACTGACCACACTAAGCAGGAGAGAACACCGTGGTCAGTTCTCTAGCTGTGCTGGGAACTCAGTGTACTCTCCTCCAATGATCAGACTTCTCCTGACCCCCCCCCCTCCCACTGCACAGCCATTCACTGGGAAGCTCAGTGTACTGCTGCTTCTCCTCCCCCTAGCTCTTATACAGCTGAGAACAAAGGGAATGTGATCAAAAAGGGAAAAATAGGTATTTATAATGTATTTTAACATCTATACATAAATGTTTTTCCTTTCAGGCTCGGTTCACACTGGTGCGATGCGGCAAACCCTGCAAATCCAGTGCGGATTCCCGCATCGCACCTGAATCGCCGGCGGTTCACACTGCCCTCTGTGAACCGCTGCGGGTGTCAATACAAAGTTAATGACACCCACAGATCAGTTCGCAGATCGCAGTGCATACTGTGAATTCGGACAGGAATAGGATCGCATGAGTTTGAACACCCATGCGATCAGATTCTTGTGCAGACAAAAAAAAGGGTCCTGCACGAGTTTGGCCTGAATGCGATGTGAATTTAGCCATATAGTTTGTATGGCTGAATTTGCATCGCACAGACATCGCATGCAATCTGCACAGCAATGCGGTGCGAATCACATGCGATGTCTGGCATCGCACCAGTGGGAACCGGCCCTCATATCTATTTTAAACGGAATGGGTTGTTTTACAAGGTGATCGTTTACAATCACTTTAATGGCACTTTTTTGTGTGTGTTTTGTACACCTACGGGCTTTTGCTTTTACACACCACCCCCTTTTATTATTTTGTTTATTGCTTTGAGGGAAACAATGTCCACAAGCATTTGGTTGACAATCCTGTACAAGCACCATGTATGCAATAAACAGTGTTAAAAAATTTTTTTTTTAAATGAACATAGTTAATTCTTCTACTTATCAATGCACTGAGCTTTGTTTAAAAATGCAATATGTTTTTTGGAAACTAGATGTAAACTCAGTAAATATAACCTCAATTGTTAGGCGTTTGCAGGGATAAATTATGACCAGTGTAAAATTCTCAACTCATTCCTGTACCTGAGGTGCCACAAGTGTGGCAAAAAAACTCGGCCATAGAAATGAGCGGCTGTATGCCCATGTACTTGTGTAAACGCCAATGCCTCTTCGCATCAGCGTTTCGCCGTGCATGCGCGTAAGCCGTATTTTGCGTTCTGAAATGACATTGTACACAGATCTAAATGTGCTAGTAGTTATATGACATTGCAGCGAAAGAACAAAAAAAAAAATCTGTAGATAAAAAAGGATGCATTTACAAAACAGAAAACATATCATATTGCAAACTCCTGCAGAAACCTGACTGAGCAGGACAAAGGAATGCCATCCACGAGTACAAACTTGAAAGCAACTTAGTGGTAAAAGACAGAACCAAATAAAGAGACTGGGGAGGGGAGACGAATGACAAAGGAGGGAGACAAATGGACAGCAGAGATTTCACTTATATGGTAACATGGCCTGTGAATGGGACTTTCAGTTTCGTGTCCTGCTGCTGGGGGACTCTGGAGTTGGGAAGACTTCTCTCTTACGCAGATATACTAACGATGAATTTACGGAGACAACCGGACCCACGGTAGGGGTAGACTTTTGTTGTCGAATAGAAGAACCAGAGGATGGAATTAAAGTCAGACTGCAGTTCTGGGATACAGCTGGCCAGGAGCGATATCGGTGAGCCAAATTGTGTGTTATGTGCAGCTATTATAGCGGAACTCCAAACAGCTACATACACAGATATTTAGTAGATATGGGCCCTTTACCTGCCCAAAGATTTGCTTTTCTATCCATACAGTCCTGCCTGGCAGGGCAAGTGACTTGTTTTCTTTTCTGTTGCAGTTTAGTAACACTTAGGCCTGGTTCACACCTATGCATTTTTTTAGTGCATTTTCAGTTTTGCAGAAACACGCTACAGTCAATTTAACATGGTTTCCTATGGGTCACATTCGCATTTGTGCATTTTATGGAAAGGGCCAGGGATTTTCTTTCTGGTTTTTGATTCCACAGACTTTAATGGATCAAAAACATGTATTGAAAAGCACAAAATGCACCTGGAATATGCAAACTGCAACCTGCATAGGTGTGAACCAGGCAGTTGTGTTGCAGTGCAAGGGACATACTGATAGAAGGAGAGTACAGAGCACTCAAATGATGAGCTCATTAGTATGCTGCTTCTGCTTAGAGTCTCTAGTCACAGGGTGGGGTAGGGAAAAGAACTGTAAGTCCATTTAACATAGTTTCCTATGCAGGGCCGTCTTAAAGACAGGGCAAAACAGGCCCTGTCATTGTTGTGGGGCCCAAAGCAGCTGCCTCATACTTGCCAACTATCCCAGTTTAAATTCCCTTGTCCTTTGAAGTTTAGTCCTGTGCTGTGTCCCGATATCTCAGTGTGAAGTGCTGGTACTAATGCTGCCCAGCTCTGCCCTATTGTGTACAGATGACTCACCTGCAGACCCTGTGTTTACATGTAAATAATCGGAATTCATAAGTAAATAGTTGCGGCTGGCGGCATTGATATGTAAATAAAGGCGGCATTCATATGTATATCATGCCCCCCTGCAGTGAGGAGATGATGTACTGTAACCTCTAGCAACCAATCAGTGAGCAGTATTACTGTACAATAATCTCTAGCAACCAATTAACAAGCAGAAATCATTTGCTGTAACCTCTAGCAACTAATCAGTGAGCCGTAATGTGTGCTGTAACCTCTAGCAACCAGTCAGTAAGCGGTAATGATACACTGTAACCTCTGGCAACCAATCGCAATCGCTGCCTGATCTGATACAGTAAACTGATTTTAAGTCTAGCTGCTATTTATTGTATGGAAATCATTTGCTGTAACCTCTAGCAACGAATCAGTGAACCATAATGTGTGCTGTAACCTCTAGCAACCAGTCAGTAAAAGGTAACGATACACTGTAACCTCTGGCAACCAATCGCAATCGCTGCCTGATCTGATAGAGTAAACTGATTTTAAGTCTAGCTGCTATTTATTGTATGTCTCAGAGCAGGTGGAGAGTGAAATTGCATAGGGGGGGGCAAGAAATTTTTTATCCAGGGTCCAATCAATATTAAAGATGTGTCCATAACTAACCGTTATGGACACAAATTGCTGTTTGCTGCTGATTCTTGTTTACGGCGGTGCTGTAGTAAACATAGGTTCTGCAAACAGGCGCATACTAAAAAATAGGAAATCTTTCTAACACTCAAATTTGCTGTATATTTTCTCGTTTGCAATTGCTAATAAAGATTGTAGTTGGCTGTCCTCTATTGCATAGTCTAAGGCCCTAAACACAATAAGATTTTCTGCAGATTTTTGTCTTCAGATTTACCAAGACCATGTAGTGCAAGGACCTGCCTGACTGCATACAAATTAAAACTCTAATGCCGTATACACACGGGCGGACTTTTTGACCAGACTGGTCCGACGGGACGAATCCCTTCGGACAATCTGACCGTGTGTGGGCTTCATCGGACCTGCAGCGGACTTTTTTCATCAAAAATCAGACGGACTTTAGATTTGGAACATGTTTCAAATCATTCCGACGGACTTGAGTTCGGTCGAAAAAACAGCTCGTCTGTATGCTAGTCCGACGGACAAAAACTGACGCTAGGGCAGCTATTGGCTACTGGCTATCAACTTCCTTATTTTAGTCCGGTCATACGTCATCATGTACGAATCCGTTGGACTTTGGTGTGATCGTGTGTGGGCAAGTCCGTTCGTTCGAAAGTCCGTCGGAAGTCCGTCAGAAAGACCGTCAGACCTTTGATGCCGAAAAGTCCGCCTGTATGTATACGGCATTAGGTCCCTTTCACACAGGCGGCTGTTCTGCCGCTGTAAAAAGCATGTTTTGTTATTTTGAAATTCAAAGAATCCTTGCAGTTGTATAATGCGATTAGCAGCGTTTACATGCGGCTGCGTTTAGCTGTGTTGGAAAATTCTTTCCATTTCTGATTTGTGCTTCCTGTTGTTTTTCTTTCTTTGTTGCTGCTGCTATCTGCAGGAGAAATAGTACTCTGCCATTACCTGCAGTAATGTGCAGATAGCTGGGCTAAATCGTTCCTGGAGGCAGTCAACTTTGTGCTAAAAAAAAAAGCACAATTCTATCCGCCTGTGTGAAAGGGGCCTAAAGGTTTGACCTCATATTATATGATTTTGGTAAATCTGAAGACAAAAGTCTGCAGAAAATCTAATAGTGTGTATGGGGCCTTTAGTTTAGGTTTTTAACACACCATTGCATGTACTGTGCAGAATGTGACGATTAAGACCCCATACACACTATTCGATTTTCTGCAGATTTTTGTCTTCAGATTTACCAAAACCATGTAATGCGAGGGCCTGCCTGATTGCATACCCATTGAAGCTCTTAAAGGTTTGACCTCATATTATATAATTTTGGTAAATCTGAAGACAAAAATCTGCAGAAAATCTAATAGTGTGTATGGGGTCTAAGGCTGGATTCACACATATGCGGCCCAGCTTTCAGTGCAGCAGTCCGGTGCGGTTCTTTTCACCGGTGCAAATTTTCACCTGAAATCGTATCCTGAACCGGACCCAAAAACGCACAGGACCATAGGCGTGCGCAAGGGGTGTGCCAGGTGTGCCTGGGCACACCCTAATCACTATGTGCATTGCCGATTCCCCCTACTCCTCGCCCCCTGGCTTCTAAGGGGAATGTTTCAGGATGGAGAGCTGGGGAAGATGCTAGTAAATATGTACTTTACCGACCCCATCCTTTTCTAAATGAACTGAACACAGTGAACACACTCGCTCACTGTGTCCATTCACAACTGATGCATAGTAAACTGTATTTACTATGCTTCAGTTTGTGAATGAACAGGAAGCCACTTAGCATAGAGCACTTCCTATTCATTTACTGCCCCGTGCAGCTGAGGCTGCAGAGAAGTGCATGTGTGTTTGTGCTTTGGGGTGCACACCCTAATGCAATAGGCTGCGCACATCTATGCACAGGACCCTTTTAAAAACAGCACCACGGCTACCCCAGACACGTGTGAACCGGCTCTATTGAAAGCGATTCACGTTATGCAAAGTGGATGCAGTCTAAAACGCATCCAATTCGCTTATATGTGAACCAAGCCTCACAGTTCAATATTAAGGCTGGGTTCACACAGATTTCCTTCCGCATCCAATTCGCTTGATAGGAGACTGTGATTGGCTCTCAATGGAGCCGGTTCACACAGCTCCGGGGCGGCTGCGCAGCGAATTGCGTAGCGGTCCTGTGCGTATTTCGCTCTGTTTCAGGTCTGAATTTAGGCAAAAATTCGGGCCCGATTCCTCCCTGAAACGGAGAACGGGGACGCACCGGACCCCCTGCTGTCAGCCGCATCTATTTTAAGTGTGAACCCAGCCAAATTGTTTTTCTTATTCCTTACTAAAGAGGATGCCACAAATGCTAGACTGCACAAAAACAATGATGATGCTTGGTCATTGTGTGTAGTGCGATGTAACAAAAAAGCCAAACCTTGTTATTGTACAGATTTATATAGTGCCGACAGTTTGCACAGCACTTTACATAATGAAGGCAGACAGTACAGTTACAAAAGGAATCAGAGGGCCCTGCTCGTTAGACCTTACAATCTACTTTTGGGAGTCATTTAATAAAAGCAATAATCCACAGAACGTCTCTAATTGTTCGGACTGCTGGAAACTGATAATAATCTATTGCCCTTGTTTTGGGATATGACTCAGCTGTGCTCCCTGCTGACTTTTTCTAAAGGCCTTCGGCATCCAGGAAAGTCCCTAGTGGGTGGGGGGGAGGTAAACTCATCAAAGCCCTACCTCTCTTCTGTGCTCATTAGCAGGGCACAACAAAGATGTGTGTATAAAAACACCAGTTGGTAAAGAGCCATACAATATTAAAAGGACCTATACAGACAGACTTACTGCATGGGAGGTGGCATGATTTTAAAGGTGTACTCTTTATTTATTTATTACGGGTACTTGCAGTATCTCATGCAATTGAGTACACCCCTCACATTTTTGTAAATATTTTATTATATCTTTTCATGTGACAACACTGAAGAAATGACACTTTGCTACAATGTAAAGTAGTGAGTGTACAGCTTGTATAACAGTGTAAATTAGCTGTCCCCTCAAAACAACTCAACACACAGCCATTAATGTCTAAACCACTGGCAACAAAAGTAAGTACACCCCTAAGTGAAAATGTCCAAATTGGACCCAAAGTGAAAATGTGCAAATTAGGCCAAAAGCGTCAATATTTTGTGTGGTCACCATTATTTTCCAGCACTGCCCTAACCCTCTTGGACATGGAGTTCACCAGAACTTCACAGGTTGCCACCGGAGTCCTCTTCCACTCCTCCATGACGACATGACAGATCTGGTGGATGTTAGAGACCTTGCGCTCCTCCACCTTCCATTTGAAGAAGCCCCACAGATGCTCAATAGGGTTAAGGTCTGGAGACATGCTTGGCCAGTCCATGACCTTTACCCTCAGCTTCTTTTGCAAGGCAGTGGTCATCTTGGAGGTGTGTTTGGGGTCATTATCATGTTGGATTACTGCCCTGCGGGCCACTCTCCGAAGGGATGGGATTATGCTCTGCTTCAGTATGTCACAGTACATGTTGGCATTCATGGTTCCCTCAATGAACTGTAGTTCTCCAGTGCCGGCAGCAATCAGGCAGCCCCAGACCATGACACTCCCACCACCATGCTTGACTGTAGGCAAGACACACTTGTCTTTGTACTCCTCACCTGGTTTACGCAACACATGCTTGACACCATCTGAACCAAATAAGTTAATCTTGGTCTCATCAGACCACAGGACATGGTTCCAGTAATCCATGTCCTTAGTCTGTTTGTCTTCAGCAAACGGTTTGCAGGATTTCTTGTGCATCATCTTTAGAAGAGGCTTCTTTCTGGGACCACAGCCATGCAGACCAATTTGATGCAGTGTGCGGCGTATAGTCTGAGCACTGATAGGCTAACCCCACCATCCCTTCAACCTCTGCAGCAATTCTGGCAGCACTCATACGTCTATTTCCCAAAGACAACCTCTGGATATGATGCTGAGCACGTGCACTCAACTTCTTCGGTCGACCATGGCGAGGCCTATTCTGAGCGGAACGTGTCCTGTTAAACTGCTGTATGGTCTTGGCCACCGTGCTGCAGCTCAGTTTCAGGGTCTTGGCAATCTTCTTATAGCCTAGTCCAGTGATGGCGAACCTTGGCACCCCAGATGTTTTGGAACTACATTTCCCATGATGCTTAACAATGCTGCAGATTGCATGAGCATCATGGGAAATGTAGTTCCAAAACGTCTGGGGTGCCAAGGTTCGCCATCACTGGCCTAGGCCATCTTTATGTAGAGCAACAATTCATTTTTTCAGATCCTCAGAGTGTTCTTTGCCATGAGGTGCCTTGTTGAACCTCCAGTGATCAGTATGAGAGAGTGAGAGCGATAACACCAAATTAAACACACCTGTTCCCCATTCACACCTGAGACCTTGTAACACTAACGAGTCACATGACACCGGGGAGGGAAAATGGCCAATTGGGCTTAATTTGGACAATTTCACTTAAGGGTGTGCTCACTTTTGTTGCCAGCAGTTTAGACATTAATGGCTGTGTGTTGAGTTATTTTGAGCGGACAGCAAATTTACACTGTTATACAATCTGTACACTCACTACTTTACATTGTAGCAAAGTGTCATTTCTTCAGTGTTGTCACATGAAAAGATATAATAAAATATATACAAAAATGTGAGGGGTGTACTCACTTTTGTGAGATACTGTATGTAGCGCCATCAATTTACGCAGCTCTTTACAATTATATTGCACATTCACATCAGTCCCTGCCCTCAAGGAGCTTATAAACTTAGGTCCCTAACTAATGTTCATACACATACTAGGGCCAATTTAGACAGGATCCAATTAACCTACCAGCATGTCTTTGGAGTGTGGGAGGAAACCCAAGCAGGCACAGGGAGAACATACAGACTCTAGGCAGGTAGTGCCGTGGTTGGGATTCAAACCAACAACCTTAGTGCTGCTAGGCAGAAGTGCTAACCACTGTGCTGTGTGCTCTTTAGTCCTACCATCCTTTTTTTTTTTTTTTATTAATCATTCATTCATGATTTGGCAATTCAGTGATCACTATCTCCTTTTTCTGGGTCTTTACGTTTTCTCCCAGGTAGTTTTTTTTAGATATGTGTGCAATAGTAATTGCCTTAATGTAAACTATTGTATCAACGTGCACTGATGTTTTAAAAAGAAAAAAAAAAAGTTAAGCTGGCCATACACTAGTGGACTTCAATTCACTGGTCTCCCCCTGCCGAGCCATTGTCTTCTCCTGGCAGGGAAGCTGTCTATGCCAGGAGACCACAGTGACTATAGGAGCTGCTAGCGATAATCGCAAATGAAATCCGGGCGGCTGGTTGTACCCAAGTTGATCGATCAACTTGGGTACATTCAGCCTACCAATACATGATTCAAATCTCAGCCGGTTGCTGCTGAACCAGCCAAGATTCAAACTGTCTATGGCTGGCTTAACACTCATGTGAAAACTACTATATTAGTACATTTAGGATTTGAAAAATGTCACTCAAAAGTACTTATGTTTTGTTTGCTTTTAACATTTGATTTTGGATTGAATAGACTTTCCTGAACCAAAACCACATTTAAGCCTGGTACACATCATCAGTGCACAACCCAGCGGGTTAAACTGAAAAAAATCTGCTAGCTTCGGTCGGAGCCGCTGTACTAATGATCCAATGTTAGTACAGAAATCTCTCCCACTAGAACACTCTGATCAGCGCTCTCAGCCATTGGAAAGTCACCTGAAAATTAAAGCAGAAGAAAAAAAACAAATGCAATCACCCACCTTTTTAACGTTGCCTTGCCACTGCACTTGTATTTCTTGCATACAGTTTCTAATAAATTTCAAGTAAATATATTTTTCTTTTTTTTTTTTTCAAAGTGGTCATATGACTGCAAAGCTCCAGCGAGTGTGTTTACCTGTGGAGGGCTAATAACACCACTGAATCCTTAGAGCAGTGATGTCATCTCACCGATGTCCATAGATCTAAGGCATTGTGGGCCCTAAAAGAATTCGTGCCATTCAGCCACACTTGCTGGAGCTTTGCAGTCAGGTGACTGCTTGGAAAAAGTTGAATAAACAAACGTTTTTTTACTTGGAGATTTATTAGAAACTGTATGCAGGAATTCTAAGAGCGGTGGGGAGGCAAGATTTAAAAGGTGGGAGATGTTATGCCTTTACTACTACTTTAAACAAGAACTGAATGTAACAGAATAACTTGACAAGGCAACACAGAACAGAATATATTGTGCACATTTCTGCTGTCCTGGAAGACTCCTGGAAAATTAGTTATTGAGTAACTAACTCTGTTGCCCCCAATCATCTTCCAAGACAGCACATGAGAGGATATGTGAGACAGGGCTAGTGCTTGCAGAACCCCACTTACCAAGGCTAAAGCTAGTGGGACACTAGTGAACAAAGAAAATTACTCTACCATCCAAACACCATGGGTGGATGAAACTATGGTGGCGGCGGCTATTGTATTCTGACAGCCAGCTCCCACTCCAGTAAATATACACAAACAATGATGTATCTGATTGGATGCAGGCGCAATTCCATAAAGAATTTTCAGCCTGGCCACCCATGGAAACAATTTTGGCCAATTCAGCAGGAATCAGTCGAAATTTAATCTATGTATTGCAAGCTTTATTCCTAACCGGAGAGTAGGGCAATCTGGATGTGTCAAACAACCATACCATAAATTGACCAGGTGCATGTTTTGCAGAGCTGTTCAGGCAATCGACTAGTTCACTGTCCATGCTGCAGCCAAAGACCTTTGGAATTACCTGTAAGGCTACTGGGAGGCTCTACTTTTAAAAGTATATACAGTATGGTCCAAAATGGTGTTACTGATCCACCTGTCCACGGTGTTCATTGATACCTTAGCAACTCTCTCTCAGGTCAGCCTCCCAAACTTTTTACTCCAGAGGATCCCCTAAAATAATCAAGTCTGTAGGCATCCTTACTAAAAACCAATTCGTTGGGGTCAATGACAAAAATGTAAAGAGGAATAATGCCACCCGTAAGCATTAAGGGTATACACGTTCAGTTTTTTTTTTGTTTTTTTTTTTCCCAGCAGACTAAACTAAAAACAACTGAAAGGTCCCCACATCAACACAACAATGTGTCATGCAGGGATCTCTCCCTCTAAGCTATTGGACTACACCCCCCCACCACCATACACCAGAATACACTGATCAGCGCTTGTAGGCATTGGCTGCAAGCACCAATCAAATGCTGGTTTTCAGTCCAGCAAGACTGTGTGATGGAAGCTAGTCAACAGAGAGTGATACCATGTACCATGTACCATGTTCCTGCTGCACCAGCCACCTTTCAATATGTGTGTGCTGGGATTTACAGACAGCTTAAAATCGTCAAATGGCTGGTCAATCACCCACAGTTCAAGTAACCCTTAGCAACCTCTGGAGGAACCCTGCTAGAGAACAATCTAGGTAAAGAAGTCCTGGGACTTTGGTTTTCTTTCTTGCAGGCAGGTCATGATCATAAAGCAATTCTAAAAGATATCAAGTTATTTTTAGTTCTGCTTTAGAACCCATCGGCTATTCTATTCTGACAGCCAGTACATGGCTGTCAGAGTACCCAAACAGCGGCTGCATCTAATCTGGGTTTTGGCAACAGGGTCAGCCATGGAACAAATTTCAGTTGAATTAGCAGGGAAAAAATCTTGATCCATGTGTTGCCAGCTTTAAAATAATGTTCATGGACAATCAGAATTAGACTCCTGCATTTGCATACATTATCTCTCACCACAAAAGCAAATACAGTGATAATTCCGATCCTACATCATATATAACGACATAAGAACTGCCCGAAGCAGTAATTGAAGTAATATTCAATTAGGCTGTATTAAACATACGTATTGACTTTTTCAATACAACTTCGTAAAATACAAAATCAAGCATAAAGGTTATAGGGAGAGCAAGTCATGATGTCTACAAGCTGCAACAATTCCCATAACCTGCACATTAACATGTACAGCAGTGTAAGGGCTTGTTCCCACTGGCATTCAGGGGCTGAGGTGGAAGGGTGGCCAGATGACATCATGATCTCCACCTCAGCAAATAGGAATCCTTGCAGTCATTCAGAAAATTACAATGCTTCCTGTGAATGGCTGAGCAATGCCATTGCAGGAGTGCACAGGATGTTCCCGTCCTGCTGCTGGAACATAGCACGGTATACTGAATATAGCTCATGATTACAGCTTATACAGCAGGCACATCTGTTAGTAAAGGTAATAATTCACTTGGACAAGTTTGGGCCACACAAACTATTTTAAAGTGAAAGAAATTTGGAGTTTGGCTTTAAAGCACAAATCTGTTCTTTAATCTGCAGCCCGCAACCTCACACCAGGAAAGCACATGCCTATGCTCTGGGATGGCTGGTCAGCAAGCCCAGATCTTAACAGGTTGCTGACCTTCCATTCCAGAGAATCAGAGTACATGGAGCCGGTGCCGGAAGCAGGCGGCCATGGAGGGAGCAAGAACTTCATAAGCTAATGCTTAATCTGTAGCATCAGCTCCTGTCCCAGACAGAGAAATACCAAGTGCACTAGAAGCCTGGAGCGCGATACCAGCAGAAACTGGAGGAGGACAAGGTCAGAGTGTTGCAAAGCTCTAAGCAGGCTTCAGGAAACATTTTTTAAATGTTTCTTTAATGTTTGATCTCCAGGCTAGAGTTAAAGTCTGCTTTTGATTAAAGGCTTCCAAATGCTATGGAGCAGTTGCTGTACACACTGCACTTATAAAATTCAAAGTGAAGTCAGAACTCCTGATTTGCATACTAGAGTTGAAGCCAGGGAACTGGAAGGACAGCCTAGCAACTAAAATTTTCTGGGAAAAAAAAAAAAAGAATGCAGATCAATAAAAATTACAACTATTTACATTTTCAGAAGGACATTAGAATTGGCAGTCTGCGTATTACTTTTATGATAGGTAAACTATCAGGCTGGAAATATGAGAGCTGACATTACTGACCTGTTGTTGCAGGTGCAAGTTTCAGACTCCTCCTTTTTTTCCCATTAGTGAGTCATGGGCCTGAAACAATCATCTATATAGCACATCTCTTGACATACCTGTTTAAGCTTAGTGACTCATCAATTAATGAGGCATAAAAACATGACAACCATGGATCATGCACCCTCAAAAATAAAATAAATGGCAGTTTCTATATTCATTTCTGAACAGGTTTCCCTCATTGAATGAAGCTATGCCATGTGAGTAAATACTTGCTAGTCAAAAATGACTCTTCTGCTGAACAAGGGCTGTCTGTCATTGTAAAGTGTGCTAAAGATATCAAACTGTGCAGTAATAAAAGGGTTTGAAGTAGAACTCTAGACAAGGGGGTTGATTTTCTAAAACTGGAGAATGCAAAATCTGGTGCCGCTCTGCATGGCAGCCAATCAGCTTGTAACTTCAGCTTGTTTAATTAAGCTTTGACAAAAAAAAAAAAAACTGGAAGCCGATTGGTTTCTATATAGGGCTGCACCAGATTTTGTACTCTTCAGCTTTAGTAAATCAACTCAATATTCTTATCTTACTTTTGGATATAATGACGAAGAGTTAGAGCCGGTGTTCTATTGAGAAACGCCTCCCATCAAAAAATGCCCCCGATAGGTCTGCGCAGTAACAAACGTCGCTCCAGCTGATATGTTGATCAGCTGGCGTGACGTAAACACAGCGGATGCGCAGATCGTCAGAGGCCTTTTTCGATGGGAGACAATATTCAATGGCCACTATTCAAAGCTATGCAAACAGTGGAGGGAGACCGTACTTGTCAGATTGTGCCTCGCTGTTGCGGGGCGGGTTTTCTGTGTGCTGAAGGGCGGGTTTAGTCTGTGTTGCAGGATGGGTTTGGTGTGATGAACGGGCGGGTTTTGCTCGTGTCCAAGGGTGGGTTGCAACACACAAAACCCACCCTTCAACACACCCACAACCCGCCCTGCAACAGCGAGGCTCAATCTGACAACTACGTTCCCCCGCTGTTTGCATAGCGTCAGATAATGCCTCCGACTATATGCGCATGCACTGTGTTGACATCTCGCTAGCTAATCAACATATCAGCTGGAGTGACGTTTGTTACTGCGCTTGCACTGACCCAGTGGGGCCTTTTTTTGACGGGAGGCATTTCTCGATAGAACATCGGTCATGTTTTTATTTCCCCTCATGTTCTGTCCCAAGGACAAAATATCCACAAAAGGGACACAGATGGCAAAAAAATCAGAGATCTTGACCTTTCTCACTCTACTAAAAAAAAAAACAGTGAATTTATTGCTGTGTCCCCACTGAAGAAATTTCTATTCACTTACATAGTTAGTCAGGTTGATAAAAGACACAACCCCATCTAGTAAAAAACAAAACAAAAAAAACAACCACCATACAATCCCATATACACAATCCTATACTCACAGTTGATCCAGAGGAAGGCAAAAAAGACCAGCAAAGCATGATCCAATTTGCTACAGCAGTGGAAAAAATTCCTTCCTGATCCCCCGAGAGACAAATTGAGTATTCCTTGGATCAACTTTACCTATAAATGTTAGTACCCAGTTACAGAGTCACTGATAAGGTAGTACAGCCAGCCCTCCTGTACCGGGCACCATCAGCTCAAAAGGGTGCCTGCCAAGGAAGGTTAGTTGTACTGCCTTGTGGATTCCCCATGCAGCGCTGCCGACTTTCTCCATATCTCTGCAGGGGGATCGGTTCTACATGCTTGCCAACTGTCCTGATTGTGCCTCCGAGTCTGCCGGGTCCTGAAACTCCCCGTTTACCACCCCCATGGTCAGCAGTGTTGTCTCTCTTGCCAGCATTAAAGATTGAGGACTGAAGAAGTTCTGTCTGCTCTACCTCCTCCATGAGTCCTGACCTCTGCTCCCCCTCCCTCCCTGCCGTGCTCTGTTCACTGTAAATTCCAGTACTGGCTGCTGGGATTGAGACTGCCCTAGTGACATAACAGTAAATGGAAATCACCCCAAAGGGGAAGCAACATGTTTAGTAAAGTTTTTTTAAGGAAGCATGAAAATCAATAAAATAAGCCATCTGAAGAAGTATAACCAAGGATTGCAGTGCTCACATATTCTGTATCATACCTAATTTGCTATATGTTTACAGACAATGCAAATGAAAGCACACATTATGCTATACATCAGTCAGTTGTTCTCTGTCTTTTTTCTAGGGCGGTAACAAGGTCTTATTACAGAAATGCTGCTTGTGTTATCCTCTTATTTGATCTCACTGCTCACAAGACTTTTGAGAACATCCAAAACTGGTACCAGGAAGTTACAGAGCGGACCCAACCTCATCCACTGGTTTTCTTGCTGCTTGGAACCAAAAGTGACTTGCGGGATCTTCGAGAGGTCACCCGAGAGGAGGCACAAAATATGGCAAACTCCATAAATGCTCCATATCTAGAGACTTCTGCACGAACTGGTAGCAATGTTTCCGCAGCGCTCTCCCTTATTTGCAGAGAGCTGCTACAAGCAGCAAGAGAAGAAAAACAGACAACAATGGAGCGCAGCATAGTGGGATGCTCAACAGGCGAAGAAGTACAGAAACCAAAAGCGCTATGCATATGCTGACAAGTATCAGGAAAATGCACAACTTTTGCTTTTCAGTTTGTTATGATAGTGTACCTCAAATGATAGTGTATGTTTCTAAAGTATTAAGACCCCCTTCACTTTTTTCAATTTTGTTATGTTGCAGCTTTATACTACAGTTGTTTAAATTCATGTTTTTTCTTATTAACCTAGACTCAGTACCCAATAATGACAATAGGTCATTCAGTGAAAACATGTATTAAATGAAAAACTGAAATATCACATGTACTCAAGAACCTTTTCTCAGTACTTTGTTGAAGCACCTTTGGCAGCAGTTACAGCCTCGAGTCTTTTTAGGTATGACACAGAAAGCTTTGCACACCTGGATTGGGGTATTTTCTGCCATTCTCCTTTGCAAATCCTCTCAAGCTCAGTCAGGTTGGATGGGGACCACTGGAGACAGCCATTTACAGGGCTTTCCAAAGATTTTTAAATCAGGGCTCTGGCTGGGCTACTCTAGGGCATTCACAAAGTTGTCCCTAAGCCACTCCTGTGTTGTCTTGGCTGTGTGCTTAGGATCATGGTCATGTTGGAAGGTGAATCTTCAGCCCAGTCTGAGGTCCTGAGCACTGTGGAGCAGGTTTCCATTGAGGATATCTCTGTACTTTGCTCCATTCAGCTTTTTCTCAATCTTGACTAGTTGTCCAGTCCCTTCTGCTGAAAAACACCCCGACAGCATGATGCTGCCACCACCATGCTTCACTGTTGGAATGGTATTGTGCAGGAGATGAGCTGTGCCTGGTTTCCTCCAGACATAATGTTGAGAAATTAGGCCAAACAGTTCAATCCTGGTTTCATCTTGTTCCGTACAGTCTGAAAGTCTTTTGGTAAACTCCAAGTGGGTTTTTATGTGTTTTGCACATGTAGCCACTCTGACAAAGCCCAGATTGGTGGAGGGCTGTAGTGATGGTTGTTCTTCTGGAACTTTGTCCCATCTCCACACAAACTCTCTGGAGCTCAGTCAGCGACCATCGGGCTCTTTGTCATCTCTCTTACTAAGGCCCTTCTCCCCTGATTGCTCAGTTTGGCCAGGCGACCAGCTCTTGGAAGAGTCCTGGTTGTGCCAAACTTCTTCCATTTGAGAATTATGGAGGCCACTTAGCTCGTGGGAACCTTCAGTGAAGCAGATTGTTTTTGTAGCTTTCCTCAGATCTGTGCCTTGCAATAATCCTGTCTCTGAACTCTGCAGGCAGTTCCTTTTGCTCTAATACAGTATGCATTGTCAATTGTGACGCCTTTTATAGGGATGTGTGTGCTTTCCAAATCATGTCCAATCAATTAATGTAATTTACCACAGGTGGATTCCAATCAAGGTGTAGAAACATCCCAGCAACCATCAAGAGAAATGGAAGGCACCTCAGCTAAATTTCAAGTCTTGTTGGAAACGGTTTGAATACTTATGCCAATATGATATTTTGGATTTTCTTTTTCCATACATTTGCAAACATTTCTAAAAATTCTGTTTTCACTTAGTCATTATAGGGTACTAAGTGTGGATTAATGGTAAAAAATGTAAACCGTAGTATCAGGCTGCAACATAACACGATTGAAAAAGTGAAGGGGGTCTCAATAATTTATGAATGCATTGTATGTGTGTGCTGTTATTTAGTTGAATCCTCTCCTTGGCACAGCAGAAATATTAACTCAGTGTTAGGTTGCCTTTGCAGCTTAAGGGGTGCAGTTGGTGGATGGTAAAAACACAGATTGATTACCTGCTTTTTTACCACCTTCCAACAACAAGTGTTGATGAGCATTTTTACCTCACATATCTCTTGCTCCCTGCGCTCAAGACAGCCGACATTCTGCATGGGCTATTGGAGAATAAAAAAACGTTTTTTTTGGTGTTTTTTTTTCAATGTAATCTTGACAGCACCTTGTTGTATATGTTTTTTTATCAGCACTGAGCACAACTAGCATAAAGCTTGGTGCTTCAGCACTGACAAATAAATAATAATAATAAAAAAGTTAAGGCTGCACGATTCTAACAAATCAAGAGAGGAGAATCAAAGTTACATTTCTGTACTTGTATGGGTACTTTTACATACATATTCCTAAATGTTTTTAGACATTTGTGTTTCAAACGAACTTGTATTAACATTTACTATTTTAAAGCAGTTCTCTGGTACATTTTTGGTCTTCTTTAAAAAGATGATCCTTTAGTTTCTATGGTAATTTCACACAAAGACCAAGCGTGAATTACAACAACAATCTTTAATCAAACCACTTTCTTTTATATATACAAAAAGGAAAACGACAGTGTAACACTTCCCCTGCCAGAGGGTTCTGTAATGCACGACTAATAAAGGCAAGTCCACATTACTAGATGTGCAGTCTCTGTCCAAAAATGAGGCTCTTCTCTGAAGAGGTGGCTTCTGCATCAGTTCACTGCAGAATCATGGCGTCAACTTGGAAGTGCTGACCAAGAAAATCACGCTGTCCTACTTCTTCTGGGTCTTCTTAATGAGAGCCATTCTCTGTGATACAAACCAGACACAGTTATCAGGAGGAGAGTTAAGATAAATTTATGACCGATTATCTCTACCACAACCACAATTCCAAAAAAGTTGGGACGCTGTGTAAAATCTACATAAAACAGAATGCAAAGGGGATGCTACATCAAGGTAAACATGGCCCTGTCTCAACTTTTTTGAGACATGTTGTTGACATCAATTTCAAAATTACTTCTTTTTTTTCCCCGTTTAAACATTTGATGTTTTCTATTTTCTATTTTGAATAAAATATTTGCATAGAATGATTTGCAAGTCATTGAATTCTGTTTTTATGTAGATTTTACACAGTATCCCAACTTTTTTGGAATTGGGTTTATACATAAATACCAAACAATAGGTATAATGAATGTGCTAGAAATGTGATCATTTTTATAATGTGTGTGTACAAACACATTAATATTCAAACATATTGATGAAGAGCATTCAGGGGAAACGTGTATGTTCTGTGTGTATCATAGAAGACCACCAACAGAATGGTCCTTCATCTAATAGACATGGCAGGCTGAGGTACCTGCTGAGGCACTAGAGGTAGAAGCAACTCACTTGAAACAATACCGCCCTCCCCCTTAACATCTGAAACTCACATTCTAAGTCAACATTGACTATTTTTTATCCTTATGCTGCTAGCATTGGTAAACAGGAAAATATATATTTACTTGGTTTTAAACTTTTTTTTTTTTTTTTTTTACATTTCTTCAGTTACTTCCTGGTTCCCAGGCCTAGACAAGTAATGTCATACATCCCAGGAGTCTTCAGGAGGGGTTCTCTCAGCTAAGCAAACCCTTCTATGTATGCCCAAGTGGTATTCCAAGAAGTAAATCCTACATGAATCATTTGCCCTTACTCAAGATAGGGGGGTGGGGATGTTTTTCAAAGTGGTATCACTACAAAATAAAGCATGGAGACATGGAGAGCATCGGGGAGTTTGCTTTGAATAATAAAAATTAATTAAATGTTTTTGGTTTGTGGTGCAACAGGCAGTGGACAGGCATGTTTACATGCCGCAGCGCTTCACTTTGAGCCCGCTGCAATGTTGACCCGACATATAGCGATCGGTAAATGTAAAGCTTGCCGAACGCTACACTTTCAAGTCAATGGGAAGCGCAGCAAACGCATGTCAGTAAAGATGGGATTAAAACAGCTGGTCTCTTTTTCTTGTTAAAAAAAAAAAAATAAAAAATAAAAGCTGGTCTCTGGAGTGCAATCAAAATGTGGATTTGGCTTCAGAGGCAAGGGAGATTTAGACGCATGTCTAAATCTACCCTTAATTTACAGTCAGGATTATGTATTTTGCTTTTACACTGGATGGATATAAATCAATGATTTTTTTTTTTTGTAAATCAAAAACAATCAGATTTTTATTTAAAATCGATTTTTTTGATTTTTATTAAATTTATTTTAATAAAATGCTTTTGGAGTAAAAATCTATCTAAAAGATAGTTTTCTTTTTAAGATACATTAATAATTGAGTTTATTCAGCATGAAATGGAGCTTAGTTATGTAGCATGAGGCTCTATATTCTGAAATATTTAAATTTTTTGTAAGCTCATTCAATGAATCCAAGCTCTGCCAGCTGAGATAACATGCACTGCATTGATGCATTTACACAATTTCACAGTAACCATGAGATAAAACAAAGTTCAAGAATATTGCTGTATCCCATTTTTTTGCAAATCAATGTACACTGCCAACTGTATGATTAAATGGGTTCTGATAATCGCTGTTTTACTAACATGACAGCTTATTATTCAAAATAGGAAACCTTCATTTTGTTTGCAAATATTAAAGATTCTAACTGCCAGCAAAAATAAGTCCTTACATTTAAAGAGCACCCGTCGCTTCAAATCCATCATGGCATCGCCTGTTAGTGGCCAGCCACTCACCTGCTGCCGCCACGTCCCTCACCTTGTTGTGTCACTGCCACATCACCAGCCATCCCATTAAAGTGAATGGGACTGTCGGTGAGTCAACAGCGGGTCAGAGGAGGAGCCACTGAGGGACAGAGATGACAGTTGCTCTTTAAAAACTGTGATTTAAATCAAGCTATTTTACTAGTGATTTTAATCATGATTTAAATTAAATCCACCCTGCTTTAAAGTTCTACATAAAGTCAGGAAAGTTATGAGCCAGTGTTTAAGCTTGAGGCTTTTCCCTTCATAAGAGGGTAACACAGTTTAATGCAGTATTCTTTCTTAAGGAGTTTTGTAACCACTGTATTCCAAATATGACTGTTTTCCAAAATAAAATATACAGTATATGTCATTTACATATAAACACTTCAGATGTCCTAACAATTCCCTTTTTACCTGTTTGTGGGCCTCGGTTGTGCATGCCTTCTTATAGGGCCTAATCTCTTCTGATCCGAACCCTGGGATCCACATGTTCCACTGTCGCTCTGAGTGGATGACAGAAAAGTTAGTGTCCTGCCTTAAACCTGCAGAACTGTTGAATTCCTATTTCTATAAAGTTCCTGTCATAAACCAAACTTTTAAACCACATAAATACACAAGTGATTATGGCTGTTGCTATGTGGAAGGAATGCAAGTCTTACAGAGATATAAAGCAGCCCATTATTAGGCTTCATGTACACGGGGCGTTGTTTAACCTCTCCTGAACGATTTAACTTGACAGCTAGAAACTGGCATCTAAAATGTCCGTTTTAGCCGCTTTGCGTCTAGAAGCGTTTGTTAATATGAAAAAAAACTGTAAACGAAACACAGCTAAACACGAGTTGCAGCGTTTACAGGCATTTGGCGATTTCAAATGCCTCTGAACCCATTTTGTTGCGTTCCAAAAAAATGCTTCTAAACTCAACTGCCTATAAACGACTATAAAGGACCCTGTGTACATGTACTGATAAGATACCATAGAGGAGAGTTCAGGGGCAGCTGAAAAAAATGCCCAACAGCTCCTAAACATCAGTTTACCAGCAGCAGTGTACATGAGGCCTTATGCTTAACGTAATAACCATGTGTCATTTATTATATAAACATAATACATAAACACTATGTATCAATTAAATTGTATCTAAAGTCAAAAAACTTTTTTGTAGCTTTGGACAGAGTGTGGAAGGATTACAACTCCTGTTAACTTAACATCAACAAGAGTTATCAAATGCATATTATAATTCTGCACATACAGATATATAAAAAAAACAAAAAAACAAAAACAAAACACAAATCAAAAGTTAATACTGTGACAACAAAAAACAGGAAGTTTAAGATTTGTCTACAAATCCAAGAACAGAAGATCGTGATACATATTAAAAATATGTAAAGAACGTCTCCGTGCAATGTGTGTGTGTCATAGATATACTGTAATTGAATCCTAGGAGTGTGGTCCCTTTTCTTTATAGGTCCTCTGCCAAACTGAATTTTATCCAGAGATTTCAGATCATATAAAAAGTAGTTGTGCTAATTGTTTAGGGTTCATTCACACGATGCAGAACACTGCACACACGTTGCAGATCCCTGAGCAGAAAAAAAATCTGCACGTGATACCAGTGTTGTGTGGTGTGAACAGAGCGCATAGAGAACATTTTTTATGTTTTGTTCCCTTGCAGAACGCATGCAGAAAAACTGACATCTCTGCACCATGATGTAAACAAGGCCTTAGTGTTGCTGATAATTTGATGTTGATCACAATCCATGATATCTTTGTTTTAACTAGGTCAAAAGGTAATATTGGAAGATTTTCATTATCTAGCTATGACCATTCTAGCAGCTAGGATTATATTATGCGATCAGTTTTCTGGTAGGTTTGGGTACATTACCAATAGGTTTGGTCAGCAGAGCTTCTAGGGGGCATTTAGAATTGTAAATCCTAACCCAAAATCTTTAAAAAGGTCCCCCAAATATGAACTACTGCTACACCCTCTAAAGCAGTTGCCACACACATTTGAGACACAGGCTGCCATTCATGTAAGCACTGTATAACATCTCATGAAGATATGAAAGAGGTATTTATGGATATTATGGAGGTGAAGAATGCTAGTTTACTATCTTCCCATTAGCCAGTTCTCTCTAAGGTCATGTTCCTATTGAGCATAGTGTGCAAATGCCTGCTATCCTGATAACTACTTTGTTTCACACAGTTTTATTGGGGTTTTCCAAAAGTTTTTTTTACAAGAAAACAATGTCCAGAAAATGAGGCACAATAAAAGAAGTGCGAGTAAAGTGTCAAAACAAAACCTTCAACATAGTTAAATCCCAGTTGCATTGCAAGATACTCTGGTAGGGGGAGTCAATTGGTATTGCAAAACAGTGATGAAATGGTATCTGGCCAAAGAACCAATGTAAGATATCCGTCAATGAGGAAAGGCTAGGAAAATCCTCTCATGGTCCAGCCAGGTTACAGCATCTACGTGCAGACACACAGAGCAGGGTACAGTCTATGTTCACCTGAGCGTTGCATGTGTTCCAAGGATCACAGATTTGTAGAAATTTGCCATGGCTATCATTGAAGTTGGAGGTGAGCTTCTCATGCATCATAGTTATTAGCCTATTTATTTTTTTAAATGCCCATGGTGTGTGAAGCACACTCAAAAACTTCACCCAGTGCCAAAAAAATGTACACACAAAGAGTGAAAACACAAAAACGTGCAACGGGTGTACACAAGCCCTCTAAAATCAGAGGGCCTTGCCCTGATCCCCTGAGGCTCCAGACGGGGACTGGGGTACTTTACACTTGGACCATCTGGCCGAAACCAGGCGGAGACCCTTTCTCTGGAGGGCCTGCTGAAGCAGACCCACCCAAGTACTTGGTGGGGCTTCTCCAAAAAGGGAGACCCCATTAGAGGGTGAACCAAGCCAAAAGGCCATATCTACCCCCTCCCAAGACTTTCAGGACAGGCCCGAGGACCTACACCATACCAGTCACAAGTGCAAAACCCATGTACAAACATAAAAATACAAACAGTGAAAAACAAGGGCTTAGGGGGGGCGATGGTGGGCGAGGAGAGGGGGACCTGTGTGAGTTCACCTTACAGATTTTTCTGTAAAAGTTGAACTTACACTTTAAGGCTTAATGTACACAAGACGGTTTGAAATCTCTCTTCAACGATTTAACTTGACAGATAGTAAGCGACGTTTAAAAAATAGGATCTCCAGGTGAATGGACACTGGTAGACCAAAGGTCGTTAAGACAGGAAGTGATCCCCTATATAACCCCTCCCATACAGAAAGTACTTTAGTTTTGTAGCAAGCACTGAACGCTCAAAAAAAAAAAAAAAAAGGGGGAGGGTTCTCTGTGTCCCATGATGTACTCAAAGAAAAGGATTTTACAGGTAAGTATGATGAAAAAAATCCTATTTTCTTTTTCATACATCATGAGACACAGAGTCAGGCTTATATTCAGTACCTGCTGGGACATCCCAGAGCAATAGCCTTGAGGGGAGGGAGACACCCTGCCAAACAATAGCCATCAATAGCCGAATCCTCGGCTGCTCGAACATCCACTTGATAAAATTTTGTGAACTTATGCTCTGGAGACCAGGTAGCAGCCTTACAAATCTAAGCCACAGATACCTGATGGCGAAAAGCAAGGGAGGTTCCTACACCCCTGGTAGAATGAGCTCTCGCCCTAAAAGGGAGGAGCTTTAGGTTTCAGACCGCAGGCCTGAATGATCAATTGACAGACCCAATTGGCAATAGAAGCCTTGGAAGCTGCCTGCCCCTTCTTGGGTCCTTTTGGTAAAACAAAAAAGGAGTCCGATCCTCGGATCTCCGCAGATCTAGACAAACCGGACAACATCCAATGAATGCAGTCGTCTCTCTTCCGCCGAGCGAGGCTGAGAGAAAAAAGAAGGCAAAAGAATGTGCCGATTTAAATGGCCAACACCACTTTTGGCAAAAAGGATGGAACAGGTCGTAACACAACCCTGTCGTGGTGAAGGATCAAGTATGGTTCCTTGCACGAAAGGGCCACCAACTCCGACACCCTTCTAGCTGAGGTGATGGCCATCAGGAAGGCTAGCTTGTGTGAAAGCAAGTCTAATGGAATTTCCTTGATAGGTTCAAATGGTTGTTTCTGTAACACAGACAGCACCAAGTTCAAGTCCCAAGGACACATAGGTGACCTAATGGGGGGAAGCAAACGAGTTGCCCCTTGCATAAAGGTTCGGACTAACATATAGGATGCTAAAGGCCTTTGGAAGAATACTGACAAGGCCAAAATCTGACCTCCGATTGTACTCAAAGCCAATCTGATTTCCACAGCCGACTGTCACGTATTTCTGAGGATATCATTTTCTGGCTTCACACCAAGCAATATAAGTCTTCCAGACCTTATGATAAATCTTCCTAGTGACAGCTTTTCTAGCATTTACTAGGGTAGGAACTACTGGTCCTGAGATGCCACGGTCCTTCAGCAAACTGGCTTCAACAGCCATGCCATCAAATTTAGAGACTGTAAATCAGGGTGGAATATAGGACCTTGAGACAGTAGATCAGGGCGACGTGGAAGCGTCCATGGCCCGTCTATTGTCAGTCTCGCAATCTCCGGGAACCAGGGCCTTCTGGGCCAGGTTGGTATCTCTGGGAACCAGGGCCTTCTGGGCCAGGTTGGTGCCACCAGAATGACTGGAACCCCCTTTCTCCAAATCCTGCGCAACAAATGTGGAAGGAGAGGGATTGGAGGGAAAGCATAAACCAGGGAGTACTGGCTCTATGGAACTATCAGAGCATTTGCTCCGATCGCCAGAGGATCCCTTGTTCGGGACACAAATTGCTGTAGCTTTTGTTTGTTTATGAAACTTGGTTTTATATTTTCAAGACGTTCCATATCACAACAGCAAACCCCATGTTATTGGATTTTTACTCCAGGAATATATAAGGAGTTTGAAAATTCTTGAGAGATGCTTAAATAATGCATTACAATTTAACTAAACCCATTAGATGTTAGTTGACTAAAATGTACTGGAGATGATAGTCGACTAAAATATGACTAAAAAACGTAAATAATTCAGATAATTAAAATACGACTAAAACTAAAATGGCATTTTAGTCAAAAGACTGACTAAAACTAAATCAAAATAGGATGTCAAAATTAACACTGCTGAGGGAGATAAAAGTATTTTTATTAAAGTGGTTGTAAAGCGAATTCTTAGTTTTTAATAATGACATATGTCCCAGTGTCTGCGTTTTACAAAAAAAATGCCTCCCAGCGCGTACGTGACTGCTCGGCACTCTCCTCTTCGGGGCTGACAACTACAGTGGGAGGGGCCGACAACTCCCGCCGACGTCAGCCAGGGGTGGAGGGTGGAGGAGAGAGCCGAGACTTTAGGCGGAGAGGAGGAGAGAGCCGAGCAGTCATGTGAGCGCCGTGATATAATGTAGAAATCAGCATTTTTTTTTTTATAAAACACATACACTGGGACACATGTCATTATTAAACACAGGGGATTGTATGAATACATAAGTGTTATGAAAGCAGCAGGAGGGGAGGGGCGGGCACAGTCATTGACAGGCAGGGAGGGGGGAGAGGACAGAGGAGAGCTGCAGATGACGGAGGCACGTAAACTGACCACGGTGTCAGGGCTCAGCAGCCATGATAAACCGTGGTCAGTTTACAGGGGGGGGGCAGAATCAGGCAGGATTAGCCAGGTATTTCAGGTGATACAGGGGGCCAACTTACACAACACAAGCTGTTTAACATGCTTTAAAGGGAACAGGATCAATTTTTTTTTTTTTGGGTAACAAACGCTTTCGGTATCTCTGGGCTTCCTCATTTTTTGGGGGGTGTATAGTGTCCATTTTTTTGATTTTGGGTCCTGTTTTCCCCTGAGATCTTTTATTTTCATACCTATCTGGAGCATTTTAAAGCAATAGAATATCCTGGGTAAGATATTCATTGAAACACTATTCATTCTCCCAAAGGAGGCAGTGTTGGAGCCCATTTGTCTAAGTCTTCAGATCATTTTTAACAGGGAATGATGTAGGGTAAGGGCCAGGTATTTTTCTAGATATGGTAGGGAAATGGATTAGCAAAGATTGTAGGCTTTAAGAAGTGCAGTTGGATCTGGAAAGGACTACAATGCCAAATACAGGTCATGCAAAAATAAAATATAATGCATGTCAATAGAAATGATATATTCTGACATCTTAAACTCCATCCTAATTCCAAACAGGAGTACAATAAGCAAAACATACCTAGATGAAGCTGAACATCTTTAACTTCCAATGTGTTTGATCTACGATGTCGGGCTAGCTGGCAAGCTGCAGAGACCACATTCTCAATGAAATCATCAGCTATCTGCAGCAGCATCTGGAGTGGGAGAAATGATCATGAGTCACCAAGCCATTTCAATTCAGAACAGTGTCAGGTTGCATTTTTGGATGTCTTACCTCCTCTACATCCTCATCTAACTGTTCATTTGGATCAACTTCTCTGACCAAATCGTGAAGCTTTTTCTTGGTCAATACCTGAAAATTAGTAACAAGAGTTAAGAAACATACATATAAAATAACGTCTTAAATAAATTGAAAAATCCTTTAAATAGAATGTTCTAACAGGAGAACATTCTGCGCTGATTACTTTACCTCTGCTCTTGATGATGCAGCAATGCCTAAAGCTTTTACAGTTCTATATTCAGAATATCCACTGACTGCCTTTACCATACATAGTCAAACAAAGAGGCTTTCAACATCTGATTTCACCGATCACTATCACAATAAACCATGAGGTGTGCATATATATGAGGTACAGAAATGAAAAGGCACAAACTTAAGAGAGTACCTGGCTAGCTGTAGCACACATTACTACAAAAGGGGCATAGTCAAAATTAAAAACACTTTGTTTTGTTTTTTCCTGTTAGCTGTTAAAGTTCGAGGTATTTCTAATCTGGACAAATGACTGCTTCACCCAGCACAACTACTGGTGCCCAATTCAAGTGACAATCATCTGAGTTCTAAAGAGAACATGTAACAATTTGGATTTTGCAAGATCATTCAAGTGGCTATCCTCAGGTGATACAGAGAGATTAAACAAATCCTCCAACATAAGTTGTACCTGTTTGTCTGCATTTCTTTTCTTCTCTACATCCATTCAAAGTCCAGAATTTAAGCTTAATAGTTCAAAAAAAAAAAAGTAGGCAGAGCGCTAAAGTTGCTCTGCAAAGCTGATTGGAGGGACACACCCCCTTCACACGGCACACAAACAGAGCTGAGACTGTCAATCGCAGGTTGTGTGCTGGAGCTCCTCCCCGGTCACCTTTTTTCGCTTGGCGTCAGGAAAACTTGTCAGAAGTGAGTCATGCTGATAGCAGAGGAACGAAGCAGCAGACAGAACTGACACTTGGTGCTCTGAATTGCGACACTTACACACTATAGGAGGTTTATGCCTATTTTATGTCTGAGGTTTACAACCACTTAATAGTAAGCATACTCATGAAAATTTGTATCTAGTTTATGTTTTATAAACATCAAGTAGCCTCTTTATGTATATAAAGTCATAAATGCAGCTCACCTTCCCAGATTTATATATTTACCAAGCCACACATTCCTATGCCACCCTGCTTTAGCATCCTCATCTGATAAAGCTCAGATGTGGACTGGGGTCAGAACTTGTATCATGCCACACATCTTCAGGCTCGGTAATTGGCCACTGGGGCCTAAGTGCTGTTACAGGGGAGGACATGTACTCCCCCATACTTTGAAACCCTGCCTTAATAATGAAGGCTCCAGGCGGTCAGGGAGTAGCCAGGTAAGTATACGTTTCTGAGTAGGCTAAAGGCAAAATGACGATGTCCCTTAAGCAGTGCTTCTTGAAACGTGCATTTAGATGAGACATCTGATGCAGGACACGAGGGGAACAGAAGGTATTCTTGTCTCCAACAATTCCTGCAGTTATTAAAGAGAAGATATTTTACCTGGTTGGCATCTGGACTTGCTCGCCCTCCTCCTGGTGTTGTTCCAGGTACTTTGCTTCCTGCAGTGCTGTTGGCCACAGTTTGCTCTTGCTTCACAGTGGCTGAGGCAGACATGGCAGAGGAAGTTGAAAAGTTAGACAGGTTGATGAGTGTGGAAGCTCCGAACTGGTTCATAATCTGGAGTGCTTTACCCCTCAGCTCACCCAACCGGGACACGTCAGCACGCTGTTTTGGGGTGTGGGGCCCAGGCCCGAGAAGCTGTGGAAACAGCAAAAAAATTTAAAAAAAAGAAAAAAAATGACAATACAGAGTACCCTTTTGTACAGAAGCAAGTTTCCCTTAAGCTGAACCCTAGGGGCTGCAAGGATTAACTGCTCTTTTAGTCTAGGGGATGCAAAAGCACTTTTACTGACCCAATCCTCCACATCCCTCTACTCTGATAATAGGATGTCCTTTGGCGTTAGGGCTATGGTCTCTGCATCAGCCTTGATGACCTCCGGGGTTGATCACTGAAATGCAGGGGAGTAGAAGCTGCAAGGGAGGGAGCCAGGGAAAGTGGAGGATCAAGTAAGCAAAACTGCAGCCCCCCTCACCGTAAATGAGCAATTATTGCCTGCCGTGCATGTGCAGCCCCACTGTAAGGGAGGACTTTTGGATTTCCCAGAGTTCAGCTTTAATTTTTGCAAGAAACAAACGTACTTTAAATATGATGTTTTAGTGTTCCAGTACATTAGCCATCATCTGAGCCCAAAAGAACTCAACACAAATTGATGCAATCAGGAACTGACACACCCAATTTGCTTAACCACCGAACATATTTGTGTAGCCAAACCACACAGATTAAGAGTTTGTGTGTAAAAATCAGCAGAAAGGAAAGAAGGTAGCATCAAACTTCAGCTGGTAAGTTGTGGAGCTGCTGCTTGACTCAAAGATTCAAATCTAACCAACCCCTCCTTATCTGTGTTACTCTTCTTCGTACATACGTGTTCCTTGCTATTACTTTACTGATTTAAAAATCGATAAAAAAAATATTTATTTACCCAAAATGAAAGGAAGTTCGGTTCCTGTCAACATCAAATCTGTTAACTTTATTTGTTATTCTACTAATGCATGTTTGATGAGAGCAAGCATGTGACTGGCTACAGCTACCAGCTTACACAAATAAGGTTAATGGGTTCAGTCCTTCCCAATATGTTTAGAGAAAGCTGGAAACACCATACACCTTTCTCCCAATTGAATCTAATGAAAAACAGAGGGAACATTTACAGGAATGATTTCAGTTAACCACTTGCCACCCAAGCCAATTCTGGCATTTCTCACCTACATGTACAGTGCCTTAAAAAGTTTTCATACACTTGAAATTTTCCACATTGTCATGTTACAACCAAAAACATAAATGTATTTTATTGGGATTTTATGTGATAGACCAACACAAAGTGGCACATAATTGTGAAGTGGAAGGAAAATGATAAATGGTTTTCAGAATTTTTTACAAATAAATATCTGAAATGTGTGGAGTGCATTTATATTCACCGCCCCACCCCCCCACCCGAGTCAGTACTTTGTAGAACCACCTTTTACTGCAATTACAGCTGCAAGTCTTTTTGGGGATGTCGCTAACAACTTTGGGCATTTAGAGAGTGACATTTTTGCCCATTCTTCTTTGCAAAATAGCTCAATCTCTGTCAGATTGGATGTAGAGCATCTGTGAACAGCAATTTTCAAGTCTTGCCACAGATTCTCAATTGGATTTAGGTCTGGACTTTGACTGGGCCATTCTAAAACATGAATATGCTTTGATCTAAACCAGTGTTTCTCAACTCCAGTCCTCAAGGCGCCCCAACAGGTCATGTTTTCAGGATTTCCCTCAGATGAAACAGCTGTGGTAATTACTAAGGCAGTGAAACTGATCAAATCACCTGTGCAAAATAATGGAAATTCTGAAAACATGACCTGTTGGGGCGCCTTGAGGACTGGAGTTGAGAAACCCTGATCTAAACCATTCCATTGTAGCTTTGGCTGTATGTATAGGGTGCTGCCACCACCATGTTTCACAGTGGGGATGGTGTGTTCAGGGTGATGTGCAGTGTTAGTTTTCCACCACACATAGCGTTTTGCTTTTAGGCTAAAAAAAAATCAATTTTGGTTTCATCTGACCAGAGCACCTTCTTCCACATGTTTGCTGTGTCCCCCACATGGCTTCTTGCAAACTGAAAACGGAAATTCTTATGGCTTTTTTCAACAATTGCTTTCTTCGTGCCACTCTTCCATAAAGGTCAGATTTTTGGAGTGCACAACTAATAGTTGTCCTGTGGACAGATTCTCCCACCTGAGCTGTGGATCTCTGCAGCTCCTCCAGAGTTACCATGGGCCTCTTGGCTGCTTCTCTGATTAATGCTCTTTTTGCCCGGCCTGTCAGTTTAAGTCAGGGGTCTCCAAATTACGGCCCTCCAGTTGTTCAAGAACTACAATTCCCATCATGCCTAGTCATGTCTGTGAACATCAGAGTTTTACAATGACTCATGTGACGTGTAGTTCTGCAACAGCTGGAGGGCCGTAGTTTGAAGATCTCTGGTAGGTTTGCAGTTGAGCCATACTCTTTCCATTTTCGGACGATGGATTGAACAGTGCTCCGTAAGATATATTAAGCTTGGAATTTTTTTTAACACCCAAGCCTGCTTTAAACGTCTCCACAACTTAATTCCTGACCTGTCTGGTGTGTTCCTTGGCCTTCGTGATGCTGTTTGTTCACTAAGGTTCTCTAACAAACCTCCGAGGGCTTCACAGAACAGAAGTATTTATAATGAGATTAAGTTACACAGGTGGACTTTATTTACTAATTAGGTGACTTTTGAAGACAATTGGTTCTACTATATTTTAGTTAGGGGTATCAGGAGTAAAAGGGGGCTGAATACAAATTCACGCCACAATTTTCAGATATTTATTTGTATAAAACTTTGAAAACCATTTTTCTTCCACTTCACAATTATGTGTCACTTGTTGGTCCATCACATAAAATCCCAATAAAATACATTTACGTTTGTAACAAGACAAAATGTAGAAAATTTCAAGGGGTATGCATACTTTAAGGCACTGTAAAAATCATTTTTTTGCTAGAAAATTACTCAGAACCCCCAAACATTACATTTTTTAGCAGAGACCCTAGGGAATAAAATGCCAGTTGTTGCAAGTTTTTATGTCACACATTATTTGTGCAGCAATTTTTCAAACACGATTTTTTGGGGGAAAAAAACACTTTCGTGGAAAAAAAAACAAACACACACACACAATATTTCCCCCAATTTTTTTGTATTATGTGAAAGATTATGTTACACAGAGTAAATAGATACCCAACATGCCATGCTTTCAAATTGTGTTGTGCACACTTGTGGCTTTGGTACTTAAAAATTTCCATAGGCAACGCTTTAATTTTTTTACAGGTTACCAGGTTAGAGTTACAGAGGAGGTCTTGTGCTAGAATTCTTGCCCTTGCTTTAACGTTTGTAGCGCTACCTCACATGCATGTATTGAACGCTGTTTACATATGCGGACAAGACCTATGTATGCATTCGCTTCTGCGTGCAAGCACAGGTGATAGGGGCGTTTTCTTTTTTTTTTTTTTTTTTTTTTTTTTTTTTTTTTTACACTTTCCCTTAAATTTTTTTTTTAATCACTTTTATTCCTATTACATGGAATGTAAACATCCCTTGTAATAGGAATATGGTATGACAGGTCCTCTTTATGGAGAGATCTGGGGTCTATATCTGACGGCGCCAGAGGGATGTCATGACCTCGCTTCCGGCCTCCGAGGGTCATAGAGATGGCCAGGGACCACGGCCAGCTCTATGGGAAATCGCCGCTGGTGGCAGATTCTCTCAGGCTCCCTGATCGCACGGGCGAGCCCGGAGAAGCACCAAAGGGTGGCGGGAGGGGGTCATTCCCTCCCGCCACCTGTAAAAGCAATCAGCTAAACAGCTACTAGGATGTCTTTTACATTGCAGGGAATCGCCAGCTCAAAAAAATTAGATATCTGTAGCTGCAGGAATCATCCAGATATCTCCACTCAAAGTCCCCAAAGTCACAGAACGTCAACCCGGGGCAAGTAGTTAAAGGAGGAGTGTGTGTGTGTGTGTGTGTGTGTGTGTGTGTGTGTGTGTGTGTGTGTGTGTGTGTGTGTGTGTGTGTGTGTGGGGGGGGGGGGGGGGGGGTCTATACTCACCTCCCTGTTGCAGCATCAGTCTGTCAGTCAATGCTCCCCCTGCTTACTGGAGCGCCGGGCTGGGGAAGTGCGCTGTGAGGCTGAGCCAGCTGCCCATCAGGCACCTGGGTGGATCCAGACATTCTTGGGATTCTTTCAGAGTCTTGAGCTTCTCTGTGACATTAGCCAAAAGTCGGCTGATTTTGGGTCACAGGAGACCACAAGATACCTCTATACCTTGTTAATCAGTAAATTCACCATGGGTTTGAAACAGTCAAGGGAGAACATCATATCAGATTGATGAAACAAAAGTAGCATATACCAGATATCATCCACTTGGCTCATGGCCCACAGGCAGTTCTCCACAAGGTCTGAAGATCTGACTCTGGTCTATGATACCCAAAAAAACAAATCAGACGGATATACTTGAATTCACCAGCAATTTAAACAGGTAAATTCTATAATGAAAGCAGCTCTGATACGTTAACATTTTCCTGTGACTGCTGACATTAATAGGCCACCGACAACATGGAAGTATTCAGGAAAGACATGTATTGGGATCAAGAAGATTACAAAACGTGTGTCATAATACATGGATATAAAAGGTTGCTAGGTGTTTCATGTGGGTGACAGGATGCCAATCTCAAAGATTCATTTAAGCTATCTTTCACAAGAAACACCTTTTTAAAAACTTTGATGCTGCGCGCAGTGGGGTTGATTTACTAAAAAGTTGAAAATGCTCACACACACAAAAAAAAAAAAAAAAAGTGTAAAGATTCCAATCATGTGACAAACTAATACCGATTTAACTATTCCATCTACACATAAATAGATAATTGAAGTGAATATTTACACAATTTACACAACCCCCCACGCGCCAGAACACTCCAGTCAGCACTCTCAGCCATTGGCTGATGGGGAGCTGTCCGTCACTACCCTTTGGCAGCAGTACACATGGGCCGAATGTCAGCCGGTTTCTATTGAACTGGTCGATGTCGCCCACCATTCGGCCTGTGTGTACTGGGCATAAGAACCCACATAAACATACCATTGTGTTTGTTGATTAGACAATGACCTAAAACCCAGTACTGCTCCCTCGTCCACCATTTTTGTCTCCCCTGCACACTTTTGTCTCCCCGGTATACCTAGCATAAAATACACGCCCTCCTTTTGCTTGCATACAGTGCATCCGGAAAGTATTCACAGCACTTCACTTTTTCCACATTGTTAGGTTACAGCCTTATTCCAAAATGGAATAAATTAATTATTTTCCTCAAAATTCTACAAACAATACCCCATAAGGACAACGTGTAAGAAGTTTGTTTGAAATTTATATATAAAAACAAAAAAACACAACATGTACATAAAAGTATTCACAGAATTTGCTCAATACTTTGTTGAAGTACCTTTGGCACCAATTACAGTCTCTGTTCTTTTGGAGTATGATGCTACACAAACTTGGCACACCTATTTTTGGGCAGTTTCTTCCATTCTTTGCAGGACCTCTCAAGTTTTATCAGGTTGGATGGGGAGTGTCAGTGCACAGCCATATTCAGATCTCTCCAGAGATGTTCAATTGGGTTCAAGTCTGGGCTCTGGCTGGGCCACTCGAGGACATTCAGAGTTGTCCCGTAGCCACTCCTTTGTTATCTTGGCTGTGTGCTTAGAGTCCTTGTCCTGTTGGAAGATAAATCTTCGCCCTAGTCTGGGGTCCAGAGCACTTTGGAGCAGGTTTTCATCAAGCATGTCTCTGTACATTGCTGCATTCATCTTTCCCTCGATCCTGACTAGTCTCCCAGTTTCTGCCGCTGAAAAACATCCCCGCAGCATGATGCTGCCACAACCATGCTTCACTGTAGGTATGCTATTGGCCAAGTGATGAGCAGTGCCTGGTTTCCTCCAGACATGACGCTTAATATATAGGCCAAAGAGTTCAATCTTTGTTTCATTAGACCAGAGAAATTTGTTTCTCATGGTCTGAGAGTCCTTCAGGTGCCTTTTGGCAAACTCCAGGTGAGCTGTCATGTGCCTTTTACTGAGGTGTGGCTTCTGTCTGGCAACTCTACCATACGAGCCCGATTGGTGGAATGCTGCAGAGATGGTTCTTCTGGAAGGCTCTTCTCTCTTCACAGAGAAATGCTTGAGCTCTGTCAGAGTGACCATTGGGTTATTAGTCACCTCCCTGACTAAAGTTATTTTCCCCCAATCACTCAGTGTGGCCAGGCGGCCCGCTCTAGGAAGAGTCCTGGTGGTTCCAAACTTCTTCCATTTACAGATGATGGAGGCCACTGTGCTCATTGGGACCTTCAATGCTGCAGAAGTTTTTCTGTACCTCAATACAATTCTGTCCCAGGGGTCTACAGACAATTCCTTGGACTTCATGGCTTGGTTGTGCTCTGACATGCACTGTTACCTTTCACGTTGTCATTATGGGGTATTGTTTGTAGAATTATGAGGAAAATAATGAATTTAATACATTTTGTAATAAGTCTAACATAACAAAATGTGGAAAAAGTAAAGCGCTGTGAATACTTTCCAGATGCACTGCATCTGCCTGCTTCTCACACAACCAGCAACTCTAGTTGTACTCCTAGCACATCAGCTTTTACTTCTCGGGGCATGGAAAGCTTAAGAAAATGTTTGCCATACCAAAAGGCAATCATGCCAATAAAATAACGCATGGTCAGTTGGTGAGCATCAGCTCCACATTAGCTCATGGATTATGTCTTCCAGATTGTATAACGCCCCACTATATTACTCCTAGACATGTACCGTATATACTCGAGTATAAGTCGAATTTTTCAGCACATTTTTTTGTGCTGAAAGTGCCCCCCTCGACTTATACTTGAGTCAAGCACTTTTCTGCAGCAAAAAATTTCATTTTCCGAACCAACTTTGGGGCCCCGTATCTCAGGGCCACTTGGTGCTAGGTACCCCAAATTTGGTGTGCAAACTCAGTGGAAATGGTACCACAACATATCCAAAGAGGAAGTTCCTAGCACTAAGTGGCCCCGAGATACGGGGCCCCAAATTCGGTTCGGAAAATGTCATTCTCTGCTGAAGAAAAGTGCTTGACATTTTCTGAACCGAATTTGGGGCCCCATATCTCAGGGCCACTTGGTGCTAGGAACCCCAAATTTGGTGTGCAAACCCATTGAAACTGGTACCATAACATATCTAAAGCTGGGGTTCCTAGCACTAAGTGGCCCTGAGATACGGGGCCCCAAACCCGGTTGGGAAAATGTCATTCTCTGCTGCAGAAAAGTGCTTGACATTTTCTGAACTGATTTTTGGGGCCCTGTATCTCGGGGCCACTTGGTGCTAGAAACCCCAGCTTTGGAAATTCTATGGTGCCAGTTCCACTGGGTTTGCACACCAAATGGCCCCGAGATACAGGGCCCCAAATTCGGTCAACTGTGTCCACCTGCAGCAATGTCATTTCAGGACCCTTTGGGTTCAGAGACCCCAAATTTTGGCTGCAGCTAGTGGGCATCTAGGAACCCTTAACTACCGAGTTTGAAGTTCAGGGGACCTATGGCTGCAAATGGGCACAGTGAGGCATGCAAATGGGCACAGTGATGCTGCAAATGGGCATTGTTGACCCTCTTTTCCACTCACAGTAGCTGTGCATTTCTTACCCTCATCTTATACTCGGGTCAATAAGTTTTTCCCATTTTTTTTGTAGTAAATTAGGGCCTCGACTTATACTCGGAACGACTTATACTCGAGTATATACGGTAACTATTAGCTGCAAACTCCAAAAATGGTCTGACTAGGGCTACTTATGTACTGTTCGTGGATCTCTGAACATAGTACCAGAAACATGGCTGAAATGGAACCTCAGGAGGACTTCCTAGAGTATATGCATAAAAGGAGAAAAATATGAGGTAGTGGGCAAGCCGTAAATCAGTTTTAATGGGGTGCCAGGTTCTTGGTGCTGCATGGCTTCAGTGCAAAGAAGCTTCAGGAGGTCAGTATGCAGCAAAGAGGTTAATTCATATTACGGATTTAAAGGGTAAGTTAGTATTAAATTTAACTTTCAAATGTTAAACATGGGACAGAAAGATATTTTAAAGTTCAACTACAGCCAAAACTTTTTTTAGTTTGTTTTTTTATAGTGGGGAAGGCTTAGAACCTCTGGTATGTTTTAACTGATGTATGTGACTCCAAAGGGGCGATTCAACCTCTTTGTGTCTCAGTAAAGCCAAAGCAAGAAATGAGTGACCGGGAGTGTATATACATACATACATACACATATATATACACACACACACACACACACACACGCACTAAAGGTTTAAACCATTTCCCACAGCACTAAATTATATGCTCGACACTGTTTCTATCCCCATTGCAGAGAATTTACTCCCACAGTGAAGTGAAAGGATAAATCTGTGGTGAAGGTGAAAACGCTCTTGTATGTTATTACTATCCAAGTCAAAAAAAGGACATGTACATAAATCATACACACTATATATGTGTAGTGTTATCCTTGATTTTATTTGAACCATTACTGACCCCTTATAACAAGATCAGACTAACACTCTGTTGGATTTTTTTATTGCAGATACTCAGCATTAATACACAGTGAAGCATGTTTAATTTAGTATACACACATTATTGCACTGCAGATGGTTAATAAGGCTGTACAGCATATAGACACTTGGAATCACTATACAGCAGTTCATGCTCACATGCTTCTTACTTACAGCCAGCTGAGTATCTAGCTCTGTAATGACATCACACACGGCGGTGGGACCGTTCAGTACACCCGCCATGGTCACTGGCCTTCTGTGGACAACAACATCATAAGTTGTGTACAGACTGGAGTGCACATGTCTGCCTGTTGCTGCAACAAAGACATACAACAAAAATGTTGGGGGCTGCTGGGGGTGCTCTTCTGCTCCACCAGTGGTTCAACTCTGATCACTAAAACACAAGGGGTTCCTGATTTGGAAATCTTACTGAAAACCGATAGCAGATCAGAAATATTTTGGCTAATGCTGTAATCTCTTTATGAATCCACAAGTAAAATAGAAAAGGCAAGGAAAATGGCAGTGCACCTCACAAACAGTTAACTGAACCATTAACTGAAAATCTATTGCTGAAATAAATAACAGAAGATTTGTGCAGATCAGGGCCATATAAAAATGTAGCAGAAGATATCAAGGACAACATTAACATGCAAATGTTGAATAAAGAACTTGCAATTAAAAAAAATCGATACAGTTTGTACTTCACACCAAACATCAACCATCCAGGCAAGGGTAATGTCTATGCAGTGGCAAAAAAAATGGATAAAGCAGACTTTGAAAAAACAACCTGGCAGCAAAACAGCTACTACACTTCTTTTTTCCTTCCTTCCCTCTTCCTAATGACAGCTTAAAGAAGAACTCCAGCTTTTCCTCCAAAAAAACAACAGATGCATTGTGCATGTTAATGAATTACAACCCCAGGGTCAGATTGTGTGTAACTTACCTGCTTTAGCTGTATAAAGCAGGTTTGTGATGTCACTTCTTCTCCTGGCTGAATTTCAAGCAGGAAGTGTAACCTTACAAAGCATCTTGTGGACAAGAAATGTGCTATTCTAGCTATAAAAGGCACACAAAGATTAGACCGATCACAAGATCATAGTTTTTTTCTGCGCTGATCTCATTCTTTTTAACAGAGGAACAGCAAATTGTCTTTGTTGAAGGCATGATTTGTAATGTGTATATAGTGTTTGCACACACAACATACACACAAAACTCGATTTGGTCACACGCAAATCTTTGGTTGTAAAGTGTATGTGAGCCAAACACACTAAAATGATTGTGAGCAGAAATGCACACTCCTACACAAAGTGTGAATGGAGCCTGCAAGGGACCACTACAAAGCGAGAATCATTGCAGTCTTAGGGCTTGTTTAACCACCTCAATACTGGGCACTTTCACCCCCTTCCTGCCCAAGCCATTTTTCAGTCCCCCTTCCTGCCCAAGCCATTTTTCAGTTTTCAGCGCTGTCTCACTTTGAATGACAATTGCGCGGTCATGTTACACTGCACCCTAATGAAATTTTTATCATTTTTTCCCCACAAATAGAGCTTTCTTTTGGTGGTATTTGATCAACTCTGCGGTTTTTACTTTTTGCGCTATGAACAAAAGAAGAGGGACAATTTTGAAAAAACACAATATTTTTTAATTTTTGCTATAAATATCCAATTTTTTTTTTTTTTAACAAATTTTTTCCTCAGTTTAGGCCATTATGTATTCTTCTACATATTTTTGGTAAAAAAAAAAATTGCGATAAGCATATATTGATTGGTTTGCGCAAAAGTTGTAGCGTCTACAAAATAGGGGATAGATTTATAGCATTTTTATTATTTTTTTTTTTACTAGTAATGGCGGCGATCTGCGATTTTTATTGTGACTGCGATATTGTGGCGGACACATCGGACACTTGACACATTTTTGGGACCATTCACATTTATACAGAGATCCGTGCTATAAAAATGCATTGATTACTGTGTAAATGTGACTGGCAGGGAAGGGGTTACCACTAGGGGGCGCTCGAGGGGTTAATGTATGACCTAAGGAGGTGATTCTAACTGTGGGGGGAGGGGACTGACTGGGGGAGGTGACCGATCGGTGTCCCTATGTACAAGGGACACGCCATCGGTCTCCTCTCCTCTCTGACAGGACGTGGATCTGTGTTTACATGCACAGATCCACGGTCCTGCTCTGTTACCCGGCAATTGCGGGTGCCCGGCGGACATCGCGGCCGCCGGGCACGCGCACCGGGTCCCGAGTGACGCAGCGGGCACACGCGCCCCCTAGTGGCTCTGGAGGGCGAGGACGTCATATGACGTCCTCCCAGAACAACAGAAGCCTCGTCCCACTGTCATATGACGGTGGGCGGTGGCTTAGTGGTTAAATGAATGGTGTAAAAATGCAGCACAACCAAAAGGTTTTACTGCCCCCCAACTACACCCCTTTAACTGATGGGGCAGAACACGACTGCAGTACTCTGCTTCATGGCTGTGGTGGGAACTATACCTCCTGTTGTGCTACCTGGGCACTACTGCCTGCCAGAAACAACCAATTCTAGTGAATGGAGCCACACTGCAAATGCGCAGTACTGCAGCATTTTAAGCGTTAAAATAAGTGATGAGGTGATACAACTCCTTCTCACTGTCTGTCAAATGCTCTCTGAAGAGTGATCCAAATGCAGATCACTCTTCAGTCTGCAAGGCAGGTGTAAATGTGTCATTCCTGTCTTGCAGCATGCCAAAGAATAATGGCTTACTGCAATACTACAGAGGAAGGCCTATGGGAGGTTATTATGAAGGGGTTTCTTTAATATGTAAAATTAATCATTCACTTCACAGAGAGTAGGGCTCTGGAGGGTGGGACTCTCCCTGTTCACACTGGTCGGCATATTTAACTGGGTAGGATTGAATTCTAATTGTGATCCATTCAATCCTGCCCAGCAGCAGCACAGCTAGCTTTCAGAACAGGCTGTGTACGAAGGGGTTGCCCATGTGATTTTGAATAATTCTATGATCTGTGCGGTGGGACTTGGGAGGTTTGGACTCTTCCTGTAGGTGTGACTGGGTGGGATTAAATGCCAATTAGGATTTATTCAATCCCACCCACCATAAGAGCTGTGAAGGAAGTTACATCATTTGCACAGTACTCTAAACTACAGAGAGGTGTGTTTTAGGCTAGAGATGCTGCAAGAAATGGCTATGGAGGAGACTCAGTCTACATCGACTATACAGACTGTCACATGGTACAAAGCCACAACTAAACCCAGAATATCAGAGGATCTGCAGACAACAGAACAACACGGTACAAAGGTAGGATCTATGCTGGGACTGATCATTCTATTCAGCTCTAGTGAAAAGAAAGCTGGAGTTTAGCTTTAATGTTAATAGTACATAGAGCTGCACGATTCTGGCCAAAATGAGGATCACATTTATTTTGCTTAGAATAAAAAGATCATGATTCTCGCGGCGTAAAATCTTTCACATTATACAAAAAAAATTGGGCTAACTTTACTGGTTAGTTTTTTTTTTTTTTTTTTTTAATTCAATAAAGTGTACATTTTTCCCAAAAAATTGTGTTTGAATGACTGCTGCGCAAATATAGTGCGACATAAAATATTGCAACAACCACCATTTTTTTCTCTAGGGTCTCTACTAAAAAAAAAAAAATATATATATATATATATATATATATATATATATATATATATATATATATATATAATGTTTGGGGATTCTAAGTAATTTTCCAGCAAAAAAAAAAAAGATTTTAACTTGAAACCAACAAATGTCAGAAAATGGTTTAGTGTTTAAGTGGTTAAACTTCCCTCATTTACACACTTTGATCTAAAGGACAAACTGTTACAATGTTTATACTTAAGTTCCACTGCAGCTGTCAGCTTTAGCAGAGCAGAGAGAATTCTCTGCATAGAAAGAATCAGGAAATACTTTGTCAAGATCGCAACGGGGAAAACATTAATTAATTGATCGTGCAGCTCTAATAGTACATGAGCTTTACTTTACAGACGTTCAAGAGGTAACGTCTTCATTGTGTGACCACAAAGAATGGCCCTGTGTCTGAGCAATGTTTAGTGTTTTCAATGTTATTCAGGCTGGCTACTTCACATGGCCACCATAAATTGCTAACAATGTTCCCTACACTTTTTCTACATGTAATCTTATATTGTTGTCAGTACATCTATAGCACTCCTGAGGAAGCTAGAGTGCAAAACATGTCGAGTTCATGAGGCTATATCCATAGAGTAGCCCATAACTATATATTGCTTATCTGTTTTGGTATTGTTATTGATACAATATCATATTATATTATCTTGGCTCTGGATTTAGTCTCTTTTTTTTTTATTCTATATGTAGTAGAGGTATGCAGCAAAACATTACAGCATGACATGACAAACCATAGTTAATGATTTTAATTAATAAAAATGTAAAAAACAATAACAAAAAATGTACATATATCAATAAACTATCAGACAAGATTCCAGCACTTCATTATTGGATTTAGCCTCTTTATGGGTGTGATTATTATTGCTACTTTGATGTGATATACTGTATTAGGCCTCTTTCACATGAACGATCCGTTCAGGTCCGCCTGTCAGTTTTTCAGGCGGACCTGAACGGACCCTCCATAGACCTCTATGGAGCGTCGGATGTCAGCGGTGACATGTCCGCTGACATCCGACCCGAAAAAGTGTAACGGAGGAAAAACCTACTTTTTCATGCGTTTTCGGATCGGGTGACGACGGACTCTACGGTCCGTCATCATCCGATCCCCCATAGGGGAGAGCGGCACTCTGACAGGTCCGTCGTCGCCTCCACAGAGCGATCCCCGCTGAGCAAGCGGATGTTCACGGGGCGGTCCCGTGTGAGAGGACCCTTAATTTTAATCACATTTTATGATGTGTCTCTTAATAAAAATATGATTTTAACCCTATTATGTGTGTATCTAATTCACTGAGATGTCACACCTTTAAAATCTGACCACTTATGATTCCACTTATATAGAGTACGAGTATACTTGGATTGTAAGTATTTCTCTGACTTTTCATGTGGTACCCGACAAGATACATGCGAATCTCAGCTGTTGATAACTAGCTACCTGGTACACGGTGTATAACTTGGTATGTACATCCCTTATTTATAAATAAAGAATTTTAAAAAATCCTGTTGTTATCTATTTCTTTTTGTCTAATATGTTGTACATGGCAGTTAGTAGAGAGCACACAAAACTTTAAAAATGCAGGATGCTGGGAACTGGCACAATGGTTATTCTGCATCAGGGCCTAGAAAACCCCCCTTCAAAAAGAACTGGGAGTGCAGCCATGTTTGGTGGCTGTTGAACTGCATTGTCTTAGAGACATTAATTTGGTGTGACTGCATTTCCTTTACCTTGAATTACACCCCCCACCTTCCCCAACAAATTATTATACTCAGGTAAGTGTGCCAGACAGTTGAAAGTAAACATTCGGTAAGACATATAAGAAGGCTGCTATGGCTTAGCTGCTTTGAAAAAAACAGCTTCCTGACTGTTAACACTAGCCCACTGGCTTTAATACTTTTGAGTCACTGATCTGAAACAAGCACGCCGACAATGAAAGTCAGGCACCATTCAAATCTCGCGTAGTGGGAATGAGCACTCCCGTTTGTGATTTTTAAAGCGAGACTTACATGCGTTTCCGCGTGCCACGCATAGGGCAGCCTATTCACTTCAATGAGCCGCCCTATGCGCATATGTCACACAAAAGAAGCCTCTGCTTCTTTCTAGGCGATGAGCTTCATGTGACAATCGCTGCAAGAATGCAACTTGCTTGGGGTGCCATTAAAAATTACGGCCCCTCAAATACATGTTACGTGCTTTACCATGATTTGGAGTCGAGGAAAGAATTGCAACTATTCCAAATCGAGTGTGAATGGGGCCTCAGACAAAAGTTACAAGTCTTTACTTGCATACCTGTTTTAGGTTAATGACTCAGAATAAGTAAGAGGGTCACAGCATGACACTCTGGCAACTAGCTTTAGTAAAATCAGCAAAGTCGGCAGTGGCAACCACCAAGTTTCTTTTAGTAAAAGTTAACTTTATGGACAATCATAACCACAAAGTGAGCTGCAAAAAGAAATCCTCGGCACAAAATTGGCATGCCAACTTCAGTTTAAGCCTTGCAGTATTACCCTATATTAGGCATCAAGCGATGCTGTCATCATCCTTTACTGTGTAGTGTTCGTTGATGAACTGAGGCATTGTGCAATGATCGACACTGCCATATTGGCAGGTTTTGTAAATGAGGCACCAGGTGAGCAACAATTTACCCAGGCTGCCAGGGAACTTGAAGCAACAGATCTATCATGTGACCCCTCTTTTGTATTACTTATTACCTTTCCTTCTGTACAGACTTCCACGTGGTTGTGACAATGAACAGTAACTGGGGTGTTCACACAAGAACTCTTCCCAGTGGAATGGTTTCCTCATACAGGATTCTGAATTTAAGATTTGCATTGCATGTCAGATTGGGATTCTTTACTATTTCTGCTATATTTTGTTGATGAAGACCTCTTTGTCTTTAGGATATCAGCAGACACAGCCCTTTGGCCTTGTACACACAGGCTTCGGCCGTGTAAAGCAATCTTTTACAAAGCACTTGAAAAGCTTTTATTGGGCTATAAAAGTAAACTTAGCTTAAACTTTGGGATGTTAAAGCCTGCTCATTCAGATGGGCAATCAGACCCGTACTCTGATCTCAGTTTCTGTGTGTGAATCCACCTCAGAAGTGTGTGCAGACAACCTACAGAAGTGGATGCAAACACAGCAGATGAATGGACACAGTGGCATCCCAAAATCTGATATGCGGACAGGAGCTGTTGCACAGATCTGAACACACAGGGGTAGATTTACTGAAACTGGAGCCCTCAGAATCTGGTGCAGCTATGCATGGTAACCAATCAGCTTCTAACTTCAGCTTGTTCAATTAAGCTTAGACAATAAAACCTGGAAGCGGATTGGTTTCTATGCAGAGTTGCACCGGATTTTCAGTCTCCAGTCTTAGTAAGTCCGCCCCCCCGTCTGCGCTTGGATCTGTGCACCCACTCCTACCTGCAAGCCAAATTTCTTTTTCGTACATCACAGGACACAGAGCCACAGTATTTACTTAATGGGTTATACAGGCACCTCTAGGTGATAGCCACTGGCACACCTTAGACAGGAAGTTCATTTCCCCATATAACCCCTCCCCTTACAGGGAGTACCTCAGTTTTTTCGCCAGTGTCTAAGGTGTTGGTCACGAGTAAAGAGGTGCTGTGCTGAGCTCCGCTGGAGAAATCTTTGCTAGGGCAGGCGATTCAACCAGATCCATTCAAAGTGTATTTTCCAGGCCGAATTGAACGGTACCCGGGCCTTGTGTCCGAAGAAACAAGATTTTACCTGTAACGCTTCTCTTTTTAGAGAGCTGGACCCCGGGATCCAGTATTTTTTTTTTGCAGCTATATTCCTGGCGGGGTGCTTTTTACAGGCCCAGCGCTGTGGATCCCCCGATAAAAAGGGGGCCCCAGTCCCTGAAGGTTTTTTAACAAGGCCCACCGTAAATGGTGCAGATTGGGTCTGTTTGGTTTACCACAGAACCCTGCAGCCGGATAAGATAAGGGAGATTCCTAAGGAATTTTTCTAATTCTTGTGGGTTTTCTCGTTTAAGTAAATGTTGCTATGCCTAAAGTTGCCACCGGGGGCTGTCAAGAGCACATACCTGTTCCATGCTTCTCAGTCTTGCTCAGTGTCTAAGCTGCATGCTTCCTCCGAGCCCAAACTCCAGGTAGGATGTGGGAAGGGTTTTTTTTTTTTTGTTTTTTTTTTTTTTAGGAATGTCCCCCCACAGCTTTTCTTCCAGGCTAGAGGCCATCGGGCAGTCGGCGGATGTGGCACCGCTCCCGCCGCCATTACGACGGCTCCCCATCCAGCTGTCCTCCTCTCTCCTCCGCCCCAGCCCCTCCTCCACGTGTGATCCGGTCTGATAGGTGACCCTGCTCGCGCAGCAAAGCAGTCTTTTTAAAAAAAAAAAAAAAAAGATATGGGGGCGGAAGGGGTGGACGGAGGAGGGGGATGGAGCTTCAACGCCCACAAACGCAAGCAATGCTTAGCTATAAAAGGTGCACTTTTTGCAGGTGCACACAGCTAAAAGGAAGGACACAGAGCAGATGGATGGCATGTGAGTGTGGGCGACACAGGCATTCCCAGACACATTTACTTAGCATCAGACTGAGCCTTGATAGCAGCGGCAAATGCTGAACTATTTTGCTCAGCAGTGGGTGTATTTCTGGTAGTACCTCTGCATTTGTGCTTAGCACTATGGGCAGAAGGGGAGGTACAAATACCCCGAAAAATAGGGGCTCAAAAGGGATCTCCCTCAGGCTCCGAGGACCCCCCCTCTGCAATGCCATCTCCCCCTGAAAGACCTAGGGAGGCTGGCCAGAGTGAGCCGTCGGGGTCAGGGGTTGCAACTGCTTCCGGCATTTCAGCCCCTGCATATATTACTCAGGAGGTTTTCTCCTCAGCCATAAGTGGATAAGAGGAAAAATTAGTGGCCTTAATCACATCTTCAGAAAGTGGAAGAAAATGCATTAGGTCCCCGACTACCACCCAGGACCCTCAAACAGAGGAACTCTGAGAAAGGGGACACGAATCCCCCTCAGAGGACTGGGATGAGACTGATGACTCCTCTTCTGAGGAATCAAGTGGGGAAGGACCCTCTTTAGCTTCACAGGCTTAGAAATTGTTGGTGCATTCTCTTACTGAAATTGTCCGCTCCACATTTAAGTTACCTGCAACTGAGTCGGGTGAAAAACCCACTTCTTTGGGTTCACTGACGCCTCAAGCTGTGCATGCCTTTCCTGTTCATTCATTGCTGGAAAAGCTTATTTATTCTGAGTGGAATCACCCAGATAAACATTTTTTCCCTTTTCAACACTTTATTCTATGGAGGAAAAAATTACAAAGATGTGGGGTATACCAGCAATTGACGTTACTATATTCTCTGTAAATAAAAGTTTGACTTGTCTTGTTGACAACGCTCAAATGCTTAGGGATCCAACCGATAGAAAATTGGAATTCCTGTTAAAAAACATTCTTGAAACAGGTGCTCAATGTTTTCCCTGAACAGCAGGCCCAGGAGTTAGCCAAGCTGCCAGCGGCTTTGTGTTTTGCAGTTGACGCAATCAGAGACTCTATCCTTCAGACCTCTCGCCTTACGATTGGGTTGGTGCATATGCATAGAATCTTATGGTTGAAAAATAGGTCAGCCGAAATGCCATGCAAATAGCTCCTGGCTGGTTTCCCCTTCCGTGGTGTAAGGCTGTTTGGGGATGATTTGGACAATTATATCCAAAAAATCTCAAGTGGGAAAAGTACCCTTTTGCCAGTTAAGAAAAGGAATAAACGTCCTTCATTTGAATGAGCTCTTTCTCCAGTGCCAGGGGCATCAGCCTCCAGGTAGTCGCGACGGCCTCCACCGTCAGGTTCAAGAGGTAAAACTCAGGGACCCCAAAAGAAAGAAGTCCTGGGGGAGGAAATCTACAAGACAGAACGCTAAAGCCTCTTTATGAAGGGGCGCCCCCGCTCGTTTGAGTGGAGGGAAGACTGCTACCGTTCTCAAAGGTCCTGGCATGAGGATTTTCAGGACAGATGGGTGGTCTCCACAATAACTCTAGGTTACAAACTAGTTCCGAGAATTTCCGTCTCCTCGTTTTCTTCAGATCAAATGTTCCCAAAGACCCAGAGAAAAAGAAGTCTCTCTTTCAAGCGTTGGAGCGGCTTTTGTCACAAAAAGTAATCATGGTGGTTCCCATGGTAGAGCAGGGGTTGGTCAAGCCATTTCACGATGCCAAAGCCAAAATGGGGATGTCAGACCCATTCTAGATCTCAAAGATCTAAACCGGTTCCTAAAAATTTGATCTTTTCGCATGGAATAAATCCAATCAGTAGTCTCCATCCTACAAGGAGAACTTCTGGCATCAAAAGACATCACGGATGCATACCTGCATTTGCCTATTTTCCCCGATATCAGAAATACCTGCTTTTCGAAGTGGAAAAACGTTATTTTCAGTTTGTAGCTCAACCTTTCGGTCTAGCTACTGCACCTCGGGTGTTTACAAAGGTCCTGGCCCCTCCTCTGGCCAGATTAAAGGCCCAGGGTATAAAGATTATAGCTTACCTAGACGACCTGCTCTTAATAGTACCTAGACGAACCTGCTCTTAATAGACCAGTTGGTAGCCCGCTTAGACCAAAGTTTGGTCGCCACAGTCATCTACCTGGAATACCTAGGTTGGGTCCTCAACCTAGAGAAGTCTTCTTTAAAACCAGTAAGAAGACCGGGTCTGGTTATAGATACAACGCAGAAGAGAGTGTTTTTACCCCAGGCAAAAATCAGCGCCATAAAAGGAGCTGGTTCAGGTAGTCAGGGCGAAGAAGGGTCCTTCTATTCGCCTTTGTATGAGTTTGTTGGGAAAGATGTTGGCTTCATTCGAAGCGGTTCCCTATGGTCAGTTTCATTCGAGAATGCTGCTAAACAGTATCCTTGCTGCCTGGAACAAGAAAGTCCAGGCGTTAGACTTTCCGATGCATTTGTCGCCAATAGCGCTTCAGAGCCTCAGTTGGTGGTTGGTACCCGAGAATCTGTGGAAAGGGAAATCCTTTTTACCAGTTTCTTGGACGGTGGTAACAACAGATGCCAGCCTTTTGGGTTGGGGAGCAGTTCTGGAAGAGACGACTGTCCAAAATCGAGAGGACCTTACCCATCAACATTCTAGAGATTTGAGCAGCGTACCTAACCCTAAAGGCCTGGACATTCAGGATGCAGGGTTGTCCTGTCAGGATCCAATCAGACAATGCCACAGCAGTGCCTTTTATCAATCAAAGGGGCACCGGCAGTCGAGCAGCCCAGGGAGAAGTAAACCAGATCCTAACCTGGGCATAAAAGCATGTGCCCTGCATATCGGCACTGGCAGGCGGACTACTTAAGTCGCCAGCAGTTGTTCCCGGGGGAATGGTCTCTTCACCCCGACATCTTCCTGGCTATATGCCACAAATGGGGGATCCCGGACATAGATCTGTTTGCGTCCAGGTTCAACAACAAGATCGACAACTTTGTGTCAAGAACAAGGGATCCACTCGCATGCGGAACAGATGCATTGGTTCTCACTGATTTATGGATTCCCTCCTATTCTGCTGCTTCCACGACTTCTTCGCAGGATCAAGCAGGAAAAGAAGTTGGTACTTCTGGTGGCCCAGAAGATCTTGGTATGCAGAAATAGTAAAGATGGCGGTAGGGCCCCATGGACCCTACCACCACGTCCAGACCTGCTATCACAGGGACCAGTGTTCCATCCTACCTTACAAACGCTAAATTTAACGGTTTGTCTATTGAAACCCCTATTCTGAAGAATCGCGGGCTTTCGGGCTCGGTGAGATCTACCTTGATTAATGTAGCCATAAGTTTCCTGGTGTGAATCCAGGGGTTGGCATCCCAGAAAGTATGTCATAGGTAGAATCCTTGCTTTTCTGCAAATAGGGGGGTAGAGATGAAGCTGGCCCTGAGTACTATCAAGGGCCAGGTCTCGGCCTTATCGGTATTGTTTCAACGTCCGCTTGCTTCGCATTCTTTAGGCCGAAGCCTTATACAGAGAGTAACGCAGCTTAATCCACCGGTTAGAGCATGCCTGAACCCTTGGGACTAGAATTTAGTTCTGTCGGTATTACAGAAACAGCCTTTTGAGCCGATACAACATATTCCCTTGGTCCTTTTGACAAGGAAGCAAATTTTTCTAGTAGCCATTTCCTCTGCAAGAAGGGTATCAGAATTGGCAGCTCTTTCTTGTAAAGAGCCATATTTAAATATTCACAAGGATAGAGTAGTATTGCGTCCTCATCCTAACTTTCTAACGAAGGTGGTTTCAGGTTTTCATCTAAACCAGGATACTGTTCTGCCTTCATTTCTTCTAGAACCCTGTTCTACGGAAGAAAAGTCACTACATTCTCTGGATGTAGTGAGAGTGGTCAAAATCTATTTGGAGGCGACTGCTCAGATTCGGAAAACGGATGTTTTGTTTTTGTTGCCCGACGGTCCTAAAAAAGGACAGGCAGCGCCGAAATCTACCATTGCTAAGTGGATTTGGCAAGTAATTATTTAAGCTTATGGTTTGAAGAGGAAAGTTTTACCTTTTCAAATCAAAGCGCACTCCACCAGGGCCGTTAGTGCTGCATGGGCAGTGCATCACCAGGCCTCCATGGCTCAAATCTGCAAGGCCGCAACTTGGTCTTCAGTCCACATACATTCACCAGATTTTATCAGGTGGATGTGAGAAGGCATGAGGATATCGCCTTTGGGCACAGTGTGCTGCAGGCAGCAGTATAAGGTCCTCAGGTCTGATTGCACCCTACTTTTTGTTTGTGTCTCCCTCCCCTTAGATAGCATTGCTCTGGGACATCCCATTCAGTAAATACTGTGGCTCTGTGTCCCGTGATGTACGAAAAAGAAAATAGGATTTTTATAACAGCTTACCTGTAAAATCCTTTTCTTTGAGTACATCACGGGACACAGAGGTCCCTCCCCTCTTCTAATACACGTATTTTGCTTTGCTACAAAACTGAGGTACTCCCCGTAAAGGGAGGGGGTTATATAGGGAGCTAAACTTCCTGTCTAGGGTGTGCCAGTGTCCATCACCTAGAGGTGCCTATATAACCCATTCAGTAAATACTGTGGCTCAGTGTTCCATGATGTACTCGAAGAAAAGGATTTTACAGGTAAGCGGTTATAAAAATCCTATTTTTACATGCGACTGTGTCCATGCAGCCACAGCGTCTGCATCCACTTCTTTGGGTTGTCTGTATGCAGCTCCAAGCTGGATTCAGACAGCAGCTCAGATCAGAGAATGAGACTCAACTCCAGCCTGAATACGCCCGAAAAAGCTTCAATAATGCTGCTGAAAAAGTGCTGAAAGTTGTGCAAGCACTTTGTAAAAGCTTGCTATGCACACTGATCCGGTTCTCACGACATGCTCAACACATTCCCAATACATGGACAAAAGAAAAAGCAGGTCTCTACGGTGTCTGTTCACACCACCATGCTGCAATATGCCCTGTACACAAGGTCAGACTTTCGGACGGAAAATGTGCGATCGGAGCTTATTGTCGGAAATTCCGACCGTGTGTAGGCTCCATCTGACTTTTTCCATCAGAATTTCCGACACACAAAGTTTGAGAGCTGGATCTAAAATGCGCAAATTCCGATCGTGTGTAGACAATTCCGACGCACAAAGTGCCACGCATGCTCAGAATCAAGCAGAAGAGCAGCACTGGCTTTTGAACTTCATTTTGCTCGGCTCATCGTACGTGTTGTACGTCACAGCGTTCTTCACGTTCGGAATTTCCGACCAACTTTGTGTGACCGTGTATATGCAAGACAAGTTTGAGCCAACATCCGTCGGAAAAAATCCGATGGATTTTGTTGTCGGAATGTCCGATTATGTGTACAGGGCATTAAGAGTGTGCTGGAAAAAAGAAAAACGAGGTAGATGCGTTGCAAATCTGGATCAAACTAAATGGATAAAACATCTTCTAGCCTAAGAATACAACACATGAGACACCTTTATACAAACTTGGGCCTCTTGAACCAATTTTCTAGGCTCTCAGGAACTCTGCCATTACCCAAGGGACTTTACCCTCTTCTGTACCCACCCCATCCTTTTTTCCCCCACTCTCATTCTTACCTCCCACATATATACATATATTTTTTTTCCTTCTGTTTATCATCTCTCTCCCCCCACCACCCCTTTGTTGTTCCCTCAACTGCACCCCTTTAAATATACATGATCAACCAGGAACCACTGTACGCCCTTACTCTACAAATGGAACTTCTACATCATTATACTTCATCTTCTAACCTAGATTCATGAAAGATCCCACAATATGCCCAAGCTGAATAGTGTCTATTAACCTATGTGGAGGAGAACATATTTTCACGTAACTTTATGAGAGTATTCTCATGGCTGACCCTTTTCTTTACATCTGCTTTGACATACCACATGTATATTTACCTTTTCCTTTGTCCCTTCTTTATTTGTTGTTTTTGTATTTTATCCTTGTTATAACTGCAAAATTCAATAAACTCGGATTAATAAAAAAAAGAAAATGGAGGTAGGAAGCATTTTTGTGTACTAGAGAACACATGTAAAAGCAAATTAATACAAAAGACGGGCACCACAACACACACAAATGCACTGTGATGGACATTTGCTGACATCTGTGAATCCTTACACAAACTAAAGCCCATATTTACAGGGTTTTCCGAGTCATAGCAGCATATTTTACACACAAGACTCAGATTTCAAACTCAAAATTTCAAAAAAAAGACAGATTACTGTCAAAAGAAATCCTGCTTGCTTTATTGTTTTTAGTCTGTTCTCCTCTAAGGTACACCAAGTTTGTAGTTTACAGACTCCTACTGATCCTGATCACGTCTACCCACAAACTTTTTGATCAACCTATTCTCCACTAGTGATTTATGGTGCCCTAGTGTTTCTCCAGAGGTTGCTAGGGGTTCTTTGAGCCATTCCTACCTATATGTAACTACTGACATAAAATTAACTTGTTAGCCAACTGCAAGGAAAGGGTTGAGTTCTTCCCAATGACCACCAATGTAAGGAGCACTCATCCTCACTGACCATTGCATTATGGTCAATGAATTGAAGATATTGTAATTATTAGCAGGGGTTCCCTGAGACCAGAAAGTTATCTCAAGGCTTCTTCCATGTTAAAGCCTAACTCCACATTTACTGTTTAACTAGTTTGGTCCTAACTGGCCCAAAAAAACTATTTGCTAAACAAACTGGTGCACCCATTGGAAGCACTGTATAAACTGTATGTGGCATCAGCTACATACAGCACTGTGTTCTGGCAGGGGGAAGGGTCTTCCAAAAAAAAAAGTGTAATAGAATACAAAACTTCCTCAGATTGGCTGAGGTGGAGATTGTGACATCATCCACCCGCCTCAGTAAATCTGGGAATAAAATTTGTTCTGGGAGTGGGCCAGTAAGTTCCCATTCCACTGTCGGAACAGAGAGCTGTATACTCACGGTATGCAGCCAAGGCTACATATAGTTTACAAAGTACGCCCAACGGAAGCACCCGATAGTGTAGCTAATTGTTTGGACCAGCTTGGGGCAAATAAACTAGTGAAAGTACACATGGAGTTAGACTTTAAATTTTAGAAAGACTGCTTAAGATTGTCGATTTTACGTTTATTTGGCGTTTGGGGTAGTAACTGCTACATGGTCACCATGCACACTTGCACAGTAAATTCTGACCATACAATCTTTGTACAATTAATTTCAGTTTTAAAACAGAGAACTGTAATAGGAGGACCTACATAAACAATTAATCTTTATCCAATCTGACGGGCCCTTGCACTACATACTAGTTGGTAAAGGAGACTAATGAGTGGTGAGCTTTAGGATCACCATGCACATTACAATCTGGCTATAAGTCAACTTAAGATTTTCCAAAAAATTTAATTTGGGGACCTACCTAATGTATCCAATCTGGTAGGCCCTTGAACTACAGCCATGGCCAAAAGTTTTGAGAATGACACAAATATTACATTTTCACAAAGTCTGCTGCTTCAGTGTTTTTAGATCCTTTTGTCGGATGTTACCATGGTATACTGAAGTATAATTACAAGCATTTTATACATATGATTAATATGTTTTTTCCTTCTTTTTTTTTTTAAATATTGGAACTCCAAAAGCAGGTTATGTGTATTATGCTGATGTTTTGATACAGTATGATTAACAGCTATGCCTCTCTCTTTGGATAGGCCATCTCTATCTGTGGTCAAGATATAGAGGTCTTGAGGAAGCTATAAGTCACATAAGAGTATTAATTGACATGATATATGTATTGAGCTAATATTTTTCTTTTAGAAAAAGTATGTTAAAACAATTTTAACTTTTGTAATAAAGACAATATTTTATCTATTGGATTTTACATTCTCCTCTTCTGGTACCACTAAATTCCGTCAGCTGTTCTTTTCCAAATTTCTAAGTATCTTATAGGATGAAGTACCCATGTAGCCCAAAATTATCTAAGCAGGCATTTCATAAGTGTCAAAGGCTTTTATTGACAATTACATTATGTTTATGCAAAGAGTCAATATTTGCAGTGTTGACCCTTCTTTTTCAAGACTTCTGCAATTCTCCCTGGCAAGCTGTCAATCAACTTCTGGGCCACGTCCTGACTGATGGTGGCCCATTCTTGCATAATCAATGCTTAGAGTTTATTAGAATTGGTGGTGGGGGGTTCATTATTCACCCACCTCTTTAGGATTGCCCACAAGTTCTCAATGGGATTAAGGTCTGGGGAGTTTCCTGGCCACGGACGCAAAGTTTGAATGTTTTGTTCCCCAAGCCACTTAGTTTACACTTTTGCCTTATGGCAAGGTGCTCCATCATGCTGGAGAAGGCATTGTTCATCACCAAACTGTTCTTGGATGGTTGGGAGAAGTTGCTCTTGAAGGATGTTTTTGTACCACTCTTTATTCATGATTATGTTGCTAGGCAGATTTCTGAGTGAGTCCACTACCCTGACTGAGAAGCAACCCTACACATGAATGGTCTCAGGATGCTTTACTGTTGGCATGACACTGGACTGATGGTAGCGCTCACCTTTTCTTCTCCGGACAAGGTTTTTTCCGGATCCCCCAATCGGAAAGGGGATTCATCAGAGAAATTGACTTTACCCCAGTCCTCAGAAGTCCAATCCCTGTACCTTTTGCAAAATAGCAGTCTGTCCCTGGTGTTTTTCCTAGAGAGAAGTGGCTTCTTTGCTGCCCTTCTTGACACCAGGCCATCCTCCTAAAGTCTTCGCCTCACTGTGCGTGCAGATGTACTCACACCTGCCTGCTGCCATTCCTGCACAAGCTTTGCACTGGTGGAGCCCCGATCCCGCAGCTGAATCAACTGTAGGAGACGTTCCTGGAGCTTGCTGGACTTTCTTGGCTGCCCTGAAGCCTTCTTCACAAATGCAGTGGAAATATTTTTGTATGAGATTACTTTAATTTTCATGGCAAAGAAAGACTGCAATTAATTGCAATTCATCTGATCACTCTTTACAACATTCTGCAGTATATGCAAATTGCTATCATAAAACTGAGGCAGCAGATCTTGTGAAAATATATATTTGTGTCTCACACTCAAAACTTATGGCCACGGCAGTACATAGTTGTTAGTAGATCTAAAGGAGTGTACAATCAGATCATAAAGTGCATGTTGAGCTCAGGACAGCACTCTTTTTTTGGTGCAGCTCACAGTAATGTGAGACATTGGTATCCGATGGTCAGAAAATAAATATGTATCTGACCACCTTAAAGTGGAATTCCAGGCATCAGCTTACTAGTTTTACAGCCACTTCTTCACATTTCTAACACCTAGTCTGACGATTCTATGTAAGAAAGATCTGTATTTTCACATATTACCTATTATTTAGGTCGCTCTAGTCTGGTCATGTGATTCAGCTCCCCTGTGTCAGCCACTGCAGGGGAGAGGAGGGAGCGCCAGCAACAGATACGCCATTAAAGCCTATGACATATATAAAATAACTGCTGCACTATTACAATAATTTAAAATAAACTGAAATTAAACTAACAATGTGTGATAATGTCCCCAGTGTTTACATAACAAAGACAATCTCTCAAAATTGATCAAGTTTTAATTATCGTAATAGTGCAGCAATAAGTAGTAAATTTACAATGAATTGGGGTTTTGTTTTTTCCATTTTAGTTTTGCTTACAGCTAAACAGAAGTAATACCTGGTACAAAACATTATATTGCATTGAACCCTATGGAAGACATCATTATTATTTGTTGTCAACACTCTCTTCTCTCCCCTGCAGCCAGCCCTGGCTGACACAGGGGATCATTTGACCAGACCAGGCTGAAAATAGATAAGTATATACATCTTTCTTACAGGGGTTACTCACAATAGGTATTAGGAAGAGCCAAGGAGCATTTTTTTTTTATTTTACATTTTATATTTAAGAAAGGGCAATATCACATACACCAAACACAGAGATATTGTACAAACTATAGGCAGCAGGAAGAGCATGTCACAATTCTCAAAGATAATACAAGTTATGAAAACAAGTGGTACAAAAACCACTATAGGTGGTCCTTGATGTCACAAAGAGATTGCAACATCAGGTAGATAAAAACATATTCTAGATAAAGCGATCCTACACGATTTTTTAGCCAGAAGCAAAAGGAACTTAACTAGGGAGGGTTTGCAACATTATTAAGATTAGTTAGGTTTAACCTGAAATTCACACTTGTGCGACTTATCATACGACTCTGGACATCCAAGTCACATGACAAGTCATACCCCACGCTTTCAAACGATAACCATTCATATATGTGTGACTTAAAGTCATAGTGACTTCAAAGTATTTCATGCGCTACTTTGGTCTGACTCTAATGCAACTTGAAGGCCATAGACATCAATGTTAACCCTCAAATTTGCATGAAAGTCATACCTGAATGCTTTACATGTGACGACAGTGGGTCCAACTTTGCAGAGGGACAACAAGTTACATCCAAGTCGCATTCCAAAGTTCCTCCAACTTTGGAGTCGAACAAGCATGAATAGAGCCTAAAGCCTAATGCCAGGAAAATGAAAGAACCCACCCTTGTAGTACAATACAGGGACAGTAACCCTGTATTAAACAGTGAGGAGCCTGGAGTGTGACCAGAGCTGGCTGCAGCTTACAGAGGAGGCAGTGGGGGACCAGTCACAGTGCTGGGAAGAGCCCGCTGGAATAAATAAGGCACCTTATGCTGGCCATACACAATACAATTTTCTTATTCAATTTCTTTTAGATTTACTTTCAACTATGTAGTGCAAGGGTCTGCCTGATTGCATACAAATTGAAAGTGTTTAGGTTTGACCTCATATTATATGGCTTTGGTATGCTTTAGAGGAGGCTGGGAGTAAACAGACCCCGATCTCTGTTTACTACCGGCTACCTCTGATCCGGTCCACCCAAATAAAAGAGAACGTATAGAGAAATTAGAGACCATTGTCCAAAACTTCAAATCTATGGGACGTATTATTGCCAGGTGGAGACACTTCATAGGATACTCTTTCTCCCAAACGGAACTGTCTTCCCACATGCTACCTTTTCACTAAACTGAACGGTATCTAAAAGCTAAGTTCACCAACTCCCTGGATAAGCTCCTGGTTTATGTGGAGCATCACACATCTACCAATTCCTTAATTCAATCTTTGGCTTCCTGTATCCTTCCCAATAGATCGTCCTATTTCTGGTAGGCCATGGTCTAGCTGTGTCCTTATGAGTAGGTTTATGCTTTTTACTATAATTTACTCTATATTACTTTGCTTCCACTCCTAAGGCCCCTTTCACACGGCACTCCCGTAAAGCGGAATCTGCTTGCTCACCTGGGATCTCTCCGCTGAGCAGACAGGTCCGTGTCTGCTCCGCAGTGGACACAGTCCCGCTCTCCTCTATGGGGCGATTGGATGATAATGGACCACCTGTCTGTTTCCATCTGTTCCCAAATGACAGATGGGGAATAGGGCCACCATCCGTCTGTTTTTGGTGGACAGGATCGGACTGAGTGGCGGTGGGTGTCAGCGGACATGTGTCCACTGAACTCCGCCGCTCCATAGAAGAGACTGGAGGGTCCGATCAGGTGTGCCTGAAAAACTGACAGGCGGACCTGATTGGATCTCCCGAGTTAAAAAAGGGACTTAGGATGGCCATACATTATACAATTTTCTTGTTCAATTTCCTTTAGATTTACCTTCAACTATGTAAGGGCCTGCCTGATTGCATACAAATTGAAAGTGTTTAGGTTTGACCTCATATTATATGGTTTTGGTAAATGTAAAGTGAAATCGTATAGTGTATGGCTACCCTAAGGGTCAATTAGCAGAGCTTTGTGTTGTTACTACTGTCGTTCAATGGCGTATATCATTCTAATGAGTTGTGCTACAGTTTGTAGTTTTTGATTTTGTATATTCTGAAGGTGATTATTAGGGTTGTCCCGGTACCGATACTGGTATCGGTACCGATACCAAGCATTTGCCCGAGTACTTGTACTTGGGCAAATGCTCCTGACGCTTCACCCAATACCTGGATAGTCAGCGGTGATCGGTGAGTGGGGGAGTCACAAGCTTCCCCCCGCCCTCCATGCCCCCTCTGTTCTGCTGTCCCCCTTCTTTCTTCCTCCGTGGCCCCCTCCTGTATTCCCCCTTGTCCCCCACCGTTCTGCTGCTGTCCCCCTCCAGTATTCCTCCGTGTCCCCCTCCATGTCATCCTCCTTCCTTTTCTGTATGAACAGAGTCAGTGATCACTGACTCTGTTCATTCACATAACTGAAACATTGTAACCTCCTGTGATTACGATGTCTCGGTTTATGAATGGAGAGGAGCCCCTGTCTTCTCTCTATTCATTTTCAGTGCAGCTGAGGCTGCAGAGAAAGGAACTGGGGAATCTCTATCCTCTGTCTCTTTCTCTGTCTCAAGGGGGAGATTTCAGGGGTCTATTAAGACCCCTGATATCTCACAAAGCCCCCCCAACAGGGCTGATAAAAAAAAAGTATTGCAATAAATAAATAAAAATTATTGTAAAAAAAATAATAAAAATTAAAATAAAAAACACACAGACACCATCCACCCCCTCCCTCCCTAAAAAAAAAATTGTAAAAAAAAAAAAAAAAAAAAAAAACACTGTCACGTGACATTAAAAAAGTATTGGTAATCGGTATCGGTGAGTACTTGAAAAAAAAGTATCAGTACTTGTACTCGGTCTTAAAAAAGTGGTATCGGAACAACCCTAGTGGTTAACTCTTCTTCCGATGCCTTTGCATATGTTTTGTATTTACTTTTCTCTGAAAGTCAATAAAAATATAGCAAAAAAAAGGGGAAAACGGATCCCTTTTTAGCCGACTGGATCGGACCCAGAAGTAGGGTTGCCATCTGTCTGGGATTCACACAGGCAGTCCAGGTTTTAGTCCACGTGACAAGAATGTGGGCTGGAACAGGGCCCCACAGGAGGGTGAGTGGGCACTATGTGCGCCGCAATACTATTCTCTTTAGAGTGCACAAAGGTGTTATCCTATAGTGCAGTGATAGCCAACCTTGGCACCCCAGATGTTTTGGAACTACATTTCCCATGATGCTCAAAAAGGATGAGCTCAGGCGTGTTCGCAACTCCACGTGCCTGCCAGGAAGCTGACACTCCGCAGAGCTGATCACAGACAGACAGCGAGACATTTCCTCGATTTGCGGCTGCACAGATCAGGAAACGTCCAACTAACTGTGATTAGCGCTGCAGAGTGTCAGCTTCCTGATGGGCACGGGCACATGGGTTTATGAACACGCCTGAGCTCATCCTTAATGCTCAACTACACTGCAGAGTAAGGATGAGCTCAGGCGTGTTCGCACACTCCACGTGCCGAGCCCGCCAGGAAGTCGGCACAGCGCTGCGCTAATCACAGGCAGTGAGACATTGTCCTGATGTGCGGCTGCAGAGATCGGGAAATGTCTCACTGCCTGTGAATAGTACAGCGTCGTGCCGACTTCCTGGCAGGCTCGGCACGTGGAGTGTGCGAACACGCCAGAGCACATCCTTACTGCAGAGTACATGCGCATCATGGGAAATGTAGTTCCAAAACATCTGGGGAAAAGAAAGTTCCTCTCGGCAGATAAGGACCCCCATCTCCTGCGCAGGCGCAGCGCCTGCGCAGTAGGAACCGGCGGAAATAGCCGAAGCTAAATGCAGAACAAATCAGCTGTACACGGCGCCTGTGAGGGGGCCCCTCGCGGGCTCGCCACGCTTGGGGCACGGCCTCGCTGCGCTCGGCACTTTTTTATTCCCCCTCTAGGTACACTTGGATGGAGGGGCTTCAGCCTGGACCTAGGGCGCAGGCGCCGTGTACAGCTGATTGAAGATTTTCATCTTCGGCGGCTCCTGGTCAATCGTACTGCGCAAGCGCAGCGCTTGCGCAGTACAGGGGGGAACTTATCCGCCGAGGGAACTTTCTCGGCAAGACACCGGATCAGATCGCCCGTGTGAAAGGGGCTGTACACCAAACAAACATCCAACCCCTACAATGCAAAGGGGCTCCACTGCAAGGGTGATGTGTTCACTTTCCTGGAGTTAGTAAAGCTCACATCATACAGGCCGAGTCACTTACACCTCTGTAAAGACAGAACTACAAAGGCAGGGACATACAGGTTACACAAAGACTACAAGGCATGAACCTACCGCCTATTTACTGACAAGGTAAGGAGCCCGGCTCACCTACACGGGTCAGGTGAGGGGTCTGGTCTGGGCCGGGCAGGACATGCCGATAAAGGGCAGCAGCCTACACCTATATGAAGGACACACACACGGCAGCACGAAGCTCCAACAGCCATAAAAACATCACGACAAACACAACTCCCAGTCTACTCACCTACTCTGCTTCCTCGCCCGCCGGAACCGCGTCACCCGGCCACATCCCCGCACATGCGCAGTTTTCTTCTGTTTTTTTGTTCAAAAATCAATAACTTTATCAATACTTGGCAAACTGTGCTGATAACTGACGAGAGGTTTCGCGGGCAGCTTTTACTATGAATGTATAGAAGTACTGTAACATCCTAGCACGTGTTCATTGGCAAGTGACGTAATGAACGCAGGCGGAGCCTTTGTTTTCTTGTCGCACAATAGGCCCTCCAGGGCACTTTCCCATGATGCCTCAGCTTCCCTGCATCTGATTTGCATGAAATAAATTGCTTGGGGAGAATGCTATTTTCGTTTAAATATTTGTTTATTTTAACTGTAAATGTTATTTTTTAAAGTCGTGTTAATATCATAACATATATAATACACACCTAAAAGAAAATATAAAAAAAATGAAGGTCGCCATATTCTGAGAGGTGACCTCGTACATCCTCCCCGATTTCTCTGCCAGAGAATCGTTAAAAAGGGCTTATGCTGTTTTCAGCACATCATGGGCTCCTGTTAGGAGTTTGTGGTGCGGAATCGACATCAAGAGATTTCGAAAGCATAATTTTTGTAAATCGGACTGCCTGTGATCGTTATTCCGGGCGTCCTCACTACTATGGTAAAAGATAGAACAATAGAGGATCTTCATTTCGATTTTCACTAACCCATGTATCTTCTGCCACCCTTGTTGTTTAAACTTTAGATAGTATAACTTTTTATTTACCCAGTAAATACCTTATACAGCCCACTTCCTTGCTTACTGGGTACTTTAAACCCCCCTCCTGCCCAGACCAATTTTCAGATATCAGTGCTGTCACTCTTCGAATGACAATTGCGCAGTCATACAACACTGCGCCCAAATTAATTTTTTCACACAAATAGAGCTTTCTGATGGTGGTATTTGATCACCTCTGGGATTTTTATTTTCTGCTAAACAAAAAAAGACGGAAAATTTAGAAAAAGGAAAAATCATGTTTCATAGTTTGTTATAAAATTTTGCAAACAGGTAATTTTTCCCCTTCATTGATGTACACTGATGAGGCGGCACTGGTGAGCACTGATATGCGGCACTGATAGGCACAGTTAAGGCGGGACTGATAGGCACTGATGGGGACAGATAAGGCGGTGCTGATGGGCACAGATAAGGCAGCACTGATTGGCACAGATAAGGCAGCACTGATGGGCACAGATAAGGCAGCACTGATAAGCACAGATAAGGCGGCACTGATGGGGACAGATAAGGCAGCACTGATGGGCACAGATAAGGCGGCACTGATAAGCACAGATAAGGCGGCACTGATAGGCACAGATAAGGCAGCACTGATGGGCACAGATAAGGCGGCACTGATGGGCCCTGTTGGGCACTGATAGGTACCACTGATGAATGGCACTGATGGGCACTGATAGGTGGCACTGATGTGCAGCACTGGTGATGAAGCTCTGATTGTGGGCACTGATAGGTGGCACTGTGGGCACTGATGCTTGGCACTGGTAGGCGGCACTGTTGGTGGCACAGGTGGGCACAGAGGAGCTGGCGGCAGCTCTCCATGATCGGGACTGATGTCCCTCTCACAGCCGCCGTTGATCTGCTTTTTTTTTTCTCCTCACGCTGTCAGCGCGAGGAAAAAAAATAGCCGATTACTGGCTCTGTTTACGTCACATGATCAGCTGCCATTGGCTGACAGCTGATCACGTGGTATAGGGGTCAGGATCGACCCCTTACTCCATTCTGTGATCCAGCGAGTCTCATAGACTCGCTGGTCACAGAGCGTGCCGTGCGCGCCCTGCAGGAGGCGCGTAAGCCGCTCGGGCACGGGAGGATGTCAATAGACGCCCTCCCAGCAAAGCAGGTCCGCGCTGTAGCAGCCATTCGGCTATAGCGCAGATCTGAACAGGTTGAAAAGCCTAGGCTTATGACATCATGCACAGCTCTCTCTCACTCTAGTGGGAGTTTGCCAGGAAGGGAGGGGGAATGAGTCATAAGAGGGCCAATGAGAGCTGCAGAGCTGGAGGTGTGTCTGTGTAAATCCAGGAAGTGAACAGGCAGCAGCTTCAGCTGCCCACAGTTAAAATGGATGCAGCCAGACTCAGTGGAGGGAGATATTTGTCAAGTACAAAATCACAGTATATATAAAATAATATGCAAAGTGGTTGGAGGGAAGCTTCAGAATGGCAAAGATGCTTTTATTACAAATGATGTGATACATGATCAGAAAATCATATGAAAAATACAGTTTATAGAGCAATCAAACGATAATCTGATCGTTAGTAAAGAGCTTTCGAGAGCCAATCAGGACAGTTCACCCGAGATTATTTGATCGTACATGCAGAGATTTTTTTTTCGTACGATTTTTGTTTGATCAGTAGAGTTGTCGTTCAAAAATGCAATACAAATACATTACAACACATGACATCACTTACGATTTTTTATTCTATCTTCATGACTTTAGTAAACTGTTCAGGTTCGATCTGAGATTAGCATGCAAAAAAAACAGACAATCGTTCGTCTAATAATCTCATTGTGTGTACCAGGCATTAGACTGACCTGGGGACTTCTGATGAAATCATCAACACAAAGCAGTTTTGAGGGCAGCAGCTCTTTATCCACTTGAAGACCAGGCCTTTTTCTGACATTTGTTTTTTTTTGTATTCTTTTGCTAGGAAAATTACTTAGAACCCCCAAACATTATACATTATTTTTATTTTTTTTTTAGCAGAGACCCTAGAGCAGAGGTCGCCAACACGCAGGCCGCACCCGGCCCACCACCGCTGAATGTCCAGCCTGTCAGTGCCCATGATTAATTCACAGGCACCCTGCCCGCGGACATTTTTGCCGCTGTCCTCTTCATTGAACAGCAGCGAGTGGCGGTTATCACAGAGCCGGAAAGGTGGCGACAACTGCTGGTGTTTACTTTTTTCATTAAACAGCTGGTGATTGGTTGCCAGGCAATCCTAGCAACCAATCACCAGCCTGTTAATGTGAAAAGTTAACTTCGGCAGTTCCCGCCCCATCCAGCCCTGTGATATCGATCTCTGCTGCTCTGCTTGCTGTACACCTGTGTAAGGTAGGAGAGTTCCACCTACATAGCAGGGGCGGAACTATAGGGGTCGCTGCAGTCGCACTTGTGACTGGGCCCTGTCGTTCTGCCACTGTGGGGGGCCCCAAGTCCCGGCACTCCCCTGCACTCCTCGCTGTCCATTTAACATGCAGGGGGGAAGGTGGGAGGAGGCGATCAGCAGCTCTATGGTGCTTGCGAGCCGCTTGATCTCCCTGGGGCTTGTATTTCTCTCTTCGAATGTATACAGTGGAGATGGGAGGGGCCTCTGACCCTGACATGTATCAGTTTCACTCTTCAGTGAGTCGCTCTGCTTCTACACTGTTGCTGATACATGCCCCGGTCAGAGGCCCCTCCCCTCTCCAGTGGATACAGTTGGAGAGAGAACTACAAGCCCTAGGGAGATCCAGTTGCCTGTGGCCTCCCACCTCCCCCCAGGTGTGGGGGGGGGGTACAGAGATGTGCTGGGGGTCCAAGGTGCACAGTGGAGACCAGCCAGGTACACGGGAACCTCTGGAAGGGGGGGTGACTATCTGGGGACCCTGAAGTAAGATGGGGGACCTCTGGGGACCATGATGTAAGGGGGGCTCTCTGGGGACCCTAAACTAAGGGTGCCTCTGGGGACCCTAAAGTAAGGGGGGGCTTTCTGGGGACCTTGATGTAAGGAGGGGCTCCCTGGGGGCACTGATGTAAGGAGGGGCCCTCTGGGGACCCTGATGTAAGGAGGGCTCTCTGGGGACACTAATGTAAGGGGGGCTCTCTGGGGACCCTGATGTAAGGAGGGGCCCTCTGGGGACCCTGATGTATAAGGGAGGCTCTCTGTGGACCCTGATGTAAGGAGGGGCCCTCTGGGGACCCTGATGTATGGGGAGGCTCTCTGTGGACCCTGATGTAAGGGGGGCTCTCTGGGGACCCTGATGTAAGGGGGGCGCTCTGGGGACCCTAATGAAAGGAAGGGCCTCTCTGGGGACCCTGATGTAAGGAGGGGCTCTTTGGAAAACCTGATGTAAGGAAGGGGCTCTCTGGGGACCCTGATGTAAGGGGGGGCTCTCTGTGGACCCTGATGCAAAGGCAGGCTCTCTGGAGACCCTGATGTAAGGAGGGGCTCTCTGAGGACCCTGATGTAAGGAGGGGCTCTCTGAGGATCCTGATGTACAGGGGGCTCTCTGGGGACCTTGATGTAAGGGGGGGGACTCTCTGGGGATCCTATTGTAAGTAGGGAGGCTCTCTGAGGATCCTGATGTTAGGGGAGGCTCTCTGGGGACCCTGATGTGAGGCTGCATTCAAACCTGAGCGTTTCAAAGTCGCGTTGTTTACCATGCTTTTGACGCAATTTTGTTCAGGTCACTAATGTAAAAGGCAGAAAAATGCCTGTGATCTGCCCCAAAGATGTTCTTTTTTGAGCTTAGGGCGTTTTTTCAGGCATTTTGCTTCAGGTGACAAAATGCTCAGGTGTGAACAGGTGCCATTGAAATGAATGGGATTTTGCTTGTTGGGCGTTTTTCAGGAGTTTTTTCGGGCGTTTTATGAGCTGAAAACGCTAAGGTGTGAATGCAGCCTAAGGAGGGATCTGCACTATGTAACAATTATATATATATATGTAGCGCTGGTAGATTTTTGATCTACCGCTGATAGGTAAATCTAGTGGGTCACTTGTTAGAGGAAGTTAGATTTGTCTCTGTTCCAGCTTGGCTGAGTTGCATGTGGTTCCACACTGTGCCGGTGGGTGTCATTGTCACCATGGGCCAGTGTTGGAAAAGCAACGTGTTGAAGCGTATGAGTGCTCCTCTGTCCCGGAGAAAACTCGGTGGAGGTGGTCTTCCAAGTTGCATTCTGGGAGAGGGTATTTATGAGACAGACGCCATATTTTGGGATTCATTTTCAGCCACCTGCTGGCCCTCCTGGCTGACAGGTATGTGTTAAGAGTACCACCTCGTGGTCCTCCGTTCCGGAGGCCCACGTCGCTGCGGTGTGTGGGTGGGCCCAGAAGCCTGTCTGGGGCCTACCACAGCAGCAGAGGAACGGTCCTGAGCTGTCTATCCTGAGTGAAGAAGCTGGACAACCGAGAAGATCCCAGGGGAGGACCCATCATGGAAGGATCATGCAGAGTGCTGGTCTGGAGAGGGGCCTGGTGACTCGGTTGGAGGACGTATCCTGAAGTAGTCTTACTGCATAGTGCTGCCGGGTTGGCTTAAAGGTTCAAGTACTGTGTCTGACATTCATCGCAAACCAATACATCCTGTGGCATAGGATTGTACGGGTTTTATTCCAAACAAGTCTGTGGCAGAGACTTTTGTTCGTGCTACGTACTGGCTGCTAGGCAAGTGAGAGATGTCTATCCAGGCGGGCAAAGATTAAATCCTACAAAGGGGAGACTATTCAACTACAAGTGTTCAATTGCAAAGAATGTTCTGAAGAATACTACGGAAAGGTATTTGAGCTTCCCTGCAGCTTTCCTTCTGCCTCTTTCCTGCTACTTCCTTTATTTGTTCTTTAAAACATTGGAAAATATACATGAGTGTTCAGTGCTTACATCGCCCAGAGGTAAACTCAATGGAACCCTAGACCCGGTGCCGGCTTTAAACCAGCAGCTCCACCGAGAGTTATTGCTACATGTGGGGGCTCGTCCGGGATTTGTTAGCCATCAATTCTCGCAACCTAGAGAGGTGTTTTTTCATTTTCTCAGGAGAAGAAGAGGTTAAAAGTTTCAGGACATTTTGTTTCTGAGTGCGTAGGCGGCGGGCGCCAGTATAAGCCCAGGAGCTACGTGATCAGAAGAACAAGTGGGAGGAGTCTACCCTACTTGATACCGCGTGGGACGCGTGTATGTGTTTGGCGCCAGAGAAGAAGAGAGGCCTCATGATCGTGCTGAGAAGATCAGAGTGTTGCCATGTCTTTTCCGGCGATGCAGCCAATTATGGGACCAAGAATGTTCCCTGCGAGTACCGTGTCGAGTACTGTGCTGACCCGAACCCTGCTTACAGATACCGGTATTCGTCTGAAGCCGCAGGGGAGAATTACCTATCACGTACCTGGTAGAAGAGCCTGAATAGACGAGCAAGGCCTCCCTTACCACTCTGACTTAGGGCCCCTGATAGAGCAAACAGGAGGCACCAAAGTACAGAGTCGCACGAGTGCCAGAAAGTCTTTGGTGGTAGCAGGGTAGCGGGTCCGGTCGTACTAAAGAGACACAGGGAAGCTTCCGCAGGAGACTAGCAGATGGCAGCAGGTGCAGATGACAATGACAAGCAGCAGGGTCAGGCAGGCAGGGTCATACACGGTAGATCAAATCGGGTACTAGGTGCAGGCAGGATCGTAGTCAGGAACAAGCCGGGTCAAACCAGATCAGCAGTGCAGTAGCCAGGGAGAAAGCAGAAGATTAGTCACAGGACAAGCCGGGGTCGGTACAGGCAGAGTTCAAGGAAAGGTAACAGGACGGGCCAGGAGTCAGGATACAGGTTCACAGGTTACTGGACACTCAGAAGCTGAAGACAAGGCAGCACCAGGCCAAGCACCAGCTGGACTTAAATAGGTCGTTTGGCGCCAACGTGAACGAGCGCTAGTGCGCGCGTTAGATACGTACGGAAGTGTACGGGTGCCGATCGTATCTCAGGAATGCTTGACGGCCACTGTTTGCGCTCTTGTTCGCGCATGCGCACGTCTAAATGCCAAAGCCACGTTTCTGTGTGCAACAGGAATATGTCTTCCTCTGTGCCTTAGACATCTTCGAGGCTGTCTGCTGATGGGTGAATCCTGACATTGCCCCCCTCCAATGGGCAGCCTCCGGATGCCCAACTGAGCTAGTCTCTCCGGATGGTTTTGACAGAATGCTTGGATAAGTCTGTTGGCATGGATATTGCCCTCTGGTTCCCATGAATTCTCCTCAGGTCCGTACCCTTTCCATTTGACCAAGTACTGGACCTGATTCTGTCTCTTCCTGCAATCCATGATTGCCTCGACCTCGTACTCCTCTTCCCCATCTACCATTACAGGTGCAGGAGGATTACTACTTCGTTCGGGAAATGGATCTGGACTAGCAGGCTTCAGTAGAGATATATGGAAGACTGGGTGGATTCTGAAGGAATCTGGGAGTGCCAACTCATAAGCCACGTTATTGATCCTTTTCTTCACCCTGAAGGGTCCCACAAACCTAGGGCCCAGTTTTCTGGATGGGCAGGCTAATTTCAGATTAGTCGTAGCTAACCAGACCGGATCACCAGGTTCCAGAATCAACTCTCCCCGCTTCTTCTTGTCAAAGGATTTTTTATAGTCTTCCTGGGCCTTGGTCATCGTCTTCTGTAATAACTGATTGTTGGTCCTGAAAAAGTTTATTGTGTCCTGAACTGCCGGAACAGGGCATTCTGGAGCGGAGGCAGTCAAGAATGAGGGATGGAACCCATAGTTGGCGAAGAATGGGGCTTGTTTGATGGCAGAATGCTCTGAATTATTATACGCAAACTCCGCCAGAGGTAATAGTGCCACCCAGTCATCCTGTGAGAAGGAAGAGAAACAACATAAGTATTGCTCTAACGTCTGGTTGGTCCTTTCCGTTTGACCATTGGTCTGGGGATGGTAAGCTGAGGAAAAGGATAGTTCGATTTTCAAGGATTTACACAAGGCTCTCCAAAATCTAGATGTGAATTGTACCCCGCGGTCCGACACGATATTGGCAGGAAGTCCATGTAGTCTCGAAATTTCTTTAATAAAGACCTGCGCTGTCTCAGAAGCAGACAGATACCCTTCATGGGTAGGAAATGTGCCATCTTCGACAACCGATCTATGACTACAAAGATGGTAGAGTAACCTTCGGAAGGAGGGAGCTCAGTGATAAAATCCATAGAGATCATCTGCTAGGGTCTATCTGGAACTGGTAAGGGTCTCAACAATCCCCAGGATTTTGTTTGGCTATATTTATTTATGGCGCAGGTAGGGCAGTATCACGTACCTGATCGGAGGCTGAAGTGCTGGGAGAGCTTCCCTTGCGACTAAGTGCAGAGCGCCCCCTGGAGGTGGTACAGGGGGAGCTATACTCAAAGCGGCAGGGGTTGCTGGCTGCGGCAAGCTGAGATGAAGCAGAGAAGTCCACTGGTGGGCAGCTGACGAGCAGGGTAGACTGCTAGGCAGGGGTACCTCGGAAGTACCAGATGAGATCGTACAGCAGGAAGTACCAGGAGCAGTGTCAGGAGCCAGGCCGGGGTTCATACACAGGACAGCAAACAGTAGCAAAGTCTATAGAACAAGCCAGGGGTCATACACGGTGCAGCGGATCAAACAGTAGCAAAGTCCATAAAACAAGCCAGGGGTCATACACAGTGCAGCAGATCAAACAGTAGCAAAGTCCATAAAACAAGCCAGGGGTCATACACGGTGCAGCAGATCAGAGCGGAGTAACAGGAACGAGCCAAGGGTCAAGCCGGGGTAAGTACAGATCAGATAGGTCAAGACAAGCCGGGTTGTTTAGCAGATAATCCAACAGGAACAGGAACTGAGGAATACACAGGAAGCTGAAGATCATGCAGCAGTTGGTGACTGCTGCAACATGCTTTAAATAGTATGCTTGGTGCCTGGAGTCTCTCACGTGGTGTGTGTGATTAGGCGTGCAGGTGTTTGCATTAGTGCTGGAGAATTTGTGTTAATTGATACAGGATTCTGCTGGCCATAGATGTTAGTTCTCCTGCGGATTAGTCCCTGATAGTGCCTCCCCCCAAGGGGCAGCCTCCGGATGCCCAGGCGGGCTTGCTTCTCCGGATATCTTCTGAAGAATTCACGTAGCAGTCTAGGGGCATGAACATTACTTGCGGGTTCCCAAGAGCTCTCCTCTGATGGGTAACCCTTCCACTTCACTAAATATTGAATTTGTCTACCTCTCTTTCGACAATCCAGGATGATTTCCACCTCGAACTCCGTTTCTTCACCCACTGTGATTGGAGGTGGAGGAGGATCTTCTCTTCCAGAGAAGGGGCCAGTACTGATTGGCTTGAGCAGCGAGACGTGGAAGACTGGGTGAATCTTGTAAGAGCTTGGCAGAGACAATTCAAAAGCCACAGGATTAATCTCTCTCTTAATCGCAAATGGACCGATGAATCTTGGGCCCAGCTTCCGGGAGGGGCAAGACAATTTAAGATTCAATGTGGAGAGCCAAACTTTGTCCCCTACTTTCAGAACTGGATTACCTTTCCTCTTCCTGTCATAATGCTTTTTATAGTCCTCCTGTGCTTTTTTCATGTTTTCTTGAAGAACCTGTAAATTTTCTTGAATGAAAGTTAATCTGTCCTGTACAGCAGGTACCGCTGCTTCTGGAGTGACATAAGGCAAGAAGGATGGGTGGAATCCATAGTTTGCCCAGAATGGAGACTGATTGGTGGAGGCGTGTACCGAATTATTATAGGCGAATTCGGCACATGGCAGCAAGGTTACCCAGTTATCTTGAGAGAAGGTAGAAAAACAGCGGAGGTACTGCTCTAGTGTCTGATTCGTCCTCTCCGTCTGGCCATTACTCTGTGGGTGATAAGCAGAAGACAAACAGATTTCAATGTTCAAAGCTTTACAGAGAGCCCTCCAGAACCTTGAAGTAAATTGTACTCCTCTGTCGGATACAATACTGTCTGGCAAGCCGTGCAATCTGACGATCTCTTTAATAAAGACATGTGCTGTATCAATGGCAGAAGGTGTGCCTAGTAGAGGCAGGAAGTGGGCCATCTTTGATAAACGGTCGACCACCACCAGAATAGTGGTAAAGCCTTCAGATGGGGGCAGCTCCACAATAAAATCCATGGACAACATTTTCCAGGGGCGGTCCGGGATAGGTAGTGGTCTTAGCAAACCCCAGGCTTGGGTGCAGCTTCCCTTACTTCTGGCACAGGTTGTGCAGGAGCCTATGAAATCCTTACAATCTTGCTTCAGGTTAGGCCACCAGTAGGATCGCTGAATCAGCTCAGTAGTCTTATGAATCCCGAAATGGCCGGCAAGTTGGTGTTTGTGAAAGGTCTTGAGGACCTGAAGCCTGGCTCCCATGGGAACGAAGATCTTGTCCCCATGCCACAGGAGTCCTTCCTGCCTTCTGAATGCAGATCCTTCGGATTCGAGGCATTGAGCAGAGGTTTGTTCAAGGGTTGATCTTAGATCAGGTTGAACTAAAAGGAAATTCTGAGGGGACAAGATGGTACTAGGGGCCACAGTCTCTGGAGTTTCTGGAAACATGCGTGAGAGGGCATCCGCTTTCCCATTCTTGGACCCCGGACGGTAAGTAAGGTGAAAGTTAAACCTCGAAAAGAACAAGGCCCATCTGGCCTGCCGTGGTCTTAGTCGTTTGGCAGATCTGAGATATTCAAGGTTTTTATGGTCGGTGAATATCATGATGGGATGAGCTGCGCCTTCCAGTAGGTATCGCCATTCTTCGAGAGCAGCTTTTATTGCCAGTAATTCCCGATCCCCCACATCATAATTCCTTTCCGGTTGGCTTAGTTTTCGGGAGAAAAAGGCTACAGGGTATAGTAAAGCTTTAGGGCCTTGGCGTTGTGACAGGATAGCCCCTATGGCGACTTCTGATGCATCGACCTCCAAAACATAGGGCAGGGCTGGATCTGGATGTTGTAGAATGGGGGCCGAGGTGAATAGAGCCTTTAGTTTATCAAAAGCTTCTTGGGCTTCCTGGGACCACTGGAAACGGGTATGTTGGCGAGTGAGCTGGGTAATGGGGGCAATAATACCAGAAAAGTTTTTAACAAATCTCCGATAAAAATTAGCGAACCCCACAAATCTTTGGATACCTTTCTTGTTGGTAGGGGCTGACCACTCCAGAATAGCAGATACTTTCTGAGGGTCCATAGCTATACCCGATGTAGAAATAATTAAGCCCAGGAACTGTATGGATGCCTGTTCAAATTGACACTTTTCTGCTTTTGCATAGAGCTTGTGTTCTCTCAATGTAGATAATACCTTCCGGACGTGGGTTCTATGTAACTCCAGACTGTCAGAGAAGATGAGGATGTCATCCAAATATACGATCAAGAAATGATCCAGGAATTCTCTAAAGATGTTGTTTACAAAATGTTGAAAGGTCGCTGGGGCATTACATAGTCCAAAAGGCATAACACGGTATTCAAAATGCCCAAAACGAGTTCTGAAGGCGGTCTTCCACTCATCCCCCTTTCTGATGCGCACAAGGTTGTAGGCGCCTCGTAAGTCCAACTTAGTAAAGACTTGGGCAGAACGGAATCTCTGAAAAAGCTCGGGAACCAGGGGGAGAGGATAACGATTTTTGACCGTGATTTTGTTAAGTTCCCTGTAGTCCACACAAGGCCTGAGGGAATGGTCTTTCTTCTCCACAAAGAATATTCCGGCACCAGCTGGGGATGATGATGGGCGGATGAATCCTTTTTCTAAGTTCTCGTCAATATATTGACGTAAAGTCTCAAGCTCAGTCTCTGAAAGTGGAAATATTCGACCAAAGGGGATCTCTGCACCAGGCAGTAACTCGATTGGACAATCGTAAGAACGATGAGGTGGCAAAGTGTCCGCTTTTTTCTTATCGAAGACATCTAAAAAGTCATGGTAAACTGGAGGGACGTCTTGGCTAGAATTGGAAACTGGCTGGACGGTAAGGCAACTGGAAGGTGCTACAGGTTCAGGTATGATACAATGCTGGTGGCAATAAGTTGACTTGAAAGTGATATTCCCTGTGTTCCAGTCTATCTGGGGGTTGTGTGCCCGTAGCCAAGGGAGTCCCAAAATTACAGGGAACATAGGAGAACAAATAACATCAAAACAAAGAAATTCTTGATGGCCTGGGTCAATCATGGTGAGAATAGGCAAAGTCTCTTGAGTAACAGGCCCAAACTGCGGTGTTGAACCGTCAGCCAAGTGAATTTTAAGTTTATGTTCCTTCCTCCGAAGTGGAATCTGAAAGTCTTTAGCCAGGGAAATGTCCAAAAAGCAACTGCAAGCCCCGGAGTCGATTATTGCTGGAAGTCTGACCTCTCCTCTTGCCAACTGTAATGCGATATGGAGAACAAGATGATTTGGAGAAGGTTTTGGGACTTGGAGGCTAGTAGAGTTGCGGAAAGGAGATCTACTGGGCCTTATTGGGCAGTTGAGACGGATATGTCCGGGTTCTCCGCAATAGAAACATAGGTTAGCTTGCCGGCGATGAAGTTTCTCGTTAGGGGTCAGAGCAGAGCGAACTGCGCCAATCTGCATAGGCCCTTTGTTGGACGTGAATGGAGTGACGGGTGCAGGAACAGCTGGAACTGTGGGCGTCATCCAAGAAGGCCGGAAGGATCGTGCACATCGTTCAGACCGTCGCTCCCGCAGGCGCCTATCAATTTGGACGACTAGCTGGGTGAGTCCTTCTAAAGTGGTTGGGGACTCTACTCGTGCAAGTTCATCTTTGACAAGTTCAGATAAGCCGAGCCGGAATTTGAATCTGAGAGCGGCCTCATTCCACCCCGTGTCGGCAGCCCAGGTGCGAAAGTCCACGATATAATCCTCTACAGGGCGCTGCCCTTGCCGCAAGGCATGAAGGGCGGCCTCAGCAGTAGCCATACGTTGTGGATCATCATATAATCTGGACATAGCTTCAAAGAACAAGTTCACTGAATTAATAGCGGGATCCTTTTGCTCTAGTAACTGATGAGCCCAGGACTGGGGTTCATTGGACAGCAGGGAAATAACAAATCCCACTTTAACAGTTTCTATGGAAAAGGTTCTTGGTTGGAGGGCCAGGTAAAGTAAACAGGTGTCCTTGAATGCTCGGAACTTCCCTCGGTCACCAGAGAAGCGCTCCGGAGTAGGTACCCTTGGTTCAGGGGGTGGAATCATCATAGGAGACATTGCTTGGTTCTGAAGGTGAATCTCCAACTGGGAATAATGTCCCTGTAGATTTGTCACTGCTTGGGTCAGTGTAGCGACTTGCTGGCACAGAGTCTTGAGCAGGGAAGCACCTCCGTCAGCCACTGACGTTACTGGCTGCATGATACTATCACGTACCTGATCGGAGGCTGAAGTGCTGGGAGAGCTTCCCTTGCGACTAAGTGCAGAGCGCCCCCTGGAGGTGGTACAGGGGGAGCTATACTCAAAGCGGCAGGGGTTGCTGGCTGCGGCAAGCTGAGATGAAGCAGAGAAGTTCACTGGTGGGCAGCTGACGAGCAGGGTAGACTGCTAGGCAGGGGTACCTCGGAAGTACCAGATGAGATCGTACAGCAGGAAGTACCAGGAGCAGTGTCAGGAGCCAGGCCGGGGTTCATACACAGGACAGCAAACAGTAGCAAAGTCTATAGAACAAGCCAGGGGTCATACACGGTGCAGCGGATCAAACAGTAGCAAAGTCCATAAAACAAGCCAGGGGTCATACACAGTGCAGCAGATCAAACAGTAGCAAAGTCCATAAAACAAGCCAGGGGTCATACACGGTGCAGCAGATCAGAGCGGAGTAACAGGAACGAGCCAAGGGTCAAGCCGGGGTAAGTACAGATCAGATAGGTCAAGACAAGCCGGGTTGTTTAGCAGATAATCCAACAGGAACAGGAACTGAGGAATACACAGGAAGCTGAAGATCATGCAGCAGTTGGTGACTGCTGCAACATGCTTTAAATAGTATGCTTGGTGCCTGGAGTCTCTCACGTGGTGTGTGTGATTAGGCGTGCAGGTGTTTGCATTAGTGCTGGAGAATTTGTGTTAATTGATACAGGATTCTGCTGGCCATAGATGTTAGTTCTCCTGCGGATTAGTCCCTGATAGGCAGGTTTCAATGTACTTCTTGCAGTCTTCTTTTAAACAAGGCCACCAAAAGGTACGCTGTAAGAGCTCAGTTGTCTTGTGGACTCCAAAGTGTCCTGCAAGGGCATGGTCATGGCAGAGACCCAAGGTGGGGACTCGTAGACCTTCAGGCACAAAGATCTTGTTGTTGTGCCATAAAAGGCCATCTTTAGCTTGTAGCGTCATCTCAGGAGATGGTGAGACATCAATAGTGGCTTGTCTAATCTGTGACAACAAATCTTCCTGTAATAAAAGGAAATTTCCGGGAGGAAGAATGGTATCCGGAGAAACTGGTTCTTCTGTCGTGCCAAACATTCGGGATAGAGCATCCGACTTAATGTTCTTAGATCCTGGCCTGTAGGTAATATGAAAGGTGAATCTTGTAAAAAAGAGTGCCCACCTGGCCTGCCGGGGTTTTAAGCGCTTTGCGACTCGCAGATACTCTAAGTTTCGATGGTCGGTGTAGATCAGGATCGGATGAGCTGCACCTTCCAGTAGGTATCTCCACTCTTCGAGAGCAGCTTTAATTGCCAGAAGCTCACGGTCTCCTACGTCATAGTTTTTCTCTGCCGGGGACAACTTGCAGGAAAAAAATGCCACAGGATGTAGTAGGGACTTGGCCCCTTGGCGTTGAGACAGAACTGCCCCTACTGCCGTCTCTGATGCGTCTACCTCTAGGACGAACGGCAGAGCAGGATCTGGATGACGTAATATAGGTGCAGCTGTGAAAAGACCTTTCAGAGTTTCAAATGCGGTTTGCGCCTCGGAAGACCACTGGAACCGTTGAGACTGTCTTGTCAGTTGAGTTATGGGAGAACTTATTGCGGAAAACCCCTTGATAAATTTTCTATAGAAGTTCGCAAGTCCTACGAACCGTTGCACCCCTTTCTTGTCCGTAGGAGCCGGCCAATCCAGGATTGCCGAGACCTTCTGGGGGTCCATCTTAATGCCACCTGTGGAAAGAACAAGGCCCAGGAACTGGATGCTTTGGCATTCAAATTCGCATTTTTCTACTTTTGCAAACAAGCTGTGCTGTCTGAGTCGAACCAAAACTTTTCTGACATGTTCTCGATGGGCTTCTAAAGAAGGGGAGAAAATCAAGATATCGTCAAGATATACAATAACAAATAAGTCTAAATAGTCCCGGAAAACATCATTAATAAAGTGCTGGAACGTTGCTGGGGCATTACATAGCCCAAAGGGCATCACCAAGTATTCGAAATGTCCAAACCTGGTACGAAAGGCCGTCTTCCATTCGTCACCTTCACGAATACGTACCAGGTTATATGCCCCTCGCAAGTCTAACTTTGTGAAGATGACAGCAGAACGGAGTCTCTGAAACAACTCTGGTACTAGAGGCAAGGGGTATCGGTTTTTGATCGTGATTTTATTTAAGTCCCGGTAATCCACGCACGGGCGAAGGGAAAGATCCTTTTTCTCAACAAAGAAAATCCCAGCTCCGGCTGGGGATGTAGAGGGACGGATAAATCCCTTTCTCAGGCTGTCATCAATATAGATTTTTAAGGCGGCAAGTTCAGGTTCAGTCAAGGGAAAGATTCGCCCAAAAGGTATCTCTGCCCCAGGGAGGAGCTCGATGGGGCAGTCGTATGGTCTATGTGGAGGTAGAATCTCAGCTCCCTTCTTACTGAACACATCGACAAAGTCTTGGTAGGGTGCTGGAATGGAAGAACGGGTTTCATCATCTGAGTCCATGCACAGCAAGGGGGATGGATGACAGAATGGTCTGGAGAAGCAATGTTGCTGGCAGTAGAGAGAGGGAAACTCGACTTTTCCGACATCCCAATGGATACAGGGATTATGTGCCTGGAGCCATGGCATACCCAGAATGATAGGGAACAGTGGTGAAGCTATGGCATCCAGACGTAACAGTTCTCTGTGGTCACCAGAAATAGTAGCTAATAACGGAACAGTCTCCTGGGTAACCGGACCGGATTTAATATGTGACCCGTCTGCCAGGTGGATAGATAGTCCATGAGCTTTGGGTTGCAGAGGAATCTTATGTTGAAGAGCAAAAGTCAAGTCAATGAAGCAACTGCAAGCCCCTGAATCTACAATAGCAGGTACTTGGATCACTCTTCCTGAAAGTTGTAGTGAGATCTGTACGGCTAGGTGAGAAGACTTGGGAGGCCGGGAGGACTGGCTGGCAGGGAGAAAGGTCAGACATTTCCGAATCTTGGCAGGACAGGAACTCACATAATGGCCATCCCTTCCACAATACAGACACAAGTGGTTCTGACGACGGTACAGACGTTCCTCTGGAGAGAGGGAGGGATGGAACCTGCTGGGTTGAGCTGGACTAGATGGACCAGGCTCTTGTGGTAGCAGCCCTAGAGGCTGGAATCGTTCAGTTGATCTCTCTGCACTGCGTTCTCTCAGACGTCTGTCAATTTGAATTGTCAGGTCGATGAGTGCTTCTAAGGATTCAGGTACTCCAACACGAGCTAGTTCATCTTTTAGGGGTTCGGATAGTCCTAGTCGAAATTGGTAACAGAGAGCAGCACTGTTCCATTCGACGTCTGCGCTCCAGCATCTAAAGTCCGTTACATAGTCCTCAGCGGCTCGATGGCCTTGCTGGAGCGCATGCAGAGCAGACTCGGCCGTGGCAGTTCGCAGAGGGTCCTCGTGAATTCGAGCCATGGATGCAAAGAAAGTGGCCAGGCTTGACAGACAGGGATTGCCCTGTTCCATTAAACGGTGAGCCCAGGACTGAGGTTCACCCTGCAGGAGGGAGATTACAAACCCTACTTTGGTGATCTCCTGAGAGAAGGTCTGGGGCTGTAATGAAAAATACAGGATACAGGCATTCTGAAAAGTCCTGAACTTGCCACGGTTGCCAGAAAACTTCTCTGGAATCGGAACCCGGGGTTCCGGTGACTGCATTACTAAAGTAGGTGTTGGAGAGAGTTCATGAATCCGTTCTTCCAGCTGGCTGTAACTTGCTTGCAGGCTCTTGACTGTTTGGGTAAATGCAGTTAGGTGATGACACAGATGCTCTACGGAGGAGGTTGCTCGTTCAGGCTCAGTCATGGCTGCCTTCTACTATCACGTACCTGGTAGAAGAGCCTGAATGGACGAGCAAGGCCTCCCTTACCACTCTGACTTAGGGCCCCTGATAGAGCAAACAGGAGGCACCAAAGTACAGAGTCGCACGAGTGCCAGAAAGTCTTTGGTGGTAGCAGGGTAGCGGGTCCGGTCGTACTGAAGAGACACAGGGAAGCTTCCGCAGGAGACTAGCAGATGGCAGCAGGTGCAGATGACAACGACAAGAAGCAGGGTCAGGCAGGCAGGGTCATACACGGTAGATCAAATCGGGTACTAGGTGCAGGCAGGATCGTAGTCAGGAACAAGCCGGGTCAAACCAGATCAGCAGTGCAGTAGCCAGGGAGAAAGCAGAAGATTAGTCATAGGACAAGCCGGGGTCGGTACAGGCAGAGTTCAAGGAAAGGTAACAGGACGGGCCAGGAGTCAGGATACAGGTTCACAGGTTACTGGACACTCAGAAGCTGAAGACAAGGCAGCACCAGGCCAAGCACCAGCTGGACTTAAATAGGTCGTTTGGTGCCAACGTGAACGAGCGCTAGTGCGCGCGTTAGATACGTACGGAAGTGTACGGGTGCCGATCGTTTCTCAGAAATGCGTGACGGCCACTGTTTGCGCTCTTGTTCGCGCATGCGCACGTCTAAATGCCAAAGCCCGGTTTCTGTGTGCAACAGGAATATGTCTTCCTCTGTGCCTTAGACATCTTCGAGGCTGTCTGCTGATGGGTGTATCCTGACAATACTGTCGGAGATATCGAAGGGCTGGGCATGATTTGCCACAAATGTGAAGGACTGGCCGTACATCTCCGTCCATTTGGTCGCTGCCCGCAATGTGGAGAATATTTGTTTGTGGTGGAGAAACCTACCATGTCGCCCCGTGCTTATCGTATGGACTGGGCTACAGGTGTCGCCACAGTAGAAGCTGCTACTTCTGCTGGAAGAGAACGGCAGGCCGTGACTTTGCCTGTTGTTGCCAAGAATGTTCCTGAGAGAGACACTGCTGTTACCGATTCATCAGCGGACATTACTTTGATTTCCGCGTCCACTACGCCTATCCCCGTTGTACCTGTCCAGAGGAAGGTGGGATATGTGAAGGCTTCCCATGGCCGAGGCCTACCCCAGAGACTACCCGAACCGGATCCAACAAAGTCCACGTCAGGAACGGGTGAGCAATTAATGCGTAATGTATCTGGGACTGTAAATAAATATCTGCCAGCAGAAGAGCTGGGAGATTCAGAGATAGAATCCATGTCGGATCTCTCCGGTGATGATGACCTATTTGAGACTATGTCACAAAAGCTGTTATGGGCCCAAGGCGAGGATGTCGCCTCTGCTATGACTTTCCCTGAATGGACAGCCCTGAGTTCTGGGAAGACGTCACCCTGTGTGGAGCCACAAAGCACTGTAAATGAGACATTGTCAAAAGTTGCTAGTTCACTTCAGACACCGGCTGGGTCTATGGTGAGCAAGTCATTGGATCCATGTGTGCCTCCTGGTATGGGAAAAAATAGATCCTTACCGAAACTTGCACGTTTGCAGAGAATGTTGAACAAGTGTGTAGCTACGGAATATGGTTTGGAGTTCCCTTATGTCCCTCAGGACATAATGCAAGTGATTGAAGTTAACCGGGAGCTTTGGTACAGTGAAGCTGTTTGGGACTATTTGTGCCTAAGCCTTTACGAAAAACTGGTTGTTCTGTTGGTATGGATGAACGCTTCAGTGGATGTTTTATGCACTGGAACTATGGTCGGCACATTCATGCTGACAAAGTGGTCATTTGCAGACCTGGAAAAGAGGACGTTGTATATTTCATCACTACAGTGGATAAACTGGGAAAAACACTGACAGATCCCCGGTTTTATTGGTAATTATGGACAAAAGAACTTTGGGGTAGTTAGTTAGTGTCAGTATATAGAGATCTTTGTGGTCAAGCTCTGAATATTCATCTCAGTGTTTCAAATCCAAAGACTTATTTTTTGCTAGCTGGATTTCTTTCAAGAAAAAATTGTGTATATATAGGGATGGACTCCTAAAGATTATTCTGATATAGATAATGGGAAGAGAGTTTCATTTTTTTCAAATGAGACTTTGCTCCTGAAACTCTATAGGTCGCATGTATGTTTAATATGTTTTCCTTTTCAAGAACTATTTGATCTCCTATCAAGCTGTTATAGGGCGTACACACGGTCGGACTTTGTTCGGACATTCCGACAACAAAATCCTAGGATTTTTTCCGACGGATGTTGGCTCAAACTTGTTTTGCCTACACACGGTCGCACAAAGTTGTCGGAATTTCCGATCGCCAACCACGCGGTCACGTACACCACGTACGACGAGACTAGAAAAGGCCGGTTCAGAACCAAGCGCGGCACCCTTTGGGCTCCTTTTGCTAATCTCGTGTTAGTAAAAGTTTGGTGAGAGACGATTCGCGCTTTTTCAGACTCGTGGCTTTCAGATCGTTTTCTGCTATTCAGTTTGTGCTTGTGGGTTTGTATCTGCTCTTCAGTGCGTGCAGCAAGTTCCGCGTGACTTTAGGTAGTCATTGTATTCTTGTTCGATCGTTACTGTTTTTCAGGTCGCTCTTCACAGGCCTTGCTGTTCTTCAGTGCGTTCTGTTACTTCGTTCTGAGCAGCCGACCATTTTCTAGCCATGTTTCGTATGCGTACTCCTCGTAGAGTTCGTGCTGTGCGGGGGCTTGGTGTTGGGGTCCTGACCTTGACACAAGTCCAGTCCATGAACAGGGTGGGGAGGAGTTCATGGACCAAGAATTGGTTGCTTCAGCGTGACCAGTTCTCTCATATGCCTTTGCTCCGTGAGATCCGTGAGAATCCGTGAGAATAATCCTGATGATTTCAGGAACTTTCTCAGGATGACGGACCCCGTGTTTCACCGTTTGTTGGCTTCGCTGACCCCCTATATTAGCAGGCAGGATACCTGCATGAGGCAAGCCATCACTCCGGAGCAGAGGTTGGTCGCTACCTTGCGGTATTTGGCCACAGGGAGAAGTCTGCAGGACTTGAAGTTCTCGACAGGCATCTCCCCCCAGGCTCTGGGGATCATTATCCCAGAGACCTGTTCTGCCATCATCCAGGTCCTTCAGAAGGAGTATATGAAGGTAAGATTTTTATCCTTTAATATCACATTTTATTGTATTGAATGTTTGCTAATATATTGTATTTCTTTCCTCATTCCCTAATTACCATGATTGTAATATGCTGTGAATGTCCCCTTTGTTCTCATGCATGCTGGATTTTTATGTAATTATTATTTTAGGTCCTTCATACATATTTGCCCTTCAATAACCTCCCCAGCATGGTGTCTCCTGCCCTATATTCACCTCATGTAGTCACTTAACAATGTATTTTATCAGCTCCATAGTAGTGCTTTACCCCAAACACCCCCTAAAATGTTTGGAAATGTTATTTTTTATTTAAATTCAGGCAGAGTGCCAGAGTTTTTTTTTTGGTGGTGTCCCCCAAAAAATTTTAGTAACCCTCCCTCCCCCAACTGCTAAGTCAGCTGATCCCAATTCTCTATCCTCAATCATCTATCTGCTGACTTTGCCAAACCCATACACACTATACCCACCTCTTTACTGGTCAGATTTATGGATGAATTCCCCAAAGCATGTAGTGCAAGGGCCTGCCTGTATACTTTCAAATGGTATTGTTTAAAGTTTTTGTATCCTATTATTATCTTGATAGGTAATAGCAGAATGTCCAAATGTCCTCAAATGTGTACAGTGTGTATTTATATCTTTGTATTCAGACACTTCTTACCTGTCCAGTGGGCTGCCAATAGTGTAACTAAGGAGGGTCTGTTCCAAGTAATACCCATTATTTAGGCATTCATCTCTCAATGAAGTGAAGAGGGTTACCTGTCCAAGATTTCCACACACCCCCTATAATGTTAGAAATGGCCCATGAGAGGGGGGGAAGGGGGAATACGATAGGTTTACCTTATACTTTGGTGTTGTTAAATTCCCCTTAATAAATGCTATCTGGAGGTTGCCCCATAATGTTTGTGTCTAATCTGCTTGCCATGTTTCATAGTAAAAATAGTAATGTTTATTGTTTTTTCCTCAACAGTTTCCTTCCATGGAAAGGAATGGCAGACTGTGGCCTTCCACTTTGCCGAGCGGTGGGACTTTCCTAACTGCGGAGGGGCAATTGATGGGAAACACGTCCACATCGTCCCACCACCCAACTCGGGGTCGTACTATTATAATTACAAGGGGTTTAATAGTATAGTGATGTTGGCGGTGGTGTCGGCTAATTACGACTTCTTGTATGTGGACATGGGGAAGAATGGCCGGATGTCCGATGGTGTAGTCATCGCTCAGACGGAGTTCTACAGGCGTCTCCAGAATGGCAGCTTGGACTTGCCAGCTCCAGAGGACAATGTGGAAGGACTCCCATTTGTGTTCATTGCTGATGAAGCATTTGCACTGGGGGACCACCTGATGCGGCCATTCCCAATGAGGACCCTCACCCCGGAACAGAGTGTTTTTAATTACCGGCTGGCCAGAGCCTGAAGAGTGGTGGAGAACACATTTGGAATCCTGGCCAGCCGGTTCCGCCTATTTCTGACACCTATCCATGTGGCGGAGTATAAACTGAACCATATAATACTTGCGTGCTGTGTTCTCCATAACTTTTTACGGAAACATTCGGCCAACTATGCTGGCTCAGTTGGGCCTGAGGCCGGAATCCTACATCAAACCACACTGACGGCGCTTGAAAGTGGCCGTCCTGGCTTGCCCTCCCTGAGTGCCCGTGATGTCCGGTTAGGCTACCTGGAGTTTTGAGTGCAGAAAATGTCGTGATTGGGTAACCTTATACAAAGCACTGTTGGCTGGTATTTCCTAAATGCAAAAACACATTTCACTACAAGTGCACTTGCAACTGCACTGAAACTGCACTTGTAGTGCAAAGAGGATTTGACCTTAGGAAATAACCCCCATTTTTGCATAAAACAGCAATTACATCACCCCAAAAGTGTTGTAGTGTTGAGACAATAATCCACACATTCTTGAGTAAGCCACTTTTTTTTTACCTGCACAATCACATGTGCATTTACCAAAGGTTTTTAAAACAAACCAACATGTTTGTTGTATAACAATTTTTGCAGTAGCATTAGCAAAATTCGAAATGTCCATTTCAGATAAAACAGGCCTGTGTAAAACCAACAAGAAAGCCAAAAAACTTGAACTTACAAAGTTCACATTAGGTAAAACCTGAAGGCTATATCAGACATCAGTATTTAGGAACTGGGTTTGATATAGCGTTCAGATGGGGGGAAATCACCCCTGGAAAAGCCAAATTTGGAAGATGCACACCAATTTATGAATGTCAACATGTGCTATCTGCCATCGGGGGGGACCAAGGGACGTGTTTTGGGGAAGCAAGCCCTTCCTCAATGCGACTTTATAATTGAGGAAGGGGTTGCACCCCCAAAACGCGTCCATTAATCTCCCGTGATGGCAGATAGCACATGTTGGCACACTGTGTGCATCCTCCAAATTTGGCTTTTTAAAACATTGCAAAAAAATTTAAAAGATTGGACCACAATCCAAAAAGTGATTTTGTGGGGTTTTAAATTCGCCCCAAAACATCAATGATGTTATTATTTTTTTTAATAACATCATTGATTTTTTGCTGGATGTTTTGCAGTTCGGCATTACACCCCATGATCTCCCCGATCAGGATCTGGGCACTTTCTGAAGTAAAGCGTTCTCTATCCCTCACATCACGATCACCTAAAAAGAGAGGAAAAAAAAAAAAAACAGGTCTCAAAAATCTGCCACCATCCATCTCTTTTACCTGAGCCTGTGGTCGCAGACACTCACCTGTTGTGGTGCCAATCTCCACCACATCTTCTTCTTCCTCCTGCTCTTCTTGGGTTTGGGGTATTTCACCTTCTTCCAGAGGTGGGGGGATCTGTGGTCTCCTCGGATGAGGGCTGTCCTCCGAGTCTTTTCTCCCCTATGTAAAACAAAAATGGTATAATTAGCACACAGATATTTGATGGCCGAACTAGAAATAGGAAACATTGCTTGGAAGTGGGGTACAATTGTCTATTTTAGCCGAGTTCAAAGATGTCTTTTTTTTATTGGCCTTTGTCAAGCTGCAATACTTTACCTGTTTAGTACAAGCTTCACAGATGTAGCCCCCCCTATAGTATACACTGGAGCACCTGTGTGGCCCCCCTAATAAAAATGGTGTTCTGGGGTCCCACACTAGTGCTCCAGTGTCCAGATGTGAAAACAGCTGCTCAGTGTCCTCTCCTTACACACAATCTAGTTGGCATTTCATTCTAGTAACAAACCCATCTACACAAACAAATATTTGGCATCCAAGTAGGCCCCAAAAAAATGTTGGAAAATGCATATGGCTTAAACAATGGTGTTCTAGAGGCCGAAAGAAAAATGTTTGATACGAACGAATAATGGGCCCATGAACATTAAAGTTGCCCTTTTAAACGTTACAATTAATAAAAGCACATGGAGCAGCACGAACGTAATAAAGACAGAAAGAATAGGAACACAGCACAACTACTTACTTTTTTGCAGCACTCTCCGGATCTTTCGGTACTGCTCTGGCTCTCTTAACTTCAGGTCCGACCACCGCTTCCTGAGCTGATCTTTCGATCTTCGTACCCCGAAATTCCTGTGAAGGCTTTTGATCACTTTCGCCATGATCTTTGCCTTTCTGATGTTGGGGTTGGGGTAAGGCCCATACTTCCCGTCATAGTCGGACTTCCTCATGATGTCGACCATCTCCAACATCTCCCCAAAGGATATATTTGTGGCCTTAAAACGTCTCCTTCTGGATCGGGACGTGTCCGGATCTGGGCTTTCCTCCTTCTCCTCCTCGTTGCTATAATTAGCACACACCTGCTGTAACTCCGCCATCATGCTCTTTACCCACTGCGCCGAACGAAAAGGGGCGGGGAATAGACTAGAAAGAACGTCAGGGGCAGGCGGAGTTACACGCATGCGCAGTCTGTATAAAGCGTAACATGCGTGCGTATTACGTACGATCTGTGAGCGGAGGAAGGAGCATTGGACACGCCGATCGTAAGAACGAAGGTAAGAGACAAACTTGTGCCTATACTGCTTCTACATTGAGGCCTATATTGTAACAAGATTAGGAGAGTTTTGTCTGACATTAGGCTTTATCTTGTGTTGTGTCTTGCAGTGAACATGGATATGCTGCTCAAAGATGATGACTTCATGTCAGTATTCCTAGAGATGCTAAGGGAGCTGCCATGTCTGTGGGAGATTAACCACCCCCATTTCAAGAACCAAGCAAAGAGGAAGGCAGCACTGGTGCAATTGTGTGAAATTGTGAAGCAGGTGATCCCCACGGCAGACATCACCTATTTAAAGATATTAATTGGTTGCCTGAGGAGCACATATCTAAGGGAGCGCAAGAAAGTCCTGAATTCACAGAGATCCGGAGCAGCAGATGACATCTATGTCCCCAGGATGTTGTACTTTCTGGCAGGCCAGAGTGAACCCAGGCCATCCCTCTCCAGTCTTCCTTCCACGCTTCCTTCCCCCCCGGCTGAGGCTTCTGACACCCAACCTGGGCCTTCCAGGCCACATGTGGAGGAGCCCAGATTGAGCCAGGTATAGCATTCCTTTAAATATTTCTGTTTGTCCAATCAATGATGTTAACTAGATGTTAGTTTGGATTGGGATTGATGATGCAAAACATTACAACCATGTCCCTTTTTCATACACAGGGAAGTCTCAGCCAGGAGGTGGCCTGGCCGAGCCGGCTGGCTGATCTGCAGGTCCCTCCACCCCCCTGGAAAGAGAAAGTGGCAGGAGGAGGAGTGCCCTAGAGGAGGCTGCTATAGGATTCTTTTGGAGGGCTACAGAGGTCCTGGGAGCACCCCACACCATGGAGGAGAACATTGCTGCCTTCATTGCATATAAAATGCAGAGGATGGAGGAGGGCCAACAAGTCATGTGTGAGGCCCTCATATTGGAGGCTCTTGAGAAAGGTATGAGGGGCCAAATGACACCTCAGACACACCTTTGGGATGGTCCTCCTCCGCCTCCTGCGGGTCCTCCTCCTCGTCCTCCCTCTCCTCCAGGTCCCCCCAGTCCTCCTCCAGGTCCCCCCAGTCCTCCTTCAGGTCCTCCCAGTCCTCCTCCTCCTCCAGGTCCTACTCCTCCTCCCGCCACATCTCTAACTGCACAGCCACAGCCCGGAAGGAAGCGTGGAAGGAAGACCAGACAGTGATTGCCCTGGGTTCAGTCTGGTCAGCCAAAAAATGCAGCCTCTTGTGGTACCACAGCCTGGGGACACAGATGTCATCTGCTGCTATCCGGATCTCTGCGAATTCTGGACCAGACTGCCCTCCCTTACATATGGACTCCTCAGGCCACCAATTTTGATGTTGAAGAATTGATGTCTGCCGTGGGGGTCCCAGGCTTTGCTAATTTCTCCTGTTGATCCAGTGTTGCCTTCCTCTTTGTTTGGTTCTAATCCCTTAATAAAGGATTTTTGTTTTGAATTATACTCTCCTATGTGTTTTACTTCAAAAAGGACAGTTTGTTTGTGAGGGTTCAGGTACATTTCAAATATACAATGTGAAATGAACAAGGGACACCAACACCAAACAATCTCCTGGAGATTAAATAATACAAGATATCAATGGTGTTGGGGTAACTTGACACACAAAACACACACAAAAATATTCTGGAGTAAAAATAACATTGAACAAAGATCAGCCTTGGAAAAAATCCAAACATTAAAGAAAAAAAAAGGCTGAAAATACAAAAAAAAATAATAATATTATAAAACTGTCAGATGTGACAACTAATAACAATATATTCAGGGAATCCCACTAAAAAAACACAAATAAAACTTTGTGAGAAGTGTGTGTGAATATGAGCAGCAAAACTACTTAATTCTTGTCACATTATAAAGAAGAAGAGAGTGCGCTGTATTAAACCATTTTTAACATTGCAGCGTGACGAAAGTGCTGTATCCATTGCGAACGCTAAGTTTACCAGAACGAGCTGTCCCAAGCCCACACACGGTCGGAATTTCCGACAACATGCTCCGATCGGACATTTTCCATCGGAAAATCCGACCGTGTGTACGGGGCATTAGACTTTTCAGCTAAGATAGATAGTGAGGTTATGTACAGTCATAGGATGGTTTTGTTTGCTGATGTGAACATATTGTTTTACAAATGTTAATCGTATAATCTCTTTCTACTGTCTTTCCTTCTTCTTTACTTGAATCCAAGTTTTAAGCTCAAATACCTGCTCTCAGGCCTGGGAGTTATTGTTTTTGTGACAGACGTTGAGGACAACGTCTATTGTAGTGGGGGGAGTATGTAGCGCTGGTAGATTTTTGATCTACCGCTGATAGGTAAATCTAGTGGGTCACTTGTTAGAGGAAGCTAGATTTGCCTCTGTTCCAGCTTGGCTGAGTTGCATGTGGTTCCACACTGTGCCGGTGGGTGTCGTTGCCACCATGGGCCAGTGTTGGAAAAGCAACGCGTTGAAGCGTATGAGTGCTCCTCTGTCCCGGAGATAACTCTGTGGAGGTGGTCCTCCAAGTTGCATTCTGGGAGAGGGTATTTATGGGACAGACGCCATATTTTGGGGTTCGTTTTCAGCCACCTACTGGCCCACCTGGCCGACAGGTGTGTGTTAAGAGTACCACCTCGTGGTCCTCCGTTCCGGAGGCCCACGTCGCTTCGGCGTATAGCTGGGCCTAGAAGCCTGTCTGGGGCCTACCACAGCAGCAGAGGAACGGTCCTGAGCTGTCTATTCTGAGTGAAGAAGCTGAACAACCAAGAAGATCCCAGGGGAGGACCCGTCATGGAAGGATCATGCAGAGTGCTGGTCTGGAGAGGGGCCTGGTGACTAGGTTGGAGGACGTATCCTGAAGTAGTCTTACTGCATAGTGCTGCCGGGTTGGCTTAAAGGTTCAAGTACTGTGTCTGACAATCATCGCAAACCAATACATCCTGTGGCAGAGGATCGTACGGGTTTTATTCCAAACAAGTCTGTGGCAGAGACTTTTGTTAGTGCTACGTACTGGCTGCTAGGCAAGTGAGAGATGTCTATCCAGGCGGGCAAAGATTAAATCCTACAAAGGGGAGACTATTCAACTACAAGTGTTCGATTGCAAAGAATGTTCTGAAGAATACTACGGAAAGGTATTTGAGCTTCCCTGCAGCTTTCCTTCTGCCTCTTTCCTGCTACTTCCTTTATTTGTTCATTAAAGCATTGGAAAATATACTCGAGTGTTCAGTGCTTACATCGCCCAGAGGTAAACTCAACGGTACCCTAGACCCGGTGCCGGTGAAACAGAGGTATCGAGAGTGAAGGTAACAGCCCGCTTTAAACCAGCAGCTCCACCGAGAGTTATTGCTACATATATATATATATATATATATATATATATATATATATATATTGCTTTGTTACAAAACTGAGGTACTCCCAGTAGTGGGAGGGGTTATATAGGGAGTGAACTTCCTGTCTTAGGGTGTGCCAGTGTCCATCACCTGAAGGTGACCTATAACCACATAGTAACTACTATGGCTCTGTGTCCCATGATGTACTCCAAGAAAAGGATTTTACAGGTAAGCTGTTATAAAAATCCTATTATTAACAACAACTTTAAAAATATTTTCATACAGCATATCAGTACCCATATGTGCAGCCCCATCCGTGCACCCTATCAGTGCCCATCAGTGCACCCGATCAGTGCAGCCTCATCAGCAGGACCGTTTTTAAGACAGGGCAAAAGGGGCAGCTGCCCTGGGTCCCATCATTGTTATGGGGCCCAAAGCAGCTGCCTCATACTTGCCAACAAACCCAGTTTAAATTCCCTTATCCCTTGAAGTTTTAGTCCCGTACTGTGTCCTGATATCTCAGTGTAAAGTTCTGTTGCTGCTTCCCAGCTCTACCCTATTGCCATGTACAGATGACTCACCTGCAGACCCTGTGTTTACATGTAAATAACCTGCATTGATATGTAAATAGAGGTGGCATAAATATGTAAATAGTTGCAGACCGCTGCATTGATATGTAAATAGAGGTGGCATTCATATGTATATCATGTCCCCCTAAGGTCATATCTACCATCACTTCTGCTGAATGCTGCCCCCTGGGGAGGTAAAGGAGCATGCTTGAAAGTCCTGCCTACAACTATAGTCATTAAGCCTAACTTCAGCCTGTTCTGCAAAGGTAAGCAAATTGGAGGTGGAACCCTTCTTCAAAAGAACATGGTGCCACAGCACCCTGAATTTTGGTGCATGTGAATATGCACATCTCAGCCAATGCATGAGGGTGTCATTAACAATTAATGGCACTTCTGTGTATCTGCTAAAGGGCAGCATGTTTCTGTGGTGTCAGGAAAGAGATTTTGCATGTATTACCGACACACTCAAATGTGAACGCGGGCTAAATGTCTTAGTTACATTGGTGGTCAGTGTAAATCTTCTCATTACATTGGGGCTTGATGTACAATCCTTTCAATCACACTAGTGGCTAATGTGAAGGTCCCCCTCACATTGGTGGTCACTGTAAATCCCTCTTTACATTTGTGGTTACTGTGAATGCTCTTATTACATTAGTGGTCAGTGTAAATCCCCATTACTTCCATGACCAGTGTAGAAACTCCTCTTTATTTTGGTAATCATTAAAGTAATCCAAACTTGCATTTTTGGTCAGTTTCGAACCCTCCTTTACATTGGTGGTCCATGTAGAAGCCCCCTTTAAATTGGTGGTGAGTGTAAATCCCCCATACATTGGTAGCCAGTGTAGAAATCCCCCTTTATTGGCTGTTGATGTAAAATCCCCTATTACATTGGTTGTCAGTGTAAATTTTACATACCATTGGGGATCAGTATACATTTCCCTTTACATCGGTGGTAAGTGCAGAATTGTCCTTACATTGGTGGTCAGTGTAAATCCCCCTTTACATTGGTGATCAGTGTAAATTCCCCCTAACATTGGTGGTCGGTGTAGAAGTGGCATCTTACATTGGTGGCCGGTACAAATCTCCTTGACAATGGTTGTCAGTGTAAATTCCCCCTTACATGGAGGTTATTGTATTTTCCCCCTTACATTGGTGGCTGGTGTAAATGCTCTTATTACATTGGTGTCAGTGTAGAAATCCCTCTTTTCTATTGGTGGGTGGCGTAAAATCCCCTGTTACATGGTGGTCAGTGCAAATTCTCCCTCACATTGATGATCAGTGCAAATCCCCATCACATTGGTGGTCATTGTAAATTCCCCATTACATTGGTAGAATCTCCCACTATATACTTACCAAAGATTTACAGCTTTGCTCTATATGATTCAGAATTTGTCAAAGTGTACTGCCTCCTAACTAATCCCATCCCCCTACCACTTCCACTGATCCCATCAATCCCCCCAGCATTGCCACTGATCCCACCCTCCCCCAGCATTGCTACTGATTCCAGGAGTCCTAGGATTCCTAGGAATTTTTTTGTCTATTAATGGGTCCCCTCACCTCCCCAGTCCATGGTGTGCATGCAGTGAGGAGGTGATGTGCTGTAACTTTTAGCAACCAATCAGAGAGCAATGATGCTGTGCACTAACCTCTAGGAACCAATCAATGAGCAGTAATAATGTGCAGTAACCTCTAGCAACCAATTTTTGAGTGGTATAGATGTCCAGTAACCTCTAGCAATCAATCAGTGAGCAGTATTGATGTACAGTAATCTCTAGCAACCAATCAACAAGCAGAAGTCATGTTCTGTAACCTCTAGAAAATAAACAGTGAGCCATAATATGTGCTATAACCTCTAGCAGCCAGTCAGTGAGCAGTAATGATACACATAACATGACAGCAGCCTATATAACTTGGGAAGTAATAAACACAATTTTTCCTCAGCATGCAATAGCGAGGGTTTGATTAAAGTTTTTGTTAGGGAAAACAAACGCCCCATTACAGGTGAGGAGTAGGGATGGGCCGAACGACCCCTTGTTCGGTTTGTGGCAGAACTTTAGAACATCACAAAAGTTCGGAGTCGAATAACGAACCCCATTGAAGTCTATGGGACCCGAACTTGAGAAATAAAAAAGTGTCTATTTTGAAGGGTTATATGCAAGTAATTGGGCATACAATGGTTATGGGGGTCCGGGTACTGCCCTGGGGGATATGTATCAATGAAAAAAAGTTTGTAAAAAACTACATTTTTAAATGAGCAGTGATATACTGATGCTCTAAGTATAACCATCAAAATGAGACATAGCAATAAAAAATTCCTTTAAATATAGTGCCTGGGGGGTCCCCTTAGTCTGCCTGTAATGTTGCACATTTGTATCGTGTATAGGGCCTGCTGCAGCAATAATGACATTTATAAAGCCAAAAAAAAATTTCAATTCAAGTTTTCTCTATTTTATAAACAACAGCTTGGGGAGCCAGTCTGTATGATGAGGCCACAATTTAGTGCACTTGGAACAAGATTAGAGATTTTTTGGATAAATTCTGGCGTCTCTTTCGCAGACTTTCAAAAGAATTAACTGGTGTGAAAAAATTGGTCTTTCGGTGTTGGTGGTACCTTCACACGGTAACCCTCTACAGGTACTCCTTGATGAAAGTAAGAATTGGCCTTGCTGTCAAAAATTGAAATAATGTGCACCTGTCAAACAGCTGCCAAAAAATTGGTCTTTGGGTGTTGGTGGTGCCTTCACACCATATCCCTATACAGGTACTCTGGATGAAAGCAAGAATTGTCCTTGCTGTCAAAAATTGCAATGATATGCACCTGTCAAACAAGCGCAGAAAAAATAGTATTTGGGTGTCAGTGGTGCCTTCACACCGTAACCCTATAGAGGTACTCTTGATGAAAGCAAGAATTGGCCTTGCTGTAAAAAATTGCAATGATATGCACCTGTCAAACAGGTGCGGAAAAATTGGTACTTGGGTGTTAATTGTGCCCATGAAACCTACACCAAAAAATGTCTTCCAGATGAAATCAACAGTTCAACACCCACAAAGCACTTAATCAGCGACATCGCCATCAGGGGCTTGATAGCTGCTGCTAATCCAGGACTGACTAGTTTTGATAAATGTCAGACGGTCCATGGAGTCTGTGGACAGAAGTGCTCTCTTGTCTGTCACTAAACCTCCCGCAGCACTAAATGCACGTTTGGAAAGCATGCTGGATGCAGAGCAGGCATGCACACCGTTGTGGTCAGGAGTGCACAGCTAAGGTAGTGGACCCTATGGCTGACTGCTGCAGATGAAACTCTGGGTGGTTCAGGGAAGCAGGTCCACTGGAGCACCAACACAGATCCCACTGGGAACTAGTGCATAAGATTCCCCAGGGCACGGAGTCTAAGAGCCAGCAGGTGTTCACCAGAGCCTCTAGTGGTGAGGATGGACTGCGCTGCAACTGGCTCCAGGTCACGGCCCTCAGGGTCTCCCAGCTCACAGGCTACTGGAGGATAGAGAGGAAGCAGCAGTCCAGAACAACAAGGGATAGTCAGGAGAAATGCCAAAGGTCGGAGCAACTAGCAGACAAGGATAGACAAATAACACGCCAAAGGTCGGGGTAACAAGCAGGCAGGGATAGTCACAGAACAAGTCAAGATCGGTAAACAGAAACAGATGTAAAGCACAAGACAAGAAGCACACAGAAAGCCAAACACACAATTTTGCTTGGGCAAGGCTGGCTTGGACAGCATGGAGTTAAATCTTGTATCCTGTAGAGGCTAGGGTGGAGCCATGCTGAGGGAAAATTACTTAACCATGCAGGTGTGAAAGTGCAGGCCCTAAGGCTAATACACAGACCAGAGGTAAGCAGACAGACAGGGCATAAAGGTATTACTGCAGATTCATGACAACAAGTTCTGGCCAGTGGTCTATTCCCATGACCCAGTAACCCAGTGGACCGTCAACTGGCTGGAAAGCTCTCCATATCTCCATTTCACCCCTAGATAATCTCCCACCATATGATGAAGATGCTGCCGATGGGATGTGAAAGCTGACAGCACTGGGCTCCGAAGACTAAAAAATTTTTGAAAGGCATCACTGAGGCGACCCTCTTCTCCACCGCTCTTCTCTTGACCAACAGAAGCCTCAAAACTACATTTTCCACCAGACTGTAACCTACCAGAGTCAGGAAAGGAGTTACATAAACTCCTCTTTAAGGTGTCCTTGAGAGGTTTCATCTTCTGCTCCCTCTCTGGAGACGGGATGAGTTCCGAGACTTTCCCCTTGTAACGGTGGTCAAAGAGGGTTGCCAACCAATAATCATCCTTCTTCTTGATGCCACGTATTCTCTGGTCCTTTCGCAGGCTTTGAAGAAAGCGGGAGCCCATGCATCGAAAGTCACTGAGGATTATCTAGGACTGCCTCCTCCCAGCCACGTATTACTCCCAAGTGTTCTGGGGATGGAAAACCATCAATTAAGGGTTGACATATGTCTTGCTCTGCTTCAATGCCTCCAAAGCTGCCAGAAACCTCTTCCTCCTCCTCCCTCTCCTCTTGTGTGCTCTGTGGCGTAGGAAGAATGACATCTGCATAAAGCGGGCCTTGAGAGGAAAGGAAGTCCTCCTCCTTCTCCCGTTGCTCTGCTTAGAGTGCCCTGTCCATAATAAAACGCAGAGTCTGCTCCAGGAGGAACACAACAAGGATTGTGTCACTGATGCATGCATTGTCATGGCTCACCATCCTTGTGGCCTCCCCAAATGGTGACGGTACAGTGCATGCATCCTTTATCAGCATCCATTGGCGTGGGGAAAAAAAACCTGAGCCGGCCTGAGCCTGTTGTTGTGCCATACTCACACAGGTGCTCGTTGACGCCCCCGCTGTTGCATGTGCAGCCGCTGCAGCATTGCCAAAGTCGAGTTCCACCTGGTGGGCATGTCACAAATCAGGTGGTTTAAGGGCAGGTGGATTTCCCGCTGAATTTCAGTCAACCGAGCACTGGCGGTCTATGACTGCCTAAAATGGCTACAGACTCTTCTGGCCTGTCTCAGTAGATCTTCCAACCCTAGGTACTCATTTAAAAAAATGCTGCACCACCAAATTGAGGATATGTGCCAGGCATGGCACATGTGTCAACTTTCCCTGTCTAAGGGCGGACAGGAGGTTTGTGCCATTATCACACACCACCAGTCCTGGCTCCAGCTGGCATGGTGTGAACCACCTCTGGGCCTGCCCCTGCAGAGCTGCCAGAATCTCTGCTCTGGTGTGGCTCCTGTGCCCTAGACAGACCAGCTGAAGCACTGCATGGAACCTTTCAGCCTGACTCCTTGAACGCTTAGGGGGTACTTGTAGTTTATGGGACAATTCAGCAGAGGAGGGCATGGAGGAGGGGGTGGACCTGACAAATCCCGCATCATTACCACTAGCTGTATGGAGATGTGGTGGCACAACAAGCTGCAGCACTGAGCCCTGTTCTGCATCCTTCCGAGTTGCAAGCAGAGTTACCCAGTGTGCTGTGAACAAAATATATCGTCCCTGACCATGCTTGCTGGACCACGTGTCAGCAGTAACGTGGACCTTGCAGCTGACTGCCTTGCCCAACGATGACACAACATTGCCTTCCACTTGATGGTAGAGAGCTGGAATAGCAACTGGGAACATGCCATTGTGGTACAGCACATTCTGCAAATTCAAGGGGGGCAGAATCCACCAGACGGAAAGGCAGGAGTTGTAAAGCCAGCAGCTTTGACAAGCTTGAATTTAGACACTGGGCATGTGGGTGGCAGTGACTATATATTTTTTTTCTCTGCAGGAGATGGGGCAGAGAAATTTGCCTGCTGTAGTCTACAGCTGGTGATGTGCTGCTGGCCGACGTGCTGCAAGGACCTGGGACACCCTGCGCTATACGATCATCCCTGTCAGTGAAGGCTGGTGAGAGGTCATGAGGTATAACAGGGGTAGACCGGAAAGGTGAGGAGTGAGGAGGAGCAGAATTGCATTTCTTTTGTGTGTCTTTCAGGTGCTCTTGCCAATGGGCTGAGTAATGGGAGGTTAAATGCCTTGTCAAGCATGTGGTACCCAAATGGCTGGTGTTTTTGGTATGCTTGATGTGCTTGAGGCAAAGTTTGCAAATTGCAACAGTATGATCGGCTGCACATGTGCTAAAAAAGGCACAGCTGAGCTGTGGGAAGTGTGGTGGGAGATAATATCTCCACAATCTGGTCGAATAGGGTGGCTGCTCTCTACTCTTCCATGATGGCTGCCTCTTTGAGGTTGTGACTCACCCTCACTTTCCTCCTCTGCTCTATCCGGCACCCAAGTTGCATCAGTGACCTCATCATCATCATCATCCCCTCCATCCTCATTATCACTGGAGACAACTTGGCAATATGCTGTGGCTGGGGGAACATGACTGCCAATTTGTTGTTTACCAGTGTTCTCCCCTCTCTGTAGGCTCATGTTTCTACCTTCCTTAACCTCAGAACCAACATCTGAATCAAGTAATGGCTGTTCATCGTCAAGGAGCAAGTGGCTGACGCTGTGTTCAAATAACTCAGCAGATCCTCCATGCCTGATGCTGGGGCTATGGCAGGAGTAGCTGTGGACAAGGAGGCAGAATAAGCCACTCTGGCAGCTGCATTGGTCTGACGAAGGATGAGGAGAATGATGGTTTAGTAGGACAGTCCACCACCTCCTCTGCATGCTGTGGCTGGATGGCACGGGCAACTTCACTAAACAGATGACAAATGATGCCCTGCCTGAGGACGGACCACGTCCACCTTTGCCTGTGGACACATACGCTGCTGGCCCCCTCACAGTGCCATGGGAACGTCTGCCTCTCCTTGGTCTCCCAGACATGATGGGGGGTTTATTATCAAAATGTAATAAAGATGTGGAAATGTGTCAGGGTTGGGCTCAGCCCTTCCTTCTCTGATCTGGCCGCTCAGCTGTCGGCTAATTGCCAGCTCCTATCTCTCCACAGTGACTAACCTGTTGATGATATCCTGCTCGTCAGTCCTGCCTACTTAAGTCGTCCGGCCCAGATGATCTCTGCCTTCGCCTTGGTCACATCTCTAGAGACGCTCTCCTGTGTTCCTGCTAAAGACTTCCTTGGCTGACATTCTTTCTGGCTCCACTGATAGGCGGCACTAATGGGCACTGGTAGGGTGGCACTGATATGCATCACTGATGGGCATTGGTAGGTGGCACTGATGGGCACATATGGGTGGCACTGGTGGGCACTGAAAGGCTGCACTGATGGGTACTTATGGGTGGCACTGATAGGCAGCACTGAAAGGTGGAACTGCTGGGCACTGATACGTGGCACTGATATGCGGCACTGATAGATGGCATTTATAGGCATCACTGATGGCACTGGCACTGGTAGGCATTGAGGATGGGCACTAATTGGCAGCTGCCTGGGCACTGATTGGCATTTCCCTGGTGGTCCAGTGTGGTGCCAATCCTTGGCGGCATCCTAGTGGTCCTTGGTGGGCATCCGAGGGGGGCTGTGCTGATAAACAATCAGCACAGACCCCCCCCTGTCAGAAGAGCAGCCGATTGGCTCTCCTCTACTCGCGTCTGTCAAACGTGAGTGAGGAAAAGCCGATCAACAGCTCTTCCTGTTTACATCATGATCAGCCGTGATTGGACACAGCTAATCACGTGGTAAAGAGCCTCCGTCAGAAGCTCTTTTCTGAGATCGGCTTAGCGGTGTGTCAGACTGACACACCGCAACAGCGATCGCCGCGATGCGTGCCCCCACGGGCGCGCGAGAGTGGTCGTTCTGGAGGGCCATCATATGAGGTCCACCCAGAACGAGAGCTGCGCCGCCCAGCCATCATTTGGCAGCAAGTGGTTAAAGAAGTGAGATTTAACTGTACTTTTGTCTCAGTTTGATTCATGGTTTCTGACAAAATGTGTACGTGGATGCACTTTAATTAATGGAAAGTGGTGTTTGGTGCATTTTAACTTGAGTACTCACTACACAGACACACTCCACTGACACACTACAATAAACTGCAGTAAAACTGTACTGACACACTGTAATATACTGTTGTAAACATGCACTAATGCACTGAAATATACTGCATTAAACATGCAGTAATGCACTCAAATATACTGTGTTAAAGGTGCAGTAATGCACAGATATATACTGCGTTAAACGTGCAGTAAAGCATTGATATATACTGCATTAAATGTGCAGTAATGCACTGATATATACTGCGTTAAAGGTGCAGTAACAAAAGGATATATACTATGTTAAATGTGCAGTAATGCACTGATATATACTGCAGGAAACCTGCCCTGACAAATAAATTTGACACTATAGGAAAAATGAATGGCTTTTTTCAGTGAGATAAAAATGGACAGACAGAGAAATAGGAGTCTGTTTCTCCCCCTTGCTGTGAGTGACAGGTGATTTTACATATCTCATGCACAAGCCTGAGAGAGACATTCTGTGTACTTCAGATTCCCTCCACCTTTCTTCTCCAGCTTTCCCAGGATTACCTGCTCCACACCTCAGCATGATTGAGCATAATGAGGTCAAGTGGTGACTTTTCTGGATTTTGACTGGATGTTAGAGATCATAGCAGAAGTTCTGTGTAAGAAATACACAGACGAAAATGCATATCGACAAGGGGAGTGTAGAGGTGGGCAGGGAGTCTATTGACATCACAACTCCACCCACCAAGCTCCAGACAACAGACCCACCCACAGAATCTGCAGTTTTTGCGGGTCTCATAACAGAAAGAGGGGAGACATTTGACAGGTAAGGATACATGAAGGAGGCATGTATATCTTTATAGATAACCACTATGGCAGTAGTTTAGAAAGGATGAGAGTGGGTTTACATCCTCTTTAAACCTTATGAAACCAGGAAAGAGTCCAGTGGCGGCTGGGGCTCAAAATTTTTGGTGGGGCACAAACAAACAGAAAAATACTGAAAGAAACCCATCAATTGCAGCCTCACTGTGCCCATCAAATGCAGCCACTGTGCCATCAATAGGAGCCACTGTGCCATCAATAGCAGCCACTGTGCCCATCAAATGCAGACACTGTGCCATCAATTGCAGAAACTGTGCCCATCAAATGCAGCCACTGTGCCCATCAAATGTAGCCACTGTGCCCATCAGTTGCAGCCACTGTGCCCATCAAATGCAGCCACTGTGCCTATCAATTGCAGCCACTGTGCCCCATCAAATGCAGCCACTGTGCCCATCAAATGCTGCCACTGTGCCATCAAATGCTGCCACCATGCCCATCAAATGCTGCCACTGTGCATATCAAATGCTGCCACTGTGCCATCAAATTCCGCCACTGTGCCTATCAATTGCAGCCACTGTGCCATCAAATGCTGCCACTGTGCCCATCAAATGCAGCCACTGTGCCTATCAATTGCAGCCACTGTGCCCAATCAAATGCAGCCACTGTGCCCATCAAATACCGCCACTGTGCCCATCAAATGCTGCCCCTGTGCCCATCAAATGCTGCCACTGTGCCCATCAAATGCTGCCACTGTGTCCATCAATTGCAGAAACTGTGCCCATCAAATGCAGCCACTGTGCCCATCAAATGCAGCCACTGTGCCCATCAATTGCAGCCAATGTGCCCATCAAATGCAGTCATTGTGCCTATCAATTGCAGCCACTGTGCCCCATCAAATGCAGCCACTGTGCCCATCAAATGCCGCCACTGTGCCCATCAAATGCTGCCACTGTGCCCATCAAATGCTGCCACTGTGCCATCAAATGCCACCACTGTGCCTATCAATTGCAACCACTGTTCCATCAAATGCTGCCACTGTGCCCATCAAATGCCGCCACTGTGCCATCAAATGCTGCCACTGTGCCAATCAAATGCTGCCACTGTGCCATCAAATGCCGCCACTGTGCCTATCAATTGCAGCCACTGTGCCATCAAATGCTGCCACTGTGCCATCAAATGCCACCACTGTGCCTATCAATTGCAGCCACTGTGCCATCAAATGCAGCCACTGTGCCCATCAAATGCCGCCACTGTGTCCATCAAATGTAGACACTGTGCCATCAATTGCAGAAACTGTGCCCATCAAATGCAGCCACTGTGCCTATCAATTGCAGCCACTGTGCCCCATCAAATGCAGCCACTGTGCCATCAAATGCTGCCACTGTGCCCATCAAATTCCACCACTGTGCCATCAAATGCTGCCACTGTGCCAATCAAATGCTGCCACTGTGCCATCAAATGCCGCCACTGTGCCTATCAATTGCAGCCACTGTGCCATCAAATGCTGCCACTGTGCCATCAAATGCCACCACTGTGCCTATCAATTGCAGCCACTGTGCCATTAAATGCAGCCACTGTGCCCATCAAATGCCGCCACTGTGTCCATCAAATGCAGACACTGCCATCAATTGCAGAAACTGTGCCCATCAAATGCAGCCGCTGTACCTATCAATTGCAGCCACTGTGCCATCAAATGCAGCCACTGTGCCCATCAAATGTTGCCACTGTGCCCATCAAATACTGCCACTGTGCCAACAATTGCCACCACTGTGCCATCAAATGCAGCCACTGTACCATGAAATGCAGCCACTGTGCCCATCAATTGCAGCCACTGTGCTCATCAAATGCTGCCACTGACCCCATTAAATGCTGCCACTGTGCCCCATCAAATGCTACCACTGTGCCCATCAAAAGTTGCCACTGTGACCCCCCCGCCCATTCGCCGTCTGAGCTAATACATACCTCCCAAATTTTGAACTTCAGAATGAGGGACACCTGAGGGAGAAAGTGACCTGCAGTGCGCCACTCCAAAATGTGTTTTTTCCGAGCCTACCTCAAACAGGTTCTCACCCGCCGTATGGTCAAATGATGACCGGACGGGACTGCGCTCAGCCATCGATGGTAAACTGTGTCTGTAGAACATCACCCATCGGTGTAAAGAGCCAATGACTGCAGATCTTTACCACATGATTGGCTGTGTCCAATCTCAGCTGATCACGTAAATACACTTGCCGGTTATCAGCATTCCATTCCTCACTCTGTCACAGCGTGAGGAGAGAGCCGGAAACCAGCTAGTGTGAAAGGGGACATCTGCACTGATAATCAGTGCAGCCCCAACATTGCTCATCAGTGCTGCCTATGAGTGCCAACCAGTGCGTATCAGTACTGCCTATCAGTGCCAACCAGTGCGTATCAGTCCTGCCTTTTAGTGCCAACCAGTGCGTATCAGTACTGCCTATCAGTGCAAACCAGTGCCTATCAGTACTGCATATCAGTGCCAATCAGTGTGTATCAGTACTGCCTATCAGTGCCAACCAGAGTGTATCAGTACTACCTATCAGTGTGTAGCGGTGCCCCTGTGGGGTCGCTGCGTGTAGTAGTTCCACACATCACCCTGCTAGGCCAGGCACTCACTTCAGACACACATTGCCAGTCAATGAACAGTCCTTTAGCTTGTTTTTGTTGTTTTTATTTAGGGGATTTAACTTGGATTGGGGAAAAGGGACATGGGATGCCCAGATAATTGATCTTGATGAATTGAACAATTGTTTTGAATCTATATTGACAGTCTCTAAGTCTCTTGAGTAAACTCTGCTTTCTCTACTGCACAATCATAGTCTCCTGATACAGCTAGCACGCGTTTAGGCCCTACTCTGACTAAGTCCTAACAGTTGAAAAGCATCCAAAAAAAAAGTATCCAATAGAAATATGAATAATACTTCTCGTGCTAGCTGCAAAGCTTGGTGGACTACTGGTTCCAGACAGTCCTGTGCAAATTCTGCCAACCCTCCTGGCTGCAGCAACTCAACTCCTACATCGTTGACATTTCAGCCTCTCCTTCAACTTCACATCCACTCCTGGCATGTCTCTCCCAGATTTCTCCACTGTGCCCCCCTACAATGACTTACCTGTCCACTACACTGACCCCTACAATGACCTACCTGTCCACTACACTGACCCCTACGCTGACCTACCTATCCACTACACTGACCCCTATGCTGACCTACCTGTCCACTACACTGACCCCTATGCTGACCTACCTGTCAACTACACTGACCCCTACGCTGACCTACCTACTCACTACACTAACCCCTATGCTGACCTACCTGTCCACTACACTGACCCCTACGCTGACCTACCTGTCCACTACACTGACCCCTACACTGACCTACCTGTCCACTACACTAACCTACCTGTCCACTACACTGACTGCTACACTGACCCCTAAAGTCACCTACCTGCAAACTACACTGACCTACCTGACCCCCATGACCACTACACTCCTTCCTGCACTACTCACACTACTGACTACTCCCACACACATACACAAGGTGGATTTTGCTCACCACTCCAGGCCAGGCCTTCATGAAGATCCTCCATCAGGTGAGTGTTCTCCCCCCAGCCGCTCTTGTATTCCCTGCAGGCCGGGAGCTCCTCCAGCAGCCGCCGTATGCTCGTCTGCACCGAGCACCTCCCCTCCCACTCACACATACACCGGCCACCCGTGGCCCCGCCCGCACCTGAGGAATCATGGGGGACAGGGCAGGCTGGACCACTGGAGTCCCTGGGCGGGGGTTGGTGCTGTGGAGTCTGCCTCATTGGAGGTGTACAGTGTAGGGACTGGAGGAAGTCACTCTTGGGACAGCAATGGCAGTACCATCATGGCAGCACAGGAATGAGGTTGCACACAGGGGAGAGAGCACCGGCTGCCCCTCAACGCTACACCACTGGGCCACTGGGCTGGCCCGGCCAGATGACATCATCGGCAGTTGATGCAAAAACACGAACAGGCTGCATCTTCATTCTGGGACTTTCCTGGGCAATCCGGGGCGGTTGGGAGGTAGGTATGGCCGGTTCGGAGGTAGGTATGGACGGTTGGGAGGTATGGCTAATAGACTTCTACCTCTTCTGCTTAACTTTATCTCCTTAGACCAAGTGAGGTTTATCCCAGGATGAAAGGTCAAGAGCAACATCATAAAAGCCTTTATCCACTATTGGATGGTACGTGTATCTATGCTGATGCTGAGCTGGAATTCAACAGAGTGTTCCAGAATAATATGTCTGTACTGACTTCCCCATGGCAGAGTAAAAGTCAACTGCCACCTGTTGGATGCTTTCCAGATACAAAACGGAACAAGACAAGCTGTCCCCATACCCCCCTGATCTTTGTTCTAACCCTGGAGCCATTTCTCAGAAGTTTTCGAGAGGCATCTCAACAGCAGGTACGGAATTTAAAATAGCTGCTTTTGCAGATGACATTCTATTATTCTTGACAGAACAGCATATAACCCTCCCAAATCTCTTCAAAGAAACTGAGCATTTTCAACTTCTCTCCAATATTAAAATTAACTATTCAAAATCACATTCCTTGAATAACTCGCTTCCGTTGGTCGAGTTAGAACATTGCAGTAAGAGCTTTTCTTCCACTTGAAAACAGGGTGCTATTACATACATGAGGATCCAGCTTTCATCTTCCCTGTTGGAATTATACAACCAAAATTATCACCCCCTCCTACTGAAAATTCAACAAACATTAAAGAGTGGGATAAATCCTGCTACTCTTGGTTCAGGAGGGCGGCAATACTAAAGATGAATATCTTGCCCTTTGTCTTATATGTACTCTGAGCAATACCAATTCATTTTCCTAATGCATTTTGTTATCCTTGAGAAAAATGCTAAACACATTTTTATGGTGTGAGAAAAACCCCACTTTCCACTTCTTACCTTGCCAGTGCTTATGAGAGAAATTGGTTTACCAGACATCAAAAAATATTATTGGGCTTGTCATTTAATAAGAATTCTAGACTGACACTTGCATCCTCTTTGTAAAAATTGGATCTCGGTTGAACACTTCTTTTCCCCATGCTCTCTGGATCCTCCTTACACCACTAAAAGTTCATCCGTTTATTGGATCCATATTACAAATCTTTCATAATGCATGCAAGGCTACATCGATTTCCTCAAAACAGGGCCTGCTGTACCCTATCTGTTTCAATCTGGATTTTCTATCAGGTCTATCGGGAAATTTTTGAAGGAGCATTGGCCTAAACCCAGGATTTTAGCAGGGCACTTTTTTATTTTGCATATATTTATTTATTTATTGATGCCCACGTGTGCCACCCAGCACTTACATGTGTTTTCCTTTTCACTCGGGATGAAGGATGGGGATCTTCGGCCCTACCCTGAAGTCTAAGGGGAGGAGGTTTGCCCATTAGGTGCCTTTCCCCTCTACTTTGGGGGGGGGGTCTCTCTTGGGGTGAGCCCCCCACCTAGTACTCATTGGTCGATTTTGACTGAAAAACAAAATCCCCTGGGCCTTTTCGCTAGGTGGACCTAAGTGTGCCCTACTAATGTCAGGAGCCTTTCGGTGTCATGAAACAGTCCTTCCACTTCGGTAAGGGACTAATGGACACACCCTAAGTGCACTTTTTTGTGTTAAAATTCACTTTTTTTCACTTGTGGTATTTAGTTTATGTGCATCCACTGCTGGGTAAAAAAAAAAAAAAAAGTACAGTGTCTACTACAGTCATTTTCAGCTTCCATGAGGATCGACCAGGTATGGCACATGCATATTTACAATGGTCCAAGCTGGACTAAGAAAAGTCAAAAATATCCTCCCCACATAACTGTAGCGCATAACCTATAGAGCCACAAGTAGAAAGGGTTTCCCCCACCCTGCACAGCCAGGCACATCGCATCTTCACAAGCACACTGCAGCCAGAGCTTTGTTTTTTTTTAATGAGGTGAATAAACTTGGATGTGGATAGTAGTATTATGGGATGCCCTCTTGACTTGCAAAACTTCTTCAGGGACAACTCAACTATATACAGTCTCTTGATACTCTCCTCTTCTGCCTCCTGCACAACCTTGCTTGCAGAACAAAATCACAGAATCAGCTGGAACAGTGTTTGGATGGCATTTTACAGGGCACTCTGTCATCTCCAGCAATTGCCCATTACAGACAGAGACCATGGGCCCCTTTTTTGGTGTGAAGAAAAAGTCCCAGTGTCCAGCTATTCTCCTGTGGCTACTAATCCCAGCACCACCTCTTCAGACACCGCCAGCCCACCTGGCTGCAGCTGCTCCTTTCACTAGCCCTCCTGGCTAATCTTCCCACAGTCATCCCACCAGACTGTCACACTCACCAGCCACCCGGCTGTCTTCTCCCTGGAGATCTCCTGGACTTGCTCACTGACTCCTGCTGTCCTCCCACCTGCTCCCATGCATCTAGGAAGGATTCCCCCATGTGTTGTAGAGGGTCTCTCCAGCACCCAAGCTCCAGACCCAAGGTCAACCCCTCCAGACTACGGGGCTACCCTCAAGGATCTCCAACAGCCTCCTTAGCACTCCATCTCCAGCTTCCACCTGAACTCTCTTGCCCCTGCTGGGTTGACTCTGAGTATTTATAAGGTGGTCTGCCCCCTGCCAACCCATCTGTTTGGGATTGGTCAGGGCCCTCATGAATACTCCAACCAGCTCCTCCTAACCTCCCTTCCATTCTTCTGGAAGTATTAAGTGATAGGTACTGTGATTGACACTCAGAGCGCTAAAAGCACGGCCAATGCCACATTCTGAAGCAACTGTAAACAAGCCCTAAAAGGCACACCCAACTGCTAAAATCTCACATAGTTCTATTACATGTTAGGCCTTTCACATGGCCATTATAAAAGAAAATAAACGCATTTGCAAGTGTTTTTTATTTACAGAACTGAATGTTGCTGCATTGTTTTCAATAGAGCCATTCACACAAGTAAGTAAACATGCACTGCGCTCAGATCTGTAACACAAAATCCAAAAATCTGCATCTGAGTTATAAGTATTTACGTATACCACTGATAAAATGAACAGGACAATGTGATTGTCATATATGTGCATTTGTCACTGTTTTTGCAATGAATTTATAAAGTGTTTGGTCTATTGATTAATCACTCATAATTGATACTTGTGGTGATTTTTTTTTTTTTGCTTTGGATTCATTTTGTATTGGTATAATTTATGGTGGGGGCGGGAGTGGCTGGCTCAGCGCATCGCTGAGAGGCTGAGCCAGCTGTCGGTCCAAGCTTCTCGATGGATTTTGACCATAGGATCTTATCAGAGCCTGGACCTGCTCTGTGACATCAGCTGACAATGGGCTTTAGCCCCATGTCGGCTGAAAACGGGTCATTGTAGTGCAGAGCCAACTGTGCTCCTGTGACCCACGGGAGTATAGCCAAAAAAGCTTTGGTCATTCTACTCCTTTAAATACTTTCTGTCCACCCCATAGTAGTTTTACTGCTATAGGGCAGCTCTCCTGTGCAGAATCACGTACAGTGCCTTGAAAAAGTATTCATACCCCTTAAAATTTTCCACATTTTGTCATGTTACAACCAAAAACTTAAACGGGTTGTAAAGCTAAATTTTTTTTTGGCAATATCTGATCTATATGCTATATAGATCATGAATCTAGCTGTTATTTCTTGTCACTGATTGCCCCCATTACTAGTATGTAAAAAAAAATTCCATAAAAATATCCCATAGTTTGTAGATGCAAAAACGTTTGCGTAAATCAATCAATGTACGCGTATTGGGATTTTTTTAACCAAAACCGTAGCAGAATACATATGGGCCTAAATTTATAAAGAAATTTGATTTTTAACGTTTTTTTTTTATTGGATATGTTATTTTTGCTTATAGGGCAAGCAATTAAAAAAGCAGATGTGATCAAATACCACCAAACAAAAGCTCTATTTGTGGGAAAAAAAAAATGACATCAATATTATTTGGGTACAGTAACGCATGACCGCAAAATTGTCAGTTAAAGTAACGCAGTGCACTATCGCAAAAATTGGCCTGGTCATGAAGTTGGGGGAAATTTTCTGGTGGTCAAGTGGTTTTAAAGGATAGTAGTGATCCTGCCATGATGGTACTTGCTCAGACACTGTAGTACAGGTCTACATTCATAATTGATTTAGGGTCCCTTTCACACAGGCTTTCCGATCAGGTCCACCTGTCAGTTTTTCAGGCGGACCTGATCGGATGCTCCATGTACCTTTATGGAGCTGACATCGGCCGATATCCGATCCGGTCCTGTCTGTGAAATCCAGATGGATGGAAACCCTACTTTCCATCTGTCAGGAAAACCGAATCGGATGAAAATGGACAGGCGGTCCATTTTCATCCGATCTCCATAGAGGACAGCGGGGATTTAACAGGTCCATCTCCGCATAGTGAGCAGATCGATCCCTGCTGAGCAAAGCTGAGTCCGTACACGGAAAGGCCCGTGGGAAAGGGGCCTTACTGTCTATATTTATAATTGATTTACACAGAACTTGGTATTAGTCGTTATTAACTACAGTCAGGTCCATAAATATTGAGACATCTACACAATTCTGATCTTTTTGGCTCTATATACCACAACAATGGATTTGAAATGAAACGAACAAGATGTGCTTTAACTGCAGACTCTCAGCTTTAATTTGAGGGTATTTACATAAAAATCAGGTGAACGGTGTAGGAATTACAACAGTTTGTATATGTGCCTCCCACTTTTTAAGGGACCAAAAGTAATGGGACAGATTAACAATCATCCATCAAACTTTCACTTTTTAATACTTGGTTGCAAATCCTTTGCAGTCAATTACAGCCTGAAGTCTGGAACGCATAGACATCACCAGACGATAGGTGTCATCCCTGGTGATGCTCTGCCAGGCCTCTACTGCAACTGTCTTTAGTTCCTGCTTGTTCTTGGGGCATTTTCCCTTCCGTTTTGTCTTCAGCAAGTGAAATGCATGCTCAATCGGATTCAGGTCAGGTGATTGACTTGGCCATTGTATAACATTCCACTTCTTTAGATGGGAAAAAGGGGGGAAGGGATTATTGCGGTGCCACCAATAAGATAGAACAATTTTGTTATAAAATCATCTTATTTATTTTATTTTGTATCAAAAACAGCTAAAATGGTACATTAGACATATAGAAAAGTCACAAGAATACAAAAGCAAAAACAGAAGTACAGTTCAGATAATAGACCTTCACCAATGATGTTGAAGGGTGATCGTAGTCTTTTGTTCCCAACTAGTTTCGCCAAAACATTGGCTTCATCAGGGGAGTGTGTAAATATAATGCAGAGAGTAAAACCACATACAGAGATTCCAGAACGCAAGGGAGACACCACCAAAGCACTGGGAATGGAAGTTACACTCAGCCCAATAATTGGCTACAGGGGAATTAGAGGGCGCCCTGGTTATATACAAAAACAAGGCGCTCAATGTTGCGTGGAAAAAATTCACAGCGCACTCAGTACACACAGAAAAATCGCATCAATGTGATCAGAGAAACAAAGAGGCATTATAGCTGGAAGTAGGAGTGCATCCTATAAATGAGGTTCTGCCAGTATACAGGCAAAGCATTGGAACCTCCCCAGCAAGTCCTTCTGATAACACCGGCTATGACAGGTGATCTTTCACATATGTAACCAGTTCCCCATGATGGTCGAAGGGAAGAATTCCACTTCTTTCCTTTAAAAAACTCTTTGGTTGCTTTCACAGTATGCTTTGGGTCATTGTCCATCTGCACTGTGAAGCACCGTCCAATGAGTTCTGAAGCATTTTGCTGAATATGAGCAGATAATATTGTCCGAAACACTTCAGAATTCATCCTGCTGCTTTTGTCAGCAGTCACATCATCAATAAATACAAGAGAACCAGTTCCATTGGCAGCCATACATGCCCGCGCCATGAAACTACCACCACCATGCTTCACTGATGAGGTGGTATGCTTTGGATCATGAGCAGTTCCTTTCCTTCTCCATACTCTTCTCTTCCCATCACTCTGGTACAAGTTGATCTTGGTCTCATCTGTCCATAGGATGTTGTTCCAGAACTGTGAAGGCTTTTTTAGATGTTGTTTGGCAAACTCTAATCTGGCCTTCCTGTTTTTGAGGCTCACTAATGGTTTACATCTTGTGGTGAACCCTCTGTATTCACTCTGGTGAAGTCTCTTGATTGTTGACTTTGACACACATACACCTACCTCCTGGAGAGTGTTCTTGATCTGGCCAACTGTTGTGAAGGGTGTTTTTTTCACCAGGGAAAGAATTCTTCGGTCATCCACCATAGTTGTTTTCCGTGGTCTTCTGGTGTTGCTGAGCTCACCGAGGCGTTCTTTCTTTTTAAGGATGTTCCAAACAGTTGATTTGACCACACCTAATGTTTTTGCTATATCTTTGATGGGTTTGTTTTGTTTTTTCAGCCTCGCGATGGCTTGCTTCACTGATCGTGACAGCTCTTTGGATCTCATATTGAGAGTTGACAGCAACAGATTCCAAATGCAAATAGCATACTTGAAATGAACTCTGTACCTTTTATCTGCTCCTTGTAAATGGGATAATGAGGGAATAACACACACCTGGCCATGGAACAGCTGAGCAGCCAATTGTCCCATTGCTTTTGGTCCCTTAAAAAGTGGGAGGCACATATACAAACTGTTGTAATTCCTACATCGTTCACCTGATTTGGATGTAAATACCTTCAAATTAAAGCTGAAAGTCTGCAGTTAAAACACATCTTGTTTGTTTCATTTCCAATCCATTGCGGTGGTGTATAGAGCCAAAAAAGATTAGAATGGTGTCGATGTCCCAATATTTATGGAACTGACTGTATGATAGTTTTAAGGTGATCACTTCTGTGTATGCATAAAAGTCTGTCAATTAATTAATAAATGTAACATGGAATTTAACCCTTTGTTACAGACACCTAAAGCTATTATAGGGTGACAATGTTCAGTCGCTTTCTTCCAAATATGCTCCTGCATTGTCACCGTCTGACACAAGCTTCTGAAGGACTCCACAAGTGGCTCTTTCAACATCTCAAAATGTTGGCATACCTCCCAATAAGGATGAACTCCGGCGCATTCGCACACTCCACGTGCAGAGCCCGCCAGGAAGTCGGCACGGCGCTGCGCTAATCACAGGCAGTGAGACATTTCCCGATCTCTGCAGCCGCACATCGGGTAAATGTCTCACTGCCCGTGATTAGCGCAGCGCTGTGCCGAATTCCTGGCTGGCTAGGCACGTGGAGTGTGCAAACATGCTGGAGCTCATCCTTACCTCCCAAAATTTTGAGATGGGAATGAGGGACACCTACTAGCAAAAGTATGTAGGCATAGGACAGGCCCAAATGCCACGCCCCCTTAAAGGAGAATTACCTTTTTTAAAAAAAAAGATTAGTTACATCCATAAGGGCTTTTTATTTACCACTATTCCTTTATAATGGCTTTTAAAATCTACAAATGCAGCAATTTAGAATTTGGATGGAAGGTTTAGCACTAGGAAACACTTTTGGAAAGATACATAGTGCAATTTATATACAACTGTATAGATTAGACCACAATGTGGGACAAATGAGGAGGAATGAGGGACAGAGGGACTTTATTCCAAATCAGGGACAGTCCCTCGAAATCAGGGACAGTTGGGAGCTATGGCACTGCACATGCACGGTTCACCGTTGTCACTATCAGCAACCCCCACAATAAAAACTGCCTGCATGTAAACAGGAAGTGACCGCAAAAAGCAGAACTGAAATGCAACAAATAAAAACGGATTTCTTTAACGAACAAAAAGGCAATTGTTCTTGACAGAGTGCTCCAACAATGTTTAATGATATAAAGTTTCAGCCATTTGCCTCTAGGACAAGTCAATAAAAGCAGACATGCGTGGAGCTGAGCAGCGTGAGACACACCATACTGACATCCTCCTCGTTCCTGTAGCTCGCGCGCTGATTGGCTCTGAGAACAAGCGTCTTCCTCGGCTCGTGCGCGCGCTCATCTGACCGGAAGTGGCGGGAGTGCGCCGGCTCGGTAGGTGTGAATAGCACATGCGCGTTCTGGTGAGGTCCGGACAATCCCGGGGAGTTGAGTAGTAGTGAGCACCCGGGGGAAGAAGAGGGAGTCAGCCACTATTATGGAGTGGAATGTACCACTGTGAAAGGGAGGCTTGAAGCTTTCTCTATAGGGAGCTGAGCCCCGCAGGTGTGTCAGTGGTGTGGGGAAATAAGGCAGAGTTTGTTTTTATTTCTCTTGTGATTCATGTTCCTGTAGCTGGTATTCTGTGAGTGGAATGAGGGCTGGGAGAGTTGTGCAATGTTTGTAGAGATGGGGGGTGTTTCCAGCTGCATGAGATGTCTTCTGATCATACATAGTTGACAAACTTTCTAATTACCAGATTACTGAATGCGGCAAAGCCACCCATGTGACATATGGCCAACGCGGAGGTGACTGTCCCCATGGGGGACGTTGTGGTGATTCCTAGCGATTGTACGGAAGGCGAGGACCCTGAAGACACCAAGACGCAGGTTATCCTGCAGCTGCAATCTATTCCCCATGGGTAAGTGTGTGTGCAATGGAAACATTTCATTGTCTGCAGCATTAGGCCTCTCTTGCATGCAGACTTAATCGTTTACTGATGTATAAACTCAGGATCTTGTTGACAGAAAAGATCAAAGCCTTGCTCATACACATATAAAGACGTATACATGCATAGAGTTCTTCTTCCTCTTCTAATTGTCACTGTTGCTATGTATATGACTGCACTCTAACGTAACGTTTTCTGTTTTCATTTTAGGCCCCTTGCACACTGCATTTTATTATTTTTTTTTTGAATAACCCAAAATTGAATGAATCCAGGGAGTGACTGTTTGAAATGGTGCCTGTACCCTAAAACTAGGGTTGCCATCTCATCCCTTTTAAACCTGAACAAGTATTATTTGCACAGGTTCTGTGGCTGATTAAAGTGGTAATTAAACTCGGTGCCTTACCTGCATTAAATTCCCCTCAGAACCTGTTTAAAGGGATGAGGTGGCAACCCTACCGAAAACTGAAGGGAGGTGCTTCCAATATTATACCATTAAAAAAAAAAATACGCGTAAAAATGCACCTACAGATATATGAATTTATTGGACATAAAAAGATCATTATTGTATCAATGAGGCACAGGGGCCTAGTGTTCTAGTGTTTCCACTGGCCAGGTGGAGACACTGCAGAGGTAACAGGCAGTATCTGCTCTTATTCGCATGCTGAATATATTTAGTAGCAGTCCTCTGATATTTATTATATTTTACCTGTAGCTTGGCCACCTCTGCGCCCCCCTTATGGGTGAGGGAAGTTACGGGGATCCGCTTTCTTGCCATCAACTATTTTTCTAGCATTAGGTACCTCATGCTTCAAGTGGTTGTAAAGCCTTAAAGAGGGAGTAAACCCTGCAAAAGATTTCTTATTTTTCTAATATTTCAATGTTTTTTTAAATTGCCAAGCAAGAGATATATAAATTACTCCTAAATGAGCGTTAGAAGTACTTTTTTGCGTTTTTGATTTTTCAGTATTTTCCGGGTATCATCCGCGCCATTCTCTTTTTCTGTTTTCCAAAGCCGATGGAGAGGTAATTTCCGCCCTTAGTTCATATCCCTGCCGAAATCTCACGCATGCGCCGTAGCGTTGTAACGAGGCCTCGATCTTGATTGCCGTTACTACGGCAACAGAGCATTCTAAATTAAAACATGAAATCACTATCATTGCTGCATCGCAAGAATTCTCCACTGTGCCGTTCAGAGGGGAGTCTCGCTCACAGTAATTACCCGACATGCAGGAAATACAGAAACTGCACAATTTACATGCCGTTAATGAAAGAACATACTGCACAATCGCACATGACGTCATCAAAGATAAACGAACGATTTAAATTGAAGCTACACAAGTAAGTGCACTTTCACAGGCAGCGATCAGCTGCCTGTGTTATCTATCTGCAAAGATTAAGTTGACTCAGAGGGTTTAAAACCACTTTAAGGTTTTTCACCTTCATGCATTAAAATGAAAATCCTACTGGCCCCCGACTCCCCCCCCCCCCCCCCCCCCCCCGTTTTCCTACCTGAGCCCGATCTGATCCAGTGATGTACATGAGCGCCGCGGCTCCAGCTGCTGCCACTCTCTTCATTGGACAGATAGCAGCAGGAGCCATTGACTGTGTCAATGGAATTAGCTGAGGGACTTGAGAGCAAGCCCGTGGGGTGCCCCCCATGGAAAGAGGCTTTCCGAGGGGGCACCCGGTGGAGTGCCGGCTGAGGAGCCCAGAGAAAGAGGATTGGGACTGCTCTGTACAAAAGCATTGCACAGAGCAGGGAAGTATAGGCATGTATGTTTAAACAATTTTTTTTTTTTTTTTTTTTTAACGCTTACAACTACTTTCAGTACTTCATGTTTGAAAAAAAACATGTATAGTGTCTTTAAATGTATTTTTAATAAAGAGCTATATGGATTGAATATTCTGGTATACATATGCTCTATGGGGGCAGCTTTCATTATATAACTTCTCACCAGTATTTTCTGTGACCTTCATGAAGCAAATTTTCTCCAATATTGTCTTACTGTGCCTTGTTTTGCACTGTGTTGCTGTATAGAATTGACCATCCCTGTAGAGGCAGGGCCAGAACCGTGAGCAAAATGGTAATGTCATCACCAAGTCTCCTGCGTAACAGCCTGAGGCAGCAGTGCATTATATATAAATAGATTTATTTTTTTTACACTGCAGATATACAGTTATAAGACTATGGGCACAGGCGTGCCCCTGGTTGCCCTTACATATAAAAAAGTGCTCTGTTTTCTCAGGAGGAATTCTAGGTACACTTTTGAGGTTATTGCTTAGGCACAATATTTCTGAATGTTCCCTATAACATAGCAAATCTTTGCTTTTTTTTTTTATAGGTTCAGGCCTACTTTAAAGGGGATATGGGGGATGACATCCTTTTGAAAAGGCAAGCTCCTTGCCTTCTGTGCATTATCAACTATTGACATGTACTATGTATGCAGGTCAGTAGGGGTCATAGCAGAGCTGCATGATTCTGGCTAAAATGAGAATCACAATCTTTATTTTTTGCTAAAGATCATGATTCTGTGTAACATGCTAAACATTATACAAAACAAAAACTGGGCTAACTTTACTGGTGTGTGTGTGTGTGTGTGTGTGTGTGTGTGTGTGTGTGTGTGTGTGTGTGTGTGTGTGTGTGTGTGTGTGTGTGTGTGTGTGTGTGTGTGTGTGTGTGTGTGTTTTAAAGAGGAACTGCAGTCTGCTCACATAATTTGTAATAAAGAAAACTTTGCCATTCTGAAGCTTCCATCCAACCACTTTGGATATTTTATGTATACTGTGATTCTGTACTTGCCAAATATGCTGCAGAAATCTCCCTCCGCTGAGTCTGGATGTAGGGCAGCTGAAGCTGCTGCCTGTTCACTTTCTGGATTTACAGACACACCTCCAGCTCTGTAGCTCTAATTGGCCCTCTTAGATTCTCTTCCCCACCTCCCTTCCTGGCAAACTCTCATGAATGAGTTAGAGAGAGAGCTGTGCATGATGTCATAAGTCTAGGCTAATGGCCAGACAAAGAGGAAGTGAGCTGTATAAGGTATTTAGGCCCCTTTCACACTGGGGCGGTTTGCAGGCATTATTGCGCTAAAAATAGCGCATGCAAACCTAAAACTGCCGCTGCTGTTTCTCCAGTGTGAAATCCCGAGGGCTTTCACACTGAAGCGGTGCGCTGGCAGGAGAGAGAAAAAACTCCTGCAAACGGCATCTTTGGAGCGGTGTATTCACCTGCTATTGAAATCAATGGGGCAGCGCGGCTATACCGCCGCTGTAGCGGCGCTATGTGAGCGGGTTTAACCCTTTTTCGGCCGCCAGCAGGGGTTAAAACCGCACCGCTAGCGGCCGAATACTGCCGCAAAAACGACAGTAAAGCGGCGCTAAAAATAGCGCCGTTTTACCGCCGACGCCCCCACCGCCCCAGTGTGAAAGGGGCCTTACTGGCAGGAAAAAAAGTTTTACTATCCAAAGTTAAAACAAGGGAAGAAGATTTAATAGATGAAAACATAAAGATTAACCTTTTTCTGTTATGTTAAGTGGTGAAACTGACCTCATTTACAGACTGAAGTTCATCCCTTTGATCTAAGAATGAAATGTTTCTATCTCCAATGATGAGAAAAACTTGGCAGGCTGCCTGGATTTTTTTTTTTATTTTTTTATTTTTTGTCAGAAGTGAGCAGAGAACTTTCTGCACTTGTTGCATAAAATCGGGAAAATGCTGTTTTAAGATGAGGAGGATAGAATCACGATTTCCATTCTTTAATCATGCAGCTCTAGGTCAGAGTGTAGTCCTTGCCTCCTTTCCATACTTTTTTAAAGCCTGGGACGGGACTTTTAAGGTGCCGAAGAATCACAGCTTATCACAAGGTAACATGTAAATTTACATTTTTCTTTATTTCACATGAACATGCGATTCATGCAACAATGCAGTCACTTCTGCTCTACATGTTTTGCCCAGAAGAGCTTCCTCAGCAGTCTTAAAGGGTAACTCCGCTTTTGTGGGGGAAAAAAATAGCAAATAAAGAGAAATTAATAAAGCGCATATAATTGTGACACTAATCATATTGTAATTAAATGTTATTAAAAAAATTACCTTTCCTTTTCAATCTGCAGCTGCTGTAATTTTATGAGAATGCATTGCAATATGGTTACCTGGAGTTGTTCTGTACACCAAGGTTTCTCAACTCCAGTTCTCAAGGCACCCCAACAGGTCATGTTTTCAGGCCTGCCATTATTTTGCTTAGGTGATTTGATCAGTTTCAGCCTTAGTAATTACCACAGCCATTTCATCTGAGGGAAATCCAGAAAACATGACCTGTTGGGGCGCCTTGAGGACTGGAGTTGAGAAACACTGCTGTACACCGTGTGTACTGATCAGTCCCCAGAAACATCATTTGCTTGTGTTTATTGGCTTGCCAATTTTCCCAGAAGTCTGCCTAAAATACAAGTCAGATTTCAGGCATCCCCTGCAACAAAATGTCATTTTTGGTGAGATACTTTCACGAAGAACACGTCTAAAGGGATGCAGGTCCAGCATATTTCCTCATTAGAGCCCTGTAGCTGCACACCTGACAGTTAATTATGAAACCACTCCCATTATACCCAATCAGAACAGAGGCACAGAGGGATTTCTTCAGAATAACAAAGCGTAGGCATCTGCAATAAAGGTTGTTATAATCCTTGCACTGTACATTGATCACACCCAGAGGGTAATGTGTGTGTGTGTGTGTGTTTTTTTTTTTTTCCAAAAGTGGAGTTACACTTTCAGTGCTGCATATAGCTGATACTATAGATGAAAAGCGCAAACATTTTATAAACATTATAAACATTTCATATCAATATATGGATTACATAATTTCATTTTACAAAATTTTTTGTATATGTCTATCTATTAGGGGGACAGATGCTTAAAAAACAGGAACTTGACAGGTCAATTGAGTACGAGAGTTCCAATAGAAGCCGAGCTTGTGGGACGTTATATGACCATTAGAGGAATATGAGAAAAACACCTAAAACATAAAGATTAGTTGAGTAACCTAAACCACCCAGACAGGAACTAGCCTGTCTTTGTATGAAATATTTACCTTGGTTTTGTTATACTAGGTTGTAACCAATGATTTATGGGTTCTGTCTTAGCAATATTCACAGCATATTGAATGTCAGATACTAAAGCATCTGTACATGCATATCTATTCCCTTAGGAATCTTTGGTTGGATTCTGCACAGAGGGTGGTTCTTATAAGCATCTACATTGGAGGGGACTCCCACTGATTCTAAATAATTTGGGCTACCTTATCCTTTATTTTACTACCAATGATCCCCCTCCTCTTCCATCTCCAGTAGCTGAATACCCTTTGTAGTGGAAAAAGTGAACCAATTGGTTACAACCAAGGTCAAAATTTCATGGGTGTTTTTCTCATCTTCCTCCTATGGTCACATAACGTGCTACAAGCTCGGCTTCTATTGGAACTCTTGTACTCGATTGACTCGTCAAGTTCCTGTATTTAAGCATCTGGTAGGCCTGTCCCCCTGATCCAATATTTAGATCTATACGGAAAGTTTTGTGAAATGAAATGATGTAATCCATATATTGATATGAAATATTTGTAATGTTTTATAAATGTTTTGTTATATGCAGCACTCTTAAGACTACTGAGGAAGCTCTAATGGGCGAAAAATGTAGAGCAAAAGTGGCTGCATTGTTGCATGGATCGCATGTTCATGTGATAACTTTTAGTACCTTTTTAAATTTGTTATGAAATAAAAATTTAAATTTACATCTTATGTGATAAGCTGTGATTTTTCAGCACCTTAAAAGTCCCGCCCTTATCTTTAAATTTGGGAGGCCGTGCCTGTTTTGGCCCTTCACTGCCCAATTACATAATTACTTGCTTTCCATATATGTTTGGGGTTAGTCACTCAAAGTAATGCCTTCTACACATGATGAGGTTATTTTTTTTAATTTTTTGCATGCTAGTCTCATATCAAAAATGATGAGTTTACTAAAGTTACGATAATTCTTGTATGACAGAATTAAAAATTGGAAGTAATGTATTTGTATTGTATTTTTGAACGACAACTGTACTGATTAAACAAATATTTTAGGATCTGGCAGGGTGGATTTGATTTAAATCAAGTCAATTTAAATCACTAGTAAAAAGGCTTGATTTACTCAACTGTATTTTAAATCATAATTTTTGAAGAGCGACTGTCATCTCTGTCCCACAGCAGCTCCTCCTCTGACCTGCTGTTAACGCGCTGATAGTCTCATTCACTTTAATTGGATAGCTGGTGATGCAGCAGTGACACAACAAGGTGAGGGGTGTGGTGGCAGCAGGTGAGTGGATGCCCGCTAACAGGCACTGCCATGATGGATCTGAAATGACATTTGCTCTTTAAATGTAGGGACTCATTCTTACTGGTAGTTAGAGTCTTTATTTGCAAACAAAATGAAGGTTTCCTATTTAGAATAATATGTCAGGTTAGTAAAACAGCGATATTGGAGCCGATTCATTCATACAGTTTGTAGTGTACATAGATTTGCAAAACAATGAGATAAAAGTATATTCCTGAATTTGTTTTATCTTATGGTTATTGTGAGACTGCATCAATGCAGTGCATGTTATCTCAGCTTGCAGAGCTTGGATTCATTGAATGAGTTTACAAAAAAATGTAAATATTGCAGAATATACAGCCTCATGCTACATAACTAAGCTCCATTTCATGCTGAATAAGCAAAATTATTAATGTAGCTTAAATAAAAAAACTGTCTTAGATTTTTACTCAAAGCATTTTATTAAAATTTGCAAAAAATCAGATTTAAATCAAAATCCTTTTTTATTTTTTATCGCTTAGACGATCAGATTATCGTACGATCACTACAAAAGAGATATTTTTCGTATAATTTTCTGATCATGTGTGAGGACCTTAATGAAGTTTGAGTCAAAGACAAGCATTTGCAGAATAGGAGGCCAGCAAGCTCAGCCTGTGTGTTTTTCCCCATTAAAGTATCGTCATTGATTCTCATATTTTATCTGTTTGCATATTATATATCTATGGCTCTAACAGTATGATGTTCTGGCCATACAGAATGTACGAGGAGATGTCGGATACCAATGCAGCTGTTGTGTCTCTTGAGACTCACACTCTAAAGATGGGTGATACCTTAGGTTAGTGAACAAACTTTTGCTGTATGTTTCTTTTTTGAGAAATTCTCTTTATTGCTGTTAATAAACTAACTCCCTTCACTTGTAGATGGTGGTACAGTAGAACTGGGTGAGGACATTGACATTGCATATCCCATCACCTGTGGGGACAGCAAGGCTGTTTTACTGTGGAAGAAATTTGTTTGTCCTGGAATCAATGTCAAATGTGTTAAGGTAATTGGATAAGTACTTTCTTTCCTTTTTTTTTTTTTTTTTCTATACTTGTGTGTGTATAAAACACACAGTAATTACATGTGTTATTCACCTGCCACTGTCTCGCTGCAGTTTAATGAACAGATGATTAGTCCAAAACACTTTGTACATTTGGCTGGAAAATCAACTCTGAAAGATTGGAAGCGAGCCATCCGCCTGGAGGGAGTCATGCTAAGGTGGGCACCTCTGAACATTCCTTTGCAAAATGGTTGCATCATTGTCCTTTGCAACCATTAAATTCTAAAGTATGTGAAAATCTTTGCCTTCTTGAATTAAACTTCTAAAGAGAAATTCTGGGGCAACCTTCTGCTAATCCTGAAGATGCTAGTTGCCTGGCTGTTTTTAGCTTTGGCGTCAAAACTTCACTGATCCAGTAGAGTGAGAGAGAGATATTTTGATAAAGATCTCTATCTCATAATTTTTGTTTTTGTGTGTGTGTATATACGTATGTGATCCTGTGATAGTCATTTTAAACAGATGGCCAGTGACCGCTAGCCAACGTTTTTTTTTTTTTTTTAGGAGAGCCAGCATTCGTTTCTCTTATGACAAATTTGCTTTAAATGATCCCCACTGAACAGAAAGGCTTTAGAAACCTGATGTTTTCCATACAAACTGTTGTCAGGAGTCTGGTGTATACATTGCCTTTTGTATACCACCAGAGTTAATTGTTTCTGTAAGAAATATTTGCAGAACACAGGAAGTGCCAATATACTTTTATCAGGAAGAGCAGTGACATTTATCAATATTTTTTTTTTCTCTTTTCTGCAGAAAAATGATGGATTCAGGGCAAATTGACTTTTATCAGCATGATAAACTTTGCACGAACACTTGCCGAAGTACAAAGTTTGACCTTCTGATCAGCAGCGCTCGGGCTCCTGTTCCAGGACAAACTAGTGTGGTACAGACCCCAACTTCAGAAGGTATGGATTTATTTTTTTCACTTAAATATCTGAGATCTAGTTTTAAAGGACCTTTATTGTTGATTCCTGATTGCCTTCGTAATTACAATAAGGCAGGTCTGTGGAACTCTTTCTGAAATCTAGGAGATGGCTAGCTTGCTTTGAGTATGAACATGCGCACACACCCCCCCCATATATCCCCCTCTCCTTCTCCTCCAAACAATAGTCGTAAGTACAGGGTTTCTACTTCCTTTCTGTCCAATAGCAGGCATACGTAGTCTTCCCCCTTACACTCCATAAACTTTCATAGTGACCAAACCTCAAAGTATTCTTTAATGACTTCTCTCCTTAGACTTTTTTTTAGTTTATAATGATCAGCTGACCCTATGCACTCTGTAGACTGTGGGGAAGCAGCATCCAGCTTCCTCTGCATTCCGTGTCATGTACAGATAAGACACATGGCATGGTGTGGAGCAGTGTTAATTTTTTTTTTTTTTTTACAAAAAAGTGGAGCAGTGTTAATTTAATCAACAAAATGAATGTGTTTTTTTTTTTTTTTTTTTTTTTTTTTTTTTGGACTAAAATCCAACGAAAACAATTCTGATGACTAAACCTGCATTTTAGTCAAAAGGCTATGGCTACTAAATCGAAAGTTGACGTAAACATTAACACTGGTTATATATCACAATGGCTAAATCTGTGTAGTGCATGTTCAAACCTTAATACCATAAAGTTTTTAGATTTTTACTCTAGTATATGAGTTTAGAAATTCTGGAGAAATGCTTAAATAGTGCATTACAATTTAACTAAGCCCATTCGATTTTAGTCGACTAAAAAGTACTGGAGATTTTAGTCGACTAAAATATGACCAAAACCATTCATATGACTAAAATACAACTAAAACAGCATTTTGGTCAAGACTGTGACTATAACTGAGTAGAAATTTGACGTCAAAATTAACACTGGTGCGGAGCCAGCTGGGTTCATCTTCCCCAAAGTTTTCGGAGTGTGGCAGGTCACCTGCCTGGTGAAGAGTTCCAAATGACTCTTCTGGGAAGCATGCCCTAGTCTCCATGGGAATTTTTGCAAGGGTTTTTGCCCACTGGAATTTTTTATTTAGTTTTTACTAGAGGAGTACATTTTTCTCTTATTTGCAAGCTGCGCAGTTTGATAATTTGATTGGGTCTTTCTCTGTTACAGTAAACATTTGTGGGATTAAATTATTCCCTGCTCTTGTGAAAGTTACATTCAATTTGGCCTGCTTTTGGCTATAAAGTTAGCCTCTTATAGGAGACCTATAACAGCGTTTTGTTCTCTAGTTCCACAAGACTCACTCTTGTACCCACTAGCATGTTTTATTTATTTTTTGTATGCATCACAAGTCGTCCTACATATGGTTTTGCAAGCATCAGTATTGTTATCAAAATCATTCTAAACATCAAGTGCACAACTAACTATCCAGTCATATTTGTTTTTCCCTTGCTAGGCAGTCTTTCTTCTGTTACTTTGTCTGAGGAGACCATTGAGGATGGCAGTACAGAGTGGAGTTCTGGACTTACTGCCACACTGCAAGTAAACAGAGATGACCAAAGCAGGAAGGATGGAGAAGAGATATCGGGTAAGGCAAGATAGAAACCATACAGCCATCCAGTACTTTTGGCCCAGGAGCTCTACATTCTAGAATAAAGCCCAGAGCTTTTGCCACCAAAAACAAATTGGAATGTGTGTGTGCACAGGTGTCCCTTACAGATCGCCTATGCCAAACCATTAGCTTCACACTGTCACTTATCTGTAGACCTCCGCTAACCTTTGCTAAAAATTCATATAGAAGCCATTCAATTTTTCAGAAAAAATAGTGAAAAAACTATTTTAAAATCGACAAATTTCACTTTATCCCTATTTATGAACTTTTAAAATTGAATGGATTTTGTATAGATTTTTTGTTATGTTGATGTTCTTTTGCTGATCTATACACTTTGGAATCACTAAAGAAATGGACACTTGGACACCTACTCATTGATCAGTTTTTTGAACACTTTAATGTATTTGCACCTTATGATGTCTTAAAGTGACAGTACACTTTCATTTTTTCATTCTATTTTTCATTTAATCTTCCAAAGATGTTTATCACGTACTCTGTCACATTGGTAACACTTAGCAGCGCCAATCTTACCCATATATAAATTTCTCAAAAGGAGCTGGACAAACATTGTCTGCATGCAACTCATTATGGGACACTGGAAGGCCAGCATTTGGTGTGCCAGAAGTATAGCAACAGCTGTACTCCTGGCCCTCAGTAAAAATGTAACTAGAAGAGATGTCCGGGAGATGGCTTACACTTCGTTAGACTTAACCCCTTGCAAGCTGGCACATTTTGAAAAGTTCTGCCATTCCTGGAGTTTTTCATTAAGTGCCTTCTGAGCTGCTTCAAGCTACTTTTGTTCTGCTGTTGACATGAAGAGCGAAAAAGTTTGGAGACAGATGACGCTACAAACTTGTGTATAAGTATTTAACATTGTTCAGTGTAGAGCCCCTTAGATGCTAGGTTCTGGAGGGAAAGGAAGGAGGTATTTCAGTGCAGTGGGTAGAGGAAACCCTAACGAATTTGAGCAATTTATCCTCAAAGTTTACAGTAAAAGCACTTTGTCTCAGTAGCTTAGTTCATCCTGCCCTCTTTCCCACCATAGAACAATATTTGTGTTTTTAAATTACAAATGGGAAGGCTCCTTTGTCACTGTTCGGAGGGGGGAGTAGGATGAGCTGCTCCCCCGTCACCTGTTTTGCCTTTGCTGTAAAATGTAAGGATGAACGGGTCAACAGTGCCTGCAACCACAAAGGTCAACAAGGACTTGTTTTTAAAGTTCATTCACAAATTGTTAAGGATATGTAATACTAAAATGTCCATGCCCTGGTAAGTTATTTTTTATGGTGTACCATGCAAGAGTGAATAAAAGCCGCAGCTGTATTTGGAGACGAGCAACAAATCATAGGGATCTACCGTACTGCTTTAATGTGTGTGTCTGTGGGGGGGGGGGGGGGGTCTTTCTATTTAAAAAAAGAATAATAATAATAATTTTTTTTTTTTTTTCCTCTTTTAGAAGAGACTCTGCTTTTCTGGAAGGGAATCTCTGATGTGGGACTCATGGATGAAGTTATCAGCAAGGTCCAGAATGAAATTGAAGATCTCTTGAGTGGTGTCGAGCAACGAAGTGACCAAACACCTTTGCAGACCTCAGGTTATTTATTTCTTGGTTGAGTAAAGTGGTGATAAATCCTCCAGTAGTTAAGCACTTTCAGCAGCTAATTTATTTAACTTCTAAAATAAAATTCTTGATAGAATCCATTGATGCTTAGTGGGACAGAACAGGCATGGATACCAGGTGTAGCAATGGTGTTTTTTTGCTATTGTTTTTGTTTAATTTTTTTTCTATTGAAAAATATAATGCATCATATATTGTAACAGAATTATGCAGTGGTATATCAAACTGATGCTTTATCCCTACATTAGTCTGCATACTATTCAGAGAACGAAGTAACCACACATAGGCCTGGTTCGTGAACTCAACAGGAATGTGTTAAATGTCTGGTGGGGTACATTGTGTCACCAACTCTGAAGCCTATACAAAGGGAAACTAAGAGTAAAATGGGAGAAAAGGGGAGCGAAAAGAGGGGAAGGGTATAGGATTCCAGGGGGTTCTTTATTTTATTTATCTTTTATTTTTTTTCAAGAATAGCAGTTAGTCAGAATTTACACCGCTGAAGTCAAACATTGGGTTTGATTGGTTGCTATGGGCATTTAAAGGTGTATTAAACATAAAAGCAAACATGTTGTTATATTGCAGCTTACTAGTTCTTAAATGCGGCGTTCTCCCTTTTTCACCTGGTGATATGGCTAGTAAGTCTGTTTTTAACAGAACAAGCTCTCCTTTAAATGTAGCAATTAGAGTGAGACAAACCATTTACAGTCAAACAGGTGCTTACAATGATTAGCTTTTATTTATTCATGTAAAACCTTTATCCCAAAAGAAAAATGTTGCTGTAACTGCAGTGCAAATTTGAGTTTGGCTTCAATTAGTGTAACTAAATCGGCTAGTCCATCTAACACTCCCCTCTCCCAGACTGACAATGCTGCTGTCCAAAGGGGATAACTTTGCCCCTTCATCCAGAGTGGGGGCACCCTTAATGCAAGAGTTGTTACTGGCCAGATCACCAGGTGAAAACAGATAAAACCCTTAAAGAAAACAAATGCAGCCACCACATCTAAGGACTGGTAAGCTACAATTATATTACCTTTTTTTGATTATCGATTTAATACTACTTTAAGGGCAGCTCTGACAATACTTTTCATTGACTAGAGCACAAAGTATTGTTGGATTAATAGTTAGTGGAAGAATATTTTAGGGTTTCTCCTGAGGTAGTATCTCTCCCCCAGGAAGTCATTTTCTCGGTCCAAGCTCCCAGATCAGCTTGCTGTTTTGCTGTACAAGCTGCCTTTTGTAATCTGCTATTTTTTTTTGATCAGAAAAAAATCTTTGAGATAACATTCGATCATACAATCTAATGAAACAATAGCAGAGTTCAAACATTCCAAATAACAGATACTACAGATCTCAGTCATGAGGTCTTACACAAAATATACCATGTATGCACAAAAAAAATAAAAAAAATATATGTGTGTATGTGTGTATGTATATATATATATGTGTAAGGAACTGTACTCGCATTTCCATCAGAACAAGATCATATAAGACAGAGGGGGCACCCCCTTCCCTGCTCCTATACAGTGGGGACGGAAAGTATTCAGACCCCCTTAAATTCTTCACTCTTTGTTATATTGCAGCCATTTGCTAAAATCATTTAAGTTCATTTTTTTTCCTCAATGTACACACAGCACCCCATATTGACAGAAAAACACAGAATTGTTGACATTTTTGCAGATTTATTAAAAAAGAAAAACTGAAATATCACATGGTCCTAAGTAGGGGTGCAACAGATCAAAAAACTCATGGTTCGGATCGTTCCTCGGGTCAGGAGTCACGGTTCGGATCATTTTCGGATCAACAAAAAAAAAAATCTCCCCCACAGTAATATCCACAATCTCCCTATTGGCAGGGCATTGGCAGGGCATTGCAGCAGGGTATTGCGGCAGGGCATTGCAGAGTATTGGCACTGCTGCCATCCGATCTCTCCCCTCCACTGTACAGATCAGTACACAGAGGGGAGAGAGAGAGGAACCGGCGTCATTACATGATGCCGGTTTGTTACAAGTGATCGCTCCGTCATTCGACGTGCTAAACGGCCGCCGGGTGTACCAAGATGGCCGCCGCTCCGGAGCTAGGCCAAAGCCGCGGCCTTTCCTATGGCCGAGGCCACAGAGGTGTCCCGTACGGATCAACCTCCGTGGATCGGATCAACCTCCGCGGATCGGATCACGGATCGATGACGATCCTTTGCACCCCTAGTCCTAAGTATTCAGACCCTTTGCTGTGACACTCATATATTTAACTTGGGTGCTGTCCAGAGCTCAGACAGAAGAGCTCAGAGACAGAATTGTGGCAAGGCACTGATCTGGCCAAGGTTAAAAAAAAAAAAAAAAAGTTCTGCTGCACTTAAACCCCTTTCATACTGGGCGATTTTCAGGTGCTTTAACGTTAAAAAAAGTGCCTGAAAGAAGCCTCATCTGCAATCCCAATGTGAAAGCCTCAGTGCTTTCACACTGGGGCTCTGCGCTGGCAGGGCGTTAAAAAAAAAAAAAAAAAAAAAAGTCCTGCAAGCAGTTTCTTTGCAGCTCTTTCATGTTTTTGCCACTGGACTGGGTGTGCCGATGGCCCGAGCCCTTTCACACTGCCAACGCCTGAAAAACACCCCAATGTGAAAGGGGTCTTAAGCCGAGCTCTACCAGCGTTTTTCAGGCGCTAGCAGTGAGAAAGGGCTCTGGCTTTCACATTGGGATTGCAGATGAGGCTTCTTTTGAGCCTTTTTTTTTTTTTTAAATGCTAAAGCGCCTGGAAAAACGCCCCAGTGTGAAAGGGGTCTTAAGGTTCCTAAGAGCATGAGGCGTGTCCGGGATGGCAGAGGGAGCAGACATGTAAGTTCTGAGCTCCCACAGATCGGCTTTTAAATCCTCTTTTCTGGGGTGCAGCGGCCACAAAACGACCCTCCTGTGCCCCCCTACCTCCTGAGACACCCCTGGGGTATGCACAGGAGGAAATCTCTGCTAAAATCCCTGAAAAAGGTAGCGCCGCCGAAAACCGCAGACAAGGCTGAAGCCGCGGCCTTGCCTAAATCTCCTACCCAGAGGCCGGTGGATCAAACGAACCGGAGCATCTCCCGGACCCGGCGGCGGACTTCAATGCTGTAATGCAGGCCATAACCTCCTTGACTGAAAAAGTGGACCATATACAGACCCACATGGAATTTATCAGGAAGGATTTTAAATAACCCTGAGAGGTCGCATGCAGGAGGTGGAGCAGAGGGTTTCCCATAATAAAGACATGGTACGTGATCATGGGGCTGATTTACATGTGCTGCAAACCAAAGTTAAAGTGCTGGAGGCCAGGGCAGAGGACAGTGAAAATCGCAACAGAAGGAACAACTTGCGAGTTTTGGGCCTTCCAGAGGGTGCGGACCCCACTGCATTTGCAGAACATTTATTGCAACAATTGCTCCCTTCAGCACATTTTTTCCCCATTCTTCACCATGGAAAGAGCACATCGCATACCTTCCACCAGGGGCCCACAGGGGGCACCACCCCGCACCTTCATCCTTAAATTACTCCACTTTCGTGATCATGACACGGTGATGGAGGTGAGGGCTCAAGGGGGAACTCCGCTTTGAAAATGCCAAACTCCTGATCTTCTCAGATTATTCGCTGGAAACTCAAACAGCGGAAATCATTTGACGCAGTGAGGGCCAGACGCCGAGCCAAGCATATCAAGTACAGCATGCTGTTTCCGGCCAGGCTGTGGGTGGAAGACGGTGAATCGGTGCGATTCTTCACTACTCCTGAGGATGCCTCCACATGGATTTACACGCTACCCCACAGATAAGTTACCCTAAACAAGGGAAGCTGTTTATTTCTAGTTGAATGAGCCATGACCAACTGGTGCCTTAAAGATGTGCCTCCTTTATTCACTGGCCTGATCACTACTCCTGGCCCAGAAGGCTCCCCATGTGTCACAAGTGCCTTAAGGTACACGGGAGCCCGGGGTTTCATTGGTCCCCACCCTATCTCATAGTTCCTTGATGTTCTAGCAGGGGAGGCGGGAGTTAATTGTTCCTTTGCATACCCTCATGCCCAGAGTGGGCTCGCCTTCTGAGCTGGTCTCATGGGCTGAGGCATCTAATTTGACTGACGTGTGGAGGTGGCGTCACCCTTCTCCGCGGGCCTACACATGTCATTCAGCCTCACACAAGACCCTATCACGTATAGATCTTGCATATGTGGGGGGGTCTGTCTTGCCCAGGGTCCGGGACATTAATATACTTCCCTGTGGTATATCCATCCGATCACGCTCCGCTTGCCTTAAAGCTTTGTGTCCAATGATCCGGGGGAGAGTCTATGGAGACTGTCCAGATTTTGGCTGTCCGACTCAAGAATATCTGAACCATATAGATCCGAGGCGATACATTTATTGGCGGGACCTTGACCATTCTGTGACTCTGACCACATCCTGGGATGCATTTAAGGCCTTCACTAGAGGTAGTTTACAAACGCACATCCGTAGGATTCGGACAGATTTGAGGAAGGAAACACAGAGGGCTGAGAAGGTAGCAGCATTAGAGGCGGAATATTCCACGACTGGGTCCCCTGGGGTGTACTCAGACTTCCAGGCAGCATTGAGGGATGTTCTCTTACTACGCACGGCGGCCACAAAAACCACATTTCTACACCAGTCCCAAAGAATTTTTGAACACTGAGAAAAAACTGGCAGCATGCTGGCATGGCTGGCGAGGGAAAGCTCCTCCCCAGGTGACTATCTCAAGCATATGCGATTCGGACGGGATGACTTTGACCGATCCCACAGATATTAATAACAGATTTGCATCATTCTATATAAACAGCTCTATGGCTCCCGGATGGGGTGCTCGAATGAGGAGCTGACAGCATACCTCAACGGGGTGGAGCTCCCTTGCCTGACATCCACATGTAGGGAAGCATTAGATAGCCCGATCCTAATAGAGGAAATTCAGCGGGCAGTAGCCTCCTTACAAAATAGTAAAACACCAGGTCCAGATGGCATTCCAGCCGAATTCTATAAAACATACACTGAAGAAATACTCCCATCGTTTAAATTTAATGCTCCAAAAAGCCATGGAAGGGAACTCTCTGCCCCCGACAATGGCTGAAGCGGTTATTGTAGTCATTCTTAAACCTGGTAAGCCCCCTGATCAGTACTCCTCGTATCGGCCAATTTCACTCCTTAACATCGACGCCAAGCTATTGGCCAAAGTATTGGCTGGACGTTTGAACACTCTAATTCCGGAACTGGTCCATCCAGACCAGTCTGGATTTATGCTAGGAAGGGGGACTGATATTAACATTAGACGCCTCCTTACACATCTTTCCAGGGCGGGCGGGGACAGTCCGGAGGTGGTAGCCTCTCTTAAAGCTGAAAACTTTTGATTTGTTCGAGTGGCGCTACCTCTGAGCTGTCCTGCGCAAATTTGGATTCGGCCCTCACTTCATTAGCTGGGTGCAGATGTTGTACCATAACCCCATGTCTCGCATACGTACCAATAACTCGCTGTCATCGCCCTTCCCTCTATCTAGGGGCACTAGACAGGGCTGTCTGCTCTCTCCCGGGCTGTATGCCCTGGCCATGGAACCCATGGCTGCCCGTATCAGATCCACCCCCTCAGTACAAGGCATCCAAGTAGGGGTAATAATGGACAAAATATCCCTATATGCCGATGATACCCTTCTCTTCCTTAAAGACATCTCCTCCCTCCCACCAGCACTTCAAATAATAGACGAGTTCGGCACGTTCTCAGGAATGAAGGTAAACTGGGGGAAATCAATTCTTTTTTTCACTAAACGCATCCAGTCAAAACATAACGTCCGGCACCCCCCTAAACTGGACGACTGAATTCAAATATTTAGGCGTAAAGGTTGGAGTTTTGCTGTCTTCATATTTTGAGCTAAACCTCCAGCCACTACTCAAACCTCTCACAGAAATGTGCAGCCTGGAAAACTCTCCCCGGTGGGTAGGGTAAACTTAATTTAAAATGATATACCTACCTAAATTTCTGTACCTTTTTTGGAATTCACCCTTGATTCCACCTGCCTCATTTTTTGCCAAACTGAAAAGGTATAATATCCTCTTATCTGGAACGGCAGGCCCCCAAGACTGGCCATTACTACCCTCCAGCTACCCATCACTTAAGGGGGTCTGTCTCTACCGGACTTCCAGGTCTACTTCTGGGCGGCTGTCCTGGTGACGGTTAGATAGTGGTTCTCCCAACCACACAATAACACAGCGGTGAACTTGGAGGCTGCTATTATGGGCTCCTATTTGGGGACTATTGGTCGGAAATAGTTAACACTCTCGGTCAGGTTACCTCATTGGATGTGGGGGCTCACCCCAAAGCGATGCTGTGGAATATTTTCAATCCTAGTGTACGAGGCAAATATACCAAACTATTTCTGAGTTATGCTACATTTTTATGCCCGGAAAGAGATCTGCCTTCACTGGAAGGACGCCTCACCCCCTAAACATTTTTTCTTGTGAAGAAAAAAAAAAAGGTTCCTTAAAGCACAGTGGCCTCCATAATCCTTAAACGGAAGACTTTTAGGACGACCAGAACCCTTCCTAGAGCTGGCCGTCCAGCCAAACCGAGATATCGGGGGAGAAGAGCCTTGGCGAGAGATGTAAAGAAGAACCCAAAGATCACTGTGGCTGAGCTCCAGAGATGCAGTCGGGAGATGGGAGAAAGTTGTAGAAAGTCAACCATCACTGCAGCCCTTTACCAGTCAGGGCTTTATGACAGAGTGGCCCGACGGAAGCCTCTCCTCAGTGCAAGACACATGAGAGCCCGCATGGAGTTGGCTAAAAAAAACACCTGAAGGACTCCAAGATGGTGAGAAATAAGATTCTCTGGTCTGATGAGACCAAGATGGAACTTTTTGGCCTTAATTCTAAGCAGTATGTGTGGAGAAAACCAGGCACTGCTCATCACCTGTCCAATACAGTCCCAACAGTGAAGCAAGGTGGTGGCAGCATCATGCTGTAGGGGTGTTTTTCAGCTGCAGGGACAGGACGACTGGTTGCAATAGAGGGAAAGATGAATGCGGCCAAGTACAGGGATATCCTGGATGAAAACCTTCTCTGGAGTGCTCAGGACCTCAGACTGTGTCGGAGGTTTACCTTCCAACAAGACAATGAGCCTAAGCACACAGCTAAAATAACGAAGGAGTGGCTTGTTCTTGAATGGCCCAGCCAGAGCCCTGACTTAAACCCAATTGAGCATCTCCGGAGAGACCTAAAAATGGCTGTCCACCAACGTTTACCATCCAACCTGACAGAACTGGAGAGTATCTGCAAGGAGGAATGGCAGAGAATCCCCAAATCCGGGTGTGAAAAACTTGTTGCATCTTTCCCAAAAAGACATATGGCTGTATTAGATCAAAAGGGTGCTTCTAAAAACTGAGCAAAGGGTCTGAATACTTAAGACCATGTGATATTTCAGTTTTTCTTTTTTTTAATCTGCAAAAATGTCAACAATTCTATAATAGCAATTCAATAATAGCCTACATGCCTGGAATAAGGCCCTAAACACTGCTTCTTTAATGTACACCTCTGTTATCGCTTCCTCTAGGATATGCAGTATACAATGTTTAGGGTCTGTAGGGATAGTGATCTGAAAAGCATTGTTAACTGTGGTCACAATAGTTTTTCAGTAGTGATGCAGCTTTGGACACCGCCAAAGTGGATAAGGTCCCCCCTTTCTCTGCCTCATCGAGCACATATAGGATCCGAGCGTAGGCCCATGTTATGTAATTTACGTGGGGTATGATGCACTCTCAACATGAAATATAATTGAGACAGTTATTGGGTGACATTCAGGGAAACGCACGGATTCCAATGCCTCTTCCCATAATTCTTCAGGAATTTCGCCCACCTCTCAAATGCTAAGCTAGGGAACCTATCCAAACCCCCACCCCACCTAGTAGCATGGCATAAATCTGCTATATTTGACTACACTGTTTCCAGATGAGGCCCAACAGAGAATTTTTTGGAGGGGTATAGAGTTGCAAATCCTGACCTAGTGCACTGCTGGAAGGAAATAAAAACCTTATCTACTTTATTTTTTGTCTTGTATTTCCTCCTAGTGAAATGTTCCTACTCTGTTAGTAAATACAGTCTCCCCTTTCATTAGGACTTCACCCTACTTCTCTCTCCACTGAGTACATGGCTGATCAGTCACGGACATTGAACAGTCCTTACAGTGTACATTTCAAAGCCACCCGGCCCCACTGTTTTGACTGCTGGGATCAGTGGTGTATGGCAGTGATCATCTTTGTACGTCTGTCTTTTTATCTGCCAAGTTGTACTGTCTAAAGAGGATTTGCTGAGCATGGCTGATGAATGCTGGACTTTTATTAATATAGTACATACAGTGGACCTAAAGTTTGTTAGCCACCTTATTCATTTTTTTCCCTCCACCCACTATCTTTTGGACTTTCTAACAGAAACCCAATAGAAAAAAAAGTCCTAAATTCAAGGTAGTTCAGGTACACAGCTTCTCTTGCTTCAGCCAATGAGTCACAATTTTGTTTTTCACAACGACTAGCTTCATACAGGTGTTTTTCCACTTTATCAAAAAAAAAGAAAGATTAGACTCTGCTGTCTGTGTAACTGGTGAATATTTCTCAATAGAGATATGCACAGTACTATAAACCTAACCGGTTATAATCTCTGACCCAACCACTAAAAATTTTACTTGGAGTTGGGCTTTAATAGAAAGTCTAACATATTTTCCTTTTTCATTTTGTAGATGTCACAGTACTCAGTAACATCTCTCATACTTTTGGTCTCCTGGATACAGTGAAAAAAGTTCTGGAACAAAAAAGGAGTCAAACAGACCAGAATGAACAGTATCAGTATACACTGGCAGGTGAGGTAAAAGTTCTATCAACTGCATATCATTATTTAGAGGCTTCTTGTGTTTGTGTGTTTTTTGTAGTGTTTTATCTTTATTTTACCTTTTATTTGTTAGATATGTGAGTCCTAATCCCCTTAGAGCCACAGAGCTACACTGTCGTTATCCAGTTGAGCTCTGAAGGTTTTACCACCTTCAAGAGGAAGTTAACTTCCATCTTTGCATTTTACTAATAGGTAAGCCTATAATGAGGCTTACTTATAGGTAGTGTAAATATTTATTAAATCTGCACCGTTCAGGAGACATTTACTGTACATGCAGCCAGTGACATCACTGACGTATGTGCTCTCAAGGAACGGCCACCTGTGTCGATCCTTCAGAACCCTGTGCCGTGACCAGCGGCATACAGGAGTGATGTCATTGCGGCTCTGGCCAGTCACTGAGCCAGAATCCACGAACCTGGAAGCAAGACGGGTGAAGAATGGAAGCTGTCTCCAGCAAATGGCCTTGCTGGAAGGCTTCGTTTTCAGGTAAGTTTTACATAATGTGCTAGTATGCGATGCATACTAGCACATTATGCCTTTGCCTTGCAGGTAAGGGGGAAAAAATAAATAAAAATCCAGCGATTTACAATTGCTTTCATGACCAGGCCTTTTTAAAAAAAAAAAAAAATTGAAAACTATATAAAACCGCAACTTATAATGGGACTGCAAAAATGCGTCAATCTGCCACTGACATGTCCAGTGACACTAATATACAGTGATCAGTGATAAATACTATACACGCTCACTTGTACTAATGACACTGGCTGGGAAGGGGTTAAATATGTGTATAACAATGTGTAATGTGTGCTGATTTTACTAAAGATCTTTGTTTCTTATCCCTGCTTTGCAGGGATCAGAAACTGAGAGATTGTTCCCTCTGTACAGTGCCCTGTGTTTAACACAGGGCTCTGGGCTGCGATTGGACAAGCCAATCATTAGATCCCAGCCCTGAATCATCATTGGCCGGGACTTGCTGACAGACTCTGGATGTGTACCACCACAGCAGGATCTGGCGGGGAGACACACATGCGCGCGCCCTAACCCCAGAAGCAGGCAACAACATACCAGTACTTCACTTTGCTGGTCCACAGTACATTGCCAATCTAGCAAGTAGTTGTGCTACACACAAAATGAGCTGGAGTGTACTAATCCTAGAAATTAGATCCCCCTTAAAATGATAGCAGAAGGCGCAAAAAAAACTTTGGCTGAAGGAACTGCCACACTGATGTACCACTGTTGGCTATTGTGTAGATAAATTTCTAAGCCAGGGGTCTCAAATTAGCAGCCCTCCAGCTGTTGCAAAACTACAAGTCCCATCATGCCTGTGGGAGTCATGCTTGTAACTGTTAGCTTTGCAATGCATCGTGGGACTTGTAGTTTTGCAACAGCTGAAGGGCCGCCAGTTTGAGACCCCTGGTCTAAGCAATGGGTCATGTGACCACTGCTGTAGGTGAATCTGAAGAGTGGTCTTCTGTTCAAGAATCGCATGACACTGAACCTCTGTTTTGGCCAGCATCACGGAAACACTTCTATTATCAATCTAGCAGAACATGTGCTATTAAAATGAATGCCAACATGACACAAACCCAACCAATACCAAAGCACTTATTGTTTGTGTTGGCACACAGTTTCATACACAGTGATTCAGGGACTTGGCAGGTGCTGAAAGGATTTCAAAGTTCCTTTTTAAGCCCTGTACACACAGGCAGAATTTCAAGACATTTTGCCAGTGAAAAAAAAAAAAACTTCCATAATTCTGCCCATGTGTATGTTGGTCTATCTGACAGAAGCCGGCTGCTCGAAAACCAGCAGCCGATCGACTCCTGATCAGCGCTCTCAGCCAACGGCAGAGAGCTCTGATCGGAGCGTTCTGGCGGGGGACCATCCCCATGTCAGAACACAGCAGCTCAGTGGGAGAGATTGCTGGACTAACCTCGCATGGTTAGTACAGTGTCTCCAACTGGAGCTGTATGGTTTTTTGTGTGGGTTTTTTTTTTTTTTTTTTTTTATTGTGCAACCCACTGGATTGCACAAAAAACCAAAACTGTAGTGTGTACCTGGCTTAAGATTCTGTAAATGTAGGCTGCGGTAGTCTTGCTGGATAATATTTTTTAAGGACCTAATTTTTGAGTCCAGTGAAAAGTTCATTCACTGAACATTTGCCTGATATAAAGTACCTTTTATGCTAAAGTCCAATCAGTGAAAAAAGAATTACTATTTTTTTTTTATTTTGGTGTTCTGGCATTGAATGTGCCAACAAGTTTTAAGCCTACATGCTGAGAGAAAATCTGTTGCTTCCCCCCAGCAATCAAAGGATTAAAATCGGCAGACTTAAGTGTTACTAAACCCAGGACCCTGCATTCACTATATCTGGTCTCCCACAGTACACCTAACATGGAAATCCAATTATTTTAGTAAATATAAACTGCTGAATATCTTTTCTCCTCAGCAGTATTTTTATCAGTGTCTGGTTAAAGCTTGTAGGAGTTTTGAGTCGTCTTTGGCTGTCCTATGAGGCTGCATGGCCCCTAACCCTGTCTGGACAGTGCTGATTGGCCCTGTGTTGATCACATGCACCCTTCAAAAAAAAAAAAAAAAAAAAAAAAACCTCTCTAACAATACACACCAAACCTGAGCATGTGGGGACAGTAAAAGAGGATCAAACAGCCTTTTAACACAATGCAGAGGGTTAACCCTCAGGTTCCACAGTCAGTGTAACAAGCATGATTTACTGCATATACAGACTGATTTTACTGTTATGGGTTTAGTATCACTTTAAAGGAGTAGTGCTTTAGGAGGACTTTGCATTGTTTAATCTGTATTGTGTTTCCCAGTTTTTAAAGTTCTGTTTATTTTTCAACAGATCTTGAACGGCAGTTGGAAGAGCAAAGGAAGCAGGATGGAAACCACTCGCCTATTCTTCAGAATGTTGTGTTGATGCCAGTGAACACCCCCAAGCCACCAAAGAGGCCACGACTTCAGCGTCCAGCTTCTGCTGGCACTTTAAACACTTCTCAGCCTCAGTACACTGTACTATCTCCCCTCACCTTGGCACCCGTTGGACAGCAGTTCTCTCTAGGTGGTTTGCGTTATGCTACAGTGTTGGGAAAGACTGGAGAGGGGGATGCCCTTACTGTTTTAACAGCAGAAATGCAGGAATCTGGAGCATTAAGTGGGGTCATGAGCCCTATGGAGCTTGTTGCAATGGATTCAGGACTTGAGCAGGATGGAGTTGGTGAAGAGGGACAAACAATCATTCAGATAGATCCAGCACCAGACCCGGAGGGTGGATCCAAAGTGATGGAGCTTGGTGATGGAAAGGTGTTGGGAGTGGGCCACCATGATGGAATGCATAATGTGGAAATTGTGGTCCTGGAAGAAGACTAATTGGAAAAGCTGAAGTAGAGACCATAGTGTTTAAAGTCATTAAAAAAAACACATTAATTTATTACAGTTATTAGGCCATTTTATTTTTGGAGGTATGTAGATTCGGTGATTAAAAAAATAAAAAATAAAATAGTTTTTGAAGTGGAGCCTTCATCTGCTCCAAAATGGACTTTACCTGAGACATCTATATATTCTTGCAGCCTTTGTGTTTGTGTTGTACATAGAGTGTAAAAGACTAAAATGTTAAACTAATTTTTTTATTAAAATAAATATATTACTATAGCCTGTTTGTAATTCTAAACATTTACGCAAAGCTGTTAAACTGATGTTGAAGTGGTTTTAAAATATGTATAGGTCTTTTTTCAATCTTAATTGGGCTATTTAGTGTTTCATACGCTTTAAATATGTGTAATTCCGCCTGAAAGGTGTACAGGATTTACAGCTTACATTATAACGCTACTTCTGCTGAGGAAGAAAATTCATGCCCTGATCAGTTACATATATTGTAGGGACGCACCGATGACCTATTTTTTTTTTAAATCTGCGTATGAGTACCAATACTTTTGGTCAAGTACACAAATCGCACTGCAAAGAATTGCATAAAATTTGAATAGGAATGCTGTGCGATTCCTCGCACCACTCCTGTGGGTACCCAGACTTGTCGTGATTATGAGCCTAAGTTCACATATTAGCGGTGTGGGAAACCTCCCTGCATGACCTCCAATGGTTCGAGCCATTCACTGAACCCATCCCTGCCCCGATCCTGCTTTACCAGGTTGCTGCGATCCCCTGCTGTCAGACGCCGAAAAGCCCGCTTCACCGGTCCGGGAATTTCTCTCCTCTTTTTGCAGTGCTCACAGTAAGGGCTACAGGGATTCTAATTGGTCAGCATTGTTGCATGTACGGCGCTGACTAATCCCGAAGCACGAACCCATGGCCGCACATACACTATATTACTGAAAGTATTGGGACACCTGCCTTTACACGCACATGAACTTTTAATGGCGTCTGAGTCTGTAGGGTTCAATACTGAGTTGGCTGACCCTTTGCAGCTATAACAGCTTCAACTCTTCTGGGAAGGCTGTCCACAAGGTTTAGGAGTGTTTAACCATTCGTCCAGAAGCGCATTTATGAGGTCAGGCACTGATGTGGACGAGAATGCAGGCCAGTCGAGTTCGTCCACCCCAAACTCTCTCATCCATGTCTTTATGGAGCTTGTTTGCACACTGGTGCGCAGTCATGTTGGAAGAGGAAGGGGCCATCCCCAAACTGTTCCCACAAAGTTGGGAGCATGAAATTGTCCAAAATGTCATGCTAATGCCTTAAGAGTTCCCTTCACTGGAACTAAAGGGCCAAGCCCAACCCCTGAAAAACAACCCCACACCATAATCCCCCCTCCACCAAATGAGTTGGTACTTAACAACCGATGAGTCGTCAGCGGGGTTCCCCACTGACAGCTAAATGTACAAAAAAAAAATGCCAGCAATGAGAAATTGAAGTGGAAGTAAAGTTCCACTCATTACTTTTACCTATAGGTAAGCCTATAATAAGGCTTACCTATAGGTAGTGTAAATATCTCCTAATCTGTATTTACATTACATGTGGCCCATCACTGGCGCATGTGCTCTGAAGGATTGGCCAGCCATGCTGTTCCTTCAGACCCCTGTGCCATAATCGTGGGGAAGAGGCCCTTGTCCCCATCAATCTTGGGACATTTGGGGAGCATGTAGCCTGGTATGGTTCAGGAGGGAGGACTCTCGCTTGACACCCCCCACCCCCCTTTTCTGACCTTCTGGGCTGCATGCTCGGATAAGGGTCTAGTTGGTATAGATTTGGGGGGGGGGGGGGGGGGGCGCACAGTTTTTTTTTTTTTTTTTTTTTTTTTACATTGCCATGGGATTCCCCTCAGCCATACCAAACCTGAAGGACCTAGTATGGGATTGGGGGGGGGGGGTCGCACGCTGTTTTTTTTTTTTTTTTTCCCCCTACATTCAGCCGCCAGCGGGGAAACCTGTTGACAGCCGACGACTAATCGATTGTGAAGGATGCGGCGGTCTCCAGCGCCTTAACAACCATGTTGTTTACTGGTTAAGGATGATGGTGGCTGCCAGTTCCTTAACCACTTGCCGCCCGCCCTATTGCCAAATGACGGCGGCAAAGTGGTTTGATATACCTGACCGGACATCATATGACGTGATCAGGATATCGAGCCGCTGCGCGCCCCCCGGGGGCGCGCATCGCGGCGATTGTTGTTGCTGGATGTCAGTCTGACACCCTGCAACACCGATCTACGTAAAGAGTCTCTGACGGAGACTCTTTACCACGTGATCAGCCGTGTAATCACGGCTGATCACGATGTAAATAGGAAGAGCTGGTGATCGGCTTTTCCTCACTTGCGCCTAACAGACGCGAGTAGAGGAGAGCCGATCGGCTGCTCTCCTGACGGGGGGGGGGGGGTCTGTGCTGATTGTTTATCAGCACAGCCCCCCCTCGGATCCCGCCCAGGACCACCAGGAAAGCCATCCACACTGGACCACCAGGTATGCCCCTAGACCCCCAGGGAAATGCCAATCTGTGCCCAGGCAGCTGCCAATCAGTGCCCACTCCAATGCCTACCACTGTCAGTGCCCAGCAGTGCTGCTTTTCAGTGCCACCCATGAGTGCCCATCAGTGCCGCCTATCAATGCCCATCAGTGCCTGCTCATTGGTGCCGCCGTGTCAGTGCTGCCTTATCAGTGCCCATCAGTGCAAGAGAGAACTTATTTACAAATTTTTTTTTTTAACAGAAACAAAAGCAAAACTTTTATTTTTTTTCGGTATTTTTTTATTTAGCAAAAAATAAAAACTGCAGAGGTGATCAAATACCACCAAAAGAAAGCTCTATTTGTGGGAACAAAAGGATAAAAATTTTGTTTGGGTACAGTGTAGCATGACCGCACAATTGTCAAACTGCGACAGCGCTGAAAATTGGTCTGGGCAGGAAGGTGTGTAAGTGCCCTGTATTGAAGTGGTTAAATATTGCATCCTGGAACCACTACTTATTTACTGCATTAATTTTTTCTTTCCTTTTTGTGTATTTACTTTCACTCGTGTGATATGCTGTATTTACCGAGCGTTTTTGCTTTATGCGGTAAATACCGCATAAGGCAATTGGTGAATTGATATTTTCAGGACAGCATGCAGTATTTGACAAAACACCTAAATACCTCTGTAACAAACTCGCCTCTCTCCATGACCTCTTTATTGCTAATTTAATCTAATATACTGGCCATTACCAAAACCTGGCTTCATAAAGCTGACACTACGTCTTCTGCTGACCTATCCCATAGTGGTCTTCTCTGGACTCGCTCCCCCAGATCCAGTGGGTGTAAAGGAAGGGGGTGTCAGAATCCTTCTAGCTCCACATAGCACCTTTCAGGTACTTCATCCACCTCCCTCTCTGGCACTCTCCTCATTTGAAGCACACTGCATTTGTCTTTTCTCTCCAGTTTGTCTAAGGATAGCTGTGATCTACTGGCCCCCCTGGACCTTGATGACTTCTCGGCCTGGCTATCCTACTTTTCTCTCTTCTGAAATCAAGTGAATCATTCTCGGAGACGTCAACATCCCTATTAATACTAATGCCGCGTACACACGAGCGGACTTTACGGCAGACTTTGTTCGACGGACTTTACGAATGAATGGACTTGCCTACACACAATCAACCAAAGTCCGACGGATTCGTACTTGATGACGTACGACCGGACTAAAACAAGGAAGTTCATAGCCAGTAGCCAATAGCTGCCCTAGCGTCGGTTTTTGCCTGTCGGACTAGCATACAGACAAGCTGACTTTTCGACCGGACTCAAGTCCGTTGGACAGATTTGAAACATGTTTCATTTCTAGGTCCGTCAAGCTTTTGAGAAAAAAAAGTCAGCTGGAGCCCACACACGATCGAATTGTCCGACAGACTCCGGTTCGCTGGACCAAGTATGCCGTAAAGCCCGGTCGTGTGTACGCGGCATTACACTCCTGCCACTTTCAAACTTCTCAGTCTAACCTACTTTGATCTGAAGCAATGGATACATGCTTCTACTCACTCTGAAGGCAATACCCCATGATCTCATTTTCTCCCACCTATGCACTCTGTGCATCCTCTCCAAATATCCTTTCCCTCTCTGATCGCAACCTTATTAGTTTCACTCTCTTCCTCTCCTCTACCTCCAACTGCCTGAAAGTTACTCGCAGAAACCTACGTCATCTCAACCCTTCTCTTCTACCGACGACCTATATGACAAAATCTCACCCCTATCCTGCACCGACCTAGCCACTTCCATCTACAACACTTCACTCCTAGCTTCACTGGACACACTGGCCCCCCCTCACTACACAGAGAAGCGGGCCCCGACCCTGCAACCTTGGCAAACAGATGACACTAGAAGTCTGAAAAAAAATAGCTGTGCTCATGAGCACCCGTGGCGAAAGACTAAGTCTTAGATTTCAACCAATATAAATCTGCCCACCAAAAATACAATTCCAGGCTCCTCACTGCCAAGCAGACTTATTTTATCACTCTCATTAACTTATCATCCTGTCCCCGTCAACTCTTCTCTATCTTCAACTCTCTACTTTGTCTTCCACCCTCTAACTCACTCACTGCCGAGGTGATTTCCAATCACTTCAAACAGAAGATTGATATTATTCATTAGGAGACCTCTGCTGTTCAGATATCCTCCACGCTTTACACTTAATGCCCACGGGTACAATAATTTCTTTCCTCTTTCAACCCCACCACTATAGATGAGGTTGCTAAACTACTTGCTAACATCCAGCTTACCACCTGCCCTCTGGATCCTGTTCCCTCTCTAACTCACATCTTCAATCGCTCCCTCTCTTCTGGTATCTTCCCCAACTCTTTAAAACATGCACTAGTCAGCCCCATACTTAAAAAGCCCTCACACCCTATCTCCTTCCCCTCCTTTTTATCCAAACTCCTTGAACATCTGGTCTACAACCAACTGAGGGGCCACCTTACTGATAATAGCCTTCTTGATACCCTTCAGTCTGGATTTCGTCCTCAATATTCCACAGAAACTGCTCTCCTAAAACGAACAAACTGCCTACTAATAGACAAAACCAATGGACACTATTCTGTACTCCTACTCCTGGACCCCTCTGCTGCCTTTGATACGGTTGACCACTCCCTCCTCCTCAAAACTCCACACCTTTGGTCTCTGACTGTACTCTTCCCTGGTTCTCTTCCTACTTATCCAACTGTACCTTTAGCGTCGCTTAAAATTCTACTCTCTCCTCTTCCTTTCTCTGTTGGTATCCCCCAAGGTTCTGTTCTTGGACCTCTTCTATTTCAATCTACACCATCTCCCATGGCTTCCATTACCACCTCTATGCTGACGACGCCCAAATATATTTCTCTACCCCTCAGCTCTTTCCCTCCGTCATCTCGCGTATCACTATGTTACTAACAGATATATCAGTCTGGATGTCACACTACTACCTCAAACTCAATCTATCCAAAACCGAAATTATAATTTTTCCTCCCTGACGTGCCCATTCCCCTGATCTCTCTATCAAAATCGATGGCATAACTATAAGCCCATCCCTGCATGCCAAGGTCTTAGGTGTAGTCCTGGACTCTGAACTCTCCTTTAAGCCCCACGTCCAATCACTGTCCAAATCTTGCCGCCTCAACCTCTCCAAAATGTCCCCCTTTCTAACCAATGCCACAACAAAGCTCTTAATTCACTCCTCGTCATCTCTCGATTACTGCAACTCCCTTCTCATTGGCTTACCTCTTGTCAGAAACCATGAAATCAGACCGAGACAGAAGTACAGTTAAATCACACTTGTTTAATAATAAAAATAAATAGAACAAACTTAGTCAAAATGTAGCCAGAGTTCAGGAACCGCAACGGATAGTCAGACGAGCCGAACATCCGGGAGCCAGAGATGAGCGTAGTAAAACAGCAATCTGGATCTGGAGCCAGAAGGGATGTCAGCCAAGCAAGTCTTTTAACAGGAATGCAGGAGACCGTCTCTGTGATGTTGACTTAGGCGAAGGCAGAGATGCTCTGGGCTGGACGGCTTAAGTAGGCAGGACTGACGAGCAGGATATCATCAACAGCTTAGTACCTGTGGCGAGACAGGAGTTGGCAATTAGCCGACAGCTGAGTGGCTGAGCCCAGCCCTGACAGTACCCCCTCCTCAACGACCCCTCCCCCTCGGAGGACCACCAGGCTTGAGGGGAAAACGTCTATGGAAATCACGGAGGAGGACAGGGGCATGTATGTCCGAGGATGAGACCCAAGAGCATTCCTCTGGACTGTATCCCTTCCAATGAACCAGGTACTGTATGCGCCTATGGAACCTATGGGAGGCAACAATGGACTGTACTTCACACTCCTCATGGTTCTCAACCTGTATAGGATGAGGATGTGGCACCGAGGTGGTAAAGCGGTTGCAGACCAAAGGTTTTAATAAGGAGACATGAAATACATTTGAAATACGCATGTTAGAAGGAAGGTCTAATGCGTAAGCCACTGGGTTAATCCTGCGAAGAATACGGAAAGGCCCAATAAACCAAGGGGGAACACGAAGTCAGAGGTGGGGAGATGACAGCCAGACCCTGTCCCCAACCTGGTAGGAAGGAGCAGGCAGGCGTCTGTGATCAGCATGGAGTCTGTACCTATCATTAGCATGTCGATAAGCCTCCTGGACTTGTGCCCAAGTGGAACGAAGACAACGGAGATGCTCCTCTAAGGCAGGAATACTCTGCGGAACAAATGAGTCAGGCAACATGGAAGGTTGGAAACCATAGTTCACCATAAACAGGGACAATCGGGTGGCAGAATTCAAGGCACTATTGTGAGCAAACTCTGCCCACGGTAATAGGCCTGACCAGTTGTTATGATGGACAAAAAGGGTTTTTTTTTACCTTTTGTCAATGTCTTTGTATTGTAAGCATTTAATAAAATTTGTTATTTTGACTACGTTTGTTGTGCCTCTAAAGTCCGTTTAGGAGTTCCTTGTTGAACCCCTTCCCCTCTTTTTTTTTCTTATGACAGTTATGATGGTCAGAAATATAGCAACATAGGAATTGCTCCAAGGACTAATTGGCTCATTCTGCGGCCCCATTAGACTGCGGGTCATACGTAGAGGAAAAAGCAAGCTGAATTCCCAACTGTGCACAAAAGGCTCGCCAGAACTGGAACACAAACTGGCTATCCCTGTCTGAGACAATCACCTTGGGTAGCCCATGTAAGTAAAAGATCTCCCGAGCAAAAATGAAAGCCAGTTCCTTAGAAGTGGGCAATTTCTTAAGTGGAATACAATGACACATCTTTGTGAACCGGTCAACCACCATAAGGATAACTGTGCTGCCCTGGGAGTTGGGTAACTCCACAATGAAATCCATAGACAGGTGGGTCCAGGGCCTCTCTCCATTGGGTATGGGTTATAGGAGGCCCACTGGACGGTGTCGTGGAGTCTTACTGTGAGCACAGATGGAACAGGCAGCTACGAAGGCAGTTACATCAGCACGTAGACTAGGCCACCAGAATTGTGGGGAAATGGCCCAAAAGAGTTGATTCTTACCAGGGTGGCCAGCAGCCTTGGGAGAATGGTAAGTCTGGAGCACGGCAGAATGGAGGCTCTCTCCAATCGCTCTGTGTTTGCTTTTCCTCTCTGTCAATCCCTCCACTGGCTTCTGCTCACCCAACGAATTAAATTCAAAATAATAAATTCAACTTCTTATAAATCCATCCACAGATTAGCCCCTAGCTACATCACTAGCCTAGTCTCACAATACCAATCTAAACGTTCGTTCCTCTCAAGACCTCCTGCTCTCTAGTTCCCTCGTCACCTCCCATGCTTGTCTCCAGGACTTTTCCAGAGCCTCTCCAACCCTTTGGAAAATCTGTCCGATTATCTCCTACTCTATTAGCTTTTAGACGATCCCTGAAAACCCTCCTCTTCAGAGAAGCTTATCCTACCCACACCTAACAACTGTATTTTCATTTTCTCCATCAGCTCATCCCCCACCGTTATTACCTTTTGTATCACTTGACACTCCCTTCTAGATTGTAAGCTTTAACGAGCAGGGCCCTCTGATTCCTTCTGTATTGAATTGTATTGTAACTGTACTGTCTGCCCTCATGTTGTAAAGTGCTGCGCAAACTGTTGGCATTATATAAATCCTGTATAATAATAATAAATACCGAATGCGATCTGGTTCTGTGAATGGAACTCAAAATCTTGCATCAGTATTAGAGCTTTCTGCACTTCGTAGTAGGAGACAAACAGTTTCAGTTTGTCTAACTGCCATTCGGGTTATCCTCAGACCCCAGAGTATTTACAAAGGTACCTGTACCCCTACTCACTCTCCTAAGAACTCAAGGCATTCAGGTCATAGGATAATTAGATGACCTTCTTGTGAAGGATTTATCTCCATCAAAACTATGTGAAAATATCCAGATTCTTCAGGCCTTTGCCAGGGTAATTAGCCTTCAAAAGTCTGCCTTTCAGCCTTCCACTAGTCTAGAATACTTAGGCCTTATTCTATAGATGGCCCAGGCAAAAAAAAAAGCGCACACTTCTATCGATCTTCCTATGTTTCTCTCCAGTCAGTCATGGAAAATGGATTTCCAACCCAACCTTGGAAATAAGTAGTTTTCTCCATGCTCATGGAAGGTGATAAGATTAGATGCCAACCTCATAGGCTTGGAAGGAGTGTTCCAATCTCTCACAGTTTAAGATATCTGGTCCCCAAGGGAAGCAAAGATCCCCATCAACATCCTGGAGCTCAGAGAAATAGGCATAAATAACCCTGAGTCATTGGAACCCCCCCTTCAGGGATATCCAATCAGGGTAAAATTGGAAAATGCTACAGCAGCAGCCTGGATCAATCATCAGGGGTACCAGGAGTCAGGCAGCCTTAATAGAAATAGGCCTGATTCTCTCCTGGGCGGAGAACCATTATCTTCAATTTCCTATATCAGAAATGGGGGACTCCAGAAGCGTCCGTCCTAGCCTCCAGGTTCAAGGAGTTACCCGTCTCTGTGGCTGTGGCCAGGGCCAAGGATCTTGAAGTACTGGCGTAATTTGCTGGACTCCATTCTGACTAATATATCACTTTCCTGCAGTGCAGTTTATTCCTTGCTCTGCAAATTAGAGGGGAAAAAAAAGCACTTCTCATTGTACCAAACTGGCCCAGAAGAACCTGGTAGACAGATATACTCAAACTTCTGGTAGACAATCTTTGGCATCTTCCAAACAAGCCAACCCTGCTATCTGGCTATCCATTCTGCTTCTCAGTCACTGTTTTTTTTTTACATGGATTTTAACAACTTCCCTACAGTGTACTTTCACCCCCTTCCTGCCCAGGCCAATTTTTAGCTTTCAGTGCTGTTGCACTTTGAATGACCATTGTGCGGTCATGTAATGCAAACAAAATTTTTATCATTTTTTTGAGACAGATGGAGCTTTGTTTTGGTGGTATTTAATCACACTGGGGGTTTTTTTTGTTGAACAAAAAAAAAAATGAAAATTTTGAAAAAAAAAACGTTTTTCTTAGTTTCTGGTATAATGTTTTGTAAATAAGTAATCTTTCTCCTTCACTGATGTGCATTCATTAGACTGCACTAACAGGCACTGATGAGGCGGCACTGATGAGGTGGCACTAATAGGCGGCACTGATAAACGGCACTGACAGGCATCACGGATGGTCACTGAAAGGCATCGCTGATGGGCACTGACAGACAGCACTGGTAGGCACTGTTGGGGCTGCACTGATCATTAGGACACTGATGATCAGTGCCCTTATTGTCAGTGCAGCTGTCCCCGCTAAGGAATGCCACTTACCGGCTCCCCTAATGCGCTGTCAGCGAGAAGAGAGGAAAGCTGATAACCAGCATTTCTTATCGTACATCACAGGACACAAAGCCATAGTAGTTACTATGTGGGTTATAGGCCACCTTCAGGTGATGGACACTGCCACACCCTAAGACAGGAAGTCCACTCCCTATATAACCCCTCCCACTACTGGGAGTACCTCAGTTTTTTCGCCAGTGTCTAAGGTGTTGGTCACAAGTAAAGCTGTGCTGAGCTCCACTGGAGCAATCCTTGCTGGCTATGCAGCCGGATCCATTCAAAGTGTCTTTTAGGCCGAATTGAATGGTACCCGGGCCTCGTGTCAGAAGAAACAAGGTTTTACCTGTAACGCTTCTCTTTTTAGGGAGCTGGACCCCGGGATCCAGTATTTTGGTATTTTAGAGCCCTGAAGTTTTACTGGCGGGGTGCTATTACCAGGCCAGGAGTGTGGGTTCCCCGAGGGTCCCCGGTTCCTGAAGGTTTGTTAACAGAACCCACCGTGATGGGTGAAGATTGGGTCTGTTGGTTTTTACCACAGAAAACCCTGCAGCGGAAAAGGTAAGTGGAGTTTTTCTAAGAAATTTTTAAAATTTTCTTATGAAATGTCTCCTTTAAAAAGTAAAATGTTGTCATACCTAAGTGTTGCCACTGGGGGCTGTATGGAGCACGTACCTTCTCATGCTTTGCTCAGAGATCATGCTGTGTCACAGAAGCAGCAGGCTTTTTTTTCCTTCGGCTAGCAGGCAGACCTCTGGTAAGTTCGGGGGGGATTTTGCTTCACCAGACACCCCCCACCTGGACTGAACTCTCCCCCTCTTAATGAGGCTGAACATTAGGAGAGAGCTAAAGAACGATCGTCGATGCTGTTTTTTCTTTCACTGCCCCTAGCATGGCGGCGGCTTTCAGGTCTCCTCCTCGCCATCTCTCCCTCCCACACAAGCCGATCCCGGCGGATCGGAGGCCCGCACTCATGCGGGAAAACTTTTTTTTTTAAAGAGAAAGGAGGGGGCGCGATGGGACGGAGGGGGCGGGGCTTTGGTGTCCTCCAACGCCCAGCGCGGATTGTGTTGTAAAAACTCTTTTTGTGCTGGCTGCAAGTTGTTGGAGGGACACAAGAGCTAAGAGGGGCATGAAAGAGGTTTGGTGACACAGGCATTTCCTATTTGACACATTTCCTATTTGCATCAGGCTGAGCATTAATAGCAGTGGCAGTGGCTGAAATATTGCTCAAGCAGTGGATGTGATTTTTTCTGATAGTACCTCTGTTTTTGTGCATCGGGCTAAGGTCAGAAGGGGGGGTTGAAACACCCCCAAAAGAGGGCTAAAAGGGTCTCCCTCAAGCTCTGGAAAGCCTACTCATCTCTACAATGGCATCCTCCCCTGAGAGGGGGTAGCTGGTCAGAGTGAGCATCGGGGCCATGAAATGTTTGCAACTGTTTTCAACACTGCAGCCCCTGTTTATGTTACTAAAAAAGTATTTTATTCTCAGCCATGATAGGATTGAAAAAAAAAAAAAAGGTTAGCGGCTTTAATCGCATCCCAGTGTGGGACAAAATGCGACAGGTTTCTTTCCATTACCCAGGACCCTCAAACTGAGGAACTAGGGGCAGGAGACCGTGGTGAGGCTAATGACTCCTCTTCTGAGGTGTCAAATGCGGGTAGATCAGCTTTCACAATCTGTAAGATTGATGGTGCAGTTTCTTGCTGAATGGTCCGCTCCACATTTATGTACCCTTAACTGAGTGTTTGGGTTCGCTAAAGCCTCCTCAAGCTGTGCATACCTTTCCTGTCCATTCATTGCTGGAAAAGCTTTTTTGCATCTTAGTGAATCGCCCAGATAAGCATTTTTTTCCCTCCTAAAAAGTTTTTTCACACTTTCTCCTATATTGGAGAAAATTCACTAAGCGTGGGGTATACCAGCAACTAACACTGCTATATCCTCTGGGAATAAGAGTTTGACTTGTCCAGCAGACAATGCTCAAATGCTTAGGGATCCAATGGATAAAAAGTTGGAATTCCTATTATTTAAAAAAAAACACTTTTTCTCTGGCAGATTGAGTGTCTCAGCCTGCGCAGATAGTAATTGGTTAATCGTTGAGAGACCAGGTTAAACAGGTGTTCAAGGTTATCCTGCTCAGCAGGCTCAGGATCTGGCAAGTTACTTTAGTTAAGTTAAGCAGCTTTATGTTTGCAATAGTTGCTATGAGAGATTTTATTCTTCAGGCCTTGCGCCCTTCGCTAAGCACCATGCAAGAAGTTTCTGCCTAGTCTTCCTTTTGCGGTAGCTATTTGGGGATGATTTGGGTAATACATCCAAAGAAATTGTAGTGGAAAAAGTACCCCCTTGCCATTTAAGAAAAGGAGTAAATGTATTTTTATTTTAAAAACTCCAGGCAGTCATGACGGCCTCCACCGTCAAGTTCAAAAGGTAATCCTCAGGGTCAACCTCAGGGACAAAAGAGGTCTTGGGGGAGGAAACCTACAAAATACTGAAGCCTCCTTATGAGGAGGTGCCCCTGCTCGCTCGAATAGGGGGAATTCTTCTGCAGTTCTCAAGGATCTGGCAGGAAGAGTGTCAAGACAGATGGGGGACTTGGTTCAAACCTTTTTTCCAAAACTGAATGGACATTCTGGATCTCAAAAATCTAAATTCTATTCCTGAATATAACCACTCTTTTTTCGCATGGAGTCAATCCAATCAGTTATCTCCATCCTACAAGGAGAACTTCTGGCGTCAATTGACATCAAAGATGCATACCTTCATGTGCCTATTTCCTCGCGCACTAGTAATATCTACTTTTCAAGGTGGAAAATCTTCATTTTCAGTGTATAGCTCTGCTTTTCAGTCTAGCTACTGCACCTTGAGTGTTTACAAAGGTTCTGGTCCCTCTTCTAGCCAGATTAAGGGCCCAAGGTATAACGATTATGGTTTACCTAGATGATTTGTTCTTGATAGACCAGTAAGTAGCCCGCTTAGACCAAAGTATGGTCACCACATTCAACTACCTAGAATATCTAGGTCGGATTCTCCCATCTAGAATAAATTTTCTTTAAAACCATGAAGAAGGCTAAAATACTTGGGTCTGATCATAGATACACCCAGAAAAGGGTATTCTTGCCCCAGGCAAAGATCAGCGCCATAAAAGGAACTGATTCAGGTGGTCGAAGCAAGATGAATTCTTCTATTCAGCTTTGCATGAGATTGTTGGGAAAGATGGTGGCTTCATTCGAGGCCGTTCCTTGTGTTCAGTTTCATTTGAGACTGCTGCAAAACAATATTCTATTGGCTTTGAACAAAGGGTTCAAGCTCAAGATTGCCAGTGTGTCTGACTCCAAAGCCTACGGCCACATCACCCTGAAAGCGCCCAATCTCGTCGGATCTTGGAGGCTAAGCAGGGTAAGGCCTGGTTAGTGCCTGGATGGGAGACCGCCCGGAAATACCAGGTGCTGTAGGCTGGGTGAGCCAGAGCCTCAGTTTTTGGTAATAACCAAAAATCTGCAAAGGGGAAAATCCTTCCTTCAGTTACCTGGGAAGTGGTAACAACATATGCCAACCTTTTTTTGGGTTGGGGAGCAGTCCTGGAAGAGGCAACTGTCCAAGAGAAGTGGCCCAGATCAGAAATGGCCTTGCCCATTAACATTCTAGAAATTCAGGCAGAGCACTTGGTCCTGAGGGCCTGAATGTTCAGTTTATGGAATTGTCCAGCCAGGATTCAATCCGACAATGCCACAGCAATGGCCTATATTAATCACCAAGGGCGCACAAGAAGTTGTGCGGCCCAGAGAAAGGTGAATCATATCCTATCTTGGGCAGAAAACAAGGTAAAACAAAAAAACAAAAAAAATACTGCGTTACCTATAGAAAGTAACCCCCCAAAAAGCAGCAGTTAAACAGTGAGATGAGCACTAAAATAACTAATAAAAAAGAAATAACCGCGCTAAATATAAGTGAAACATGTGAAACAATCTCAAAGACTTCCATGAGGGAGTGCATATATGAATACAAAAATGTTGAAAAATATTAGAGATTAAATTATGAAAAGTACATGGGTCAACACATGTATGTATAAATTAAACATGAGTGTCCATATGTAATATTTGCGAATAAAAATAAGTGTCCAGGAGGGGAGATGGGCGGAGCCTAGCGGAGCAGACATGCATTGTTAGAGCTCTGCACCGCTGAGGAGAGAAGAGAAGGACAAAGCGGAGCCTGCAGGCTCAAAAGGTATCCACTTGAACCTTTTTGCCCCAGGGAACAAACTGTGAAAGTTTGGGCAGGAAATATGGTACTGGGAGGAAACCGTGGCAGAAATAAAAATCACCTCACAAAGAGCTCACAGGCACTCACTGCAACTAAAGCAGCTCCAGTCACCTCACAATATACAGCATCAGGGAGCTCTCACAGACAGAAAATGTCACAGAAAGACTCTCCATTTGAGTCAGATACAGAACAAATCCTCTCACAAACTTCTCCACAAGCCTCCTCAGCATCCCCAGTAATATTATTACAATTTGAAAAGATGCTTCATAAGGCTTTAAAACAAACCTCAGACCAAATAACAAAAAGCCTAACCAAAGAAATAAGAGAGCTGGGAAACCGCACCGCAGCCTTAGAAATAAAAATGGATGAAATTGAAATTACAACCCAAGTAAATATAACAGAATTGGAACAATTAAAAGAAGAGAATTTAATACTTCAAACTAAGCTCGAAGATTACGAAAATAGAGCCAGACGTTCAAACTTGCGCATAAGGGGAATACCTGACACTGTGACAGACCTGCAATCTACTATTACTGCTCTATTACAAGAACTAAAGCCAGATATCCCTATTGAACGTTTAGAACTGGACAGAGTACACAGAGCCCTCACAGCCAAAAAGAAAGATGGACCCCCACGTGATATAATCACAAAATTTCATTATTACAGAACGAAAGAACAAATACTAATTGCTGCAAGAGAAAAAAAGGAACTTAATTTTCAAGGACACAATTATTAAATTTTTGCTGACCTATCCCAACTTACTATTACTAAAAGACGATCCATGAAACCCCAACTAATGGAACTGCAACGCCACAACATTATGTATCAATGGGGCTTCCCCTTTTCAGTCAGTATTAACTACCAAGGTACAATTTACAGAAGCAGATCAGCAGATGAACTACAACAAACCCTTTTAAAATTAAATCTGACAGAACCCACAAGCAGCAACTCTCCCACACGCAGAAGAATGACATCATCTTCACCTTCAGGCAGCACTCAGAAAATTTCAGAACAAAATGGGAATCATCATTCTCACAAAAGAGGCCGTTATGCCACATTATCCATGGACCAAGAAGATTCAATGGACTGACATCCTAATTCCTGATATCTCTTCATTTATTATACTAAGAGATGGTTCTCTATAAAAAACCTGTATTTATAACTGAATGTAACTGCATTCTGATAGTCACACACTGTGTGGGATCATGTTACATTCCAGTTATATTTCTTATTACTTCTGATTCATATAGCCTTAGAATATATAAGTGAAATAAGGAAATTCTTGTTCAATTATATATTATCAGGTAATAACAATAGATTTATTACTTTTTAGGACAAATATGTTCAATAATCCAGAAGTAATGGAAGCTTTTTCTTTCTTTTCTTAAAACAAATATATTATTACCTAACTAGTTCCTAGAATTATGTTTTTGTTTATTCTAATCTGAAGCAATACAACCTCAATTTTATGAGTTAACATATCTAAACAGTTACATATGAATAAAATATGTAATTGTTTACTCTAAAAGGGTTAAAATCCCAAAATAATTCAAACTATCTTCATCAATACCAAAGTTATTAACAGTACATTTCTAACTGAATTATTTAGCCTAGGGCAAGACTAACCATATACAACCACCCTGGAATAAATAATTTCAACAAAAACCATATTCTGCACTCCAATTATTGAAACATCATTTTGATGTCTTTTGACATAGCACTTCTCTCCTGTAAGCGGAAGATCCGTGTACCCCCATTAGCCCTCCTCATTCTCCCAACCATATTATGTGGGAGTGTGACGAAGGCACTTATTCCCCTGAGAGAGATATTTACTCTCTTTCACGGGTAAATTGTGATTACTTGCAAAAAATAATTTATACAATGTATCATCTAATCTCATATGTTTTTTGTTTACTCTTTACTCCAGAATTCACTGGTTTCTTTTCTATCTATTCATCTCTTCAGTCCACACAGGTTGATCTGCGCAGTCAGCTCTGCATAACAAAAAGTAAGTCAAAACTATTTGATCTGTTGCCATGGCACCACTGAATATACTTTCCCTGAATGTTCAGGGAATAAATGTCCCTCAAAAAAGGACCAAAGCCTTCCGTACTTTTCATAACAAGAAGGCTCACATAGTATGCCTCCAAGAAACACACTTCACCAAAGATTCTACTCCAAAATATATTTCTCCTTTTTATCAACAAATTTACACGGCTTCTGCCTGTACCAAGCAAAGGGGAACTCTAATTGCATTTCACTGATCCACACCATTCACCTTCATCATCAGAAATTAAAGACCCAGAAGGTAGATACCTGATACTCATGGGTTATATAATGGATACAGCAATCACGGTGATTTCCTACTACGCTCCTAACAAACAACCTACACCATTCCTCTCACATATATTACAAGTGATTAATACACACAAAATAGGAACAGTGATAATGTGTGGGGATTCGAACCAGGTCCTCCTCCCATTTCTAGATAAATCACCTTTTACACCATCCAAAATAACCTCTAGATTACCTATTTCTCAACTTCTTTCCAAATACAATCTGGTAGATTCGTGGAGAGAAAGTAACCCAATGAAAAAGAAATTCACTTATTTCTCGCACCCTCATCAAACCTTCACCAGAATAGATCATATTTTTCTAACAATAGGAATGATACCAGAAATTATTGCATCAGATATAATTCCGATTCCGTGGTCTGACCATAATGCAGTATACACTACTATAGCCTCAGCCATACCAAAAGCGCATGACCCAACGTGGTACTTACCGGACATAATGCTCAAACACCCACTACATCAGATGGCCATTGAACAAGCTTTAAAGGAATACATATCAATTAATAATACAACAGACATCTCCCCAATAACACTGTGGGAAGCTCATAAGCCTGTCTTGCGTGGTACAATACAAAGACAAATGGCACTATTTAAACGGGAACGCAAAAATCTAGCAAAAAAGCTAGAACTCAATTTTAATGCAGCCTACATATCATTTCAAGATAATCCATCTCAGAGTACAAAATCTCATCTGGAAAAATCTAGATTGGAATACGATCTATTTCTCACTGAGTCAATTGATAAATCCCTCAAACGCTCCAAACACAATTTCTACATGAATACAAACAAACCAGGTACATATTTGGCTCAGGCATTAAATTCAACTAACAAATCTTTCAAACCAATACGTTTGAAACTATCAAAAAATGTTTACACTTGTAATCCAGTTAAAATAGTCCATAAATTTCACTCACATCTCGCAACTTTATACAAGACAAACAATGAATTTAATCCTACAGAGGCTGAATCCTTCTTCTCAAAAATAACCTTACCTGAGTTATCTCAGAATCAAAAAAGCAGTTTGGATGAGCCTATAACTATAGATGAAGTTGCTAACGCCATAAAAGACTTAAAACTTAACAAAAGACCAGGCCCAGACGGCTACTCGGCTTTATACTATAAAACATTCTCAGAAATACTCTCTCCCATTCTCACTGAAACTTTTAACAAACTTCTAGATGGACATTCTTTTCGGCAAGAAACACTAATGGCAATTGTTTGTATGATCCCAAAACCCCTTTCTGATGATACTTCCTGTGTGAATTATCTGCCTATCTCTCTGTTAAACCTCGATATTAAATTATTAGCAAAAATAATAGCAAAACGCCTCAATAGCATTATAGGAAAATTAATACATAGAGATCAAGTAGGCTTCATGCCAAATAGGCAGGCAGGCGATAATATACGCAGGGCAGTGTTATTGGCACATATTGCTAAAAACCGGAAAATCCCTTTATGTTTTCTATCTCTCGATATTAAGAGGGCATTTGACACAGTATCCTGGCAATATATGCAATATTCATTACAAAAATGGGGTTTTGGACCCCACTTTTTAACATGGATCAAAGCATTATATAATAAACCCAAAGCCTATATAAAATATGCTGGATACAAATCTGAAGCCTTTAATATCGAAAGAGGTACCTGACAGGGTTGCCCATTATCTCCCTTATTATTTGCCCTTATACTCGAACCCACGGCCCAATACATCAGAACAAACCAAACTATAACTGGCATTGAAGTAGGAGGTATTACACACAAATTATGTATATTTGCAGACGATATATTACTTTTTCTATCATCACCACAGGTCTCTGGTCCTAACTTAATACCAGCTCTTGATGGATTTGCAGCCCTATCCGGCCTTATGATTAATCCTAAGAAATGCCTAGTGCTTAATATTTCACTCACAAACATGGAATTGATCCCGGCTAGGGCTGCACTCCCATTCACATGGGCAGAAAAATCAATCCCATATCTTGGAATTCATTTAACAGCATCTCATTCTGACTTATTCTCAACCAATTATCCTCCTGTATTAAGACAGATCACAAATCTAATAAAACAGTGGTCGCAACTTTCTTTATCCTGGATAGGGAAGATTAATGCAATCAAAATGACTATTCTACCCAAATTGCTTTATCTATTCAGAGTCCTCCCTATTCCAATTCCTTCCTATTTTTTGAGAATAGTACAAAAAAGAGCAACTTCGTTTATATGGGGCTCTTCTAAACCACGTTTACCTATACACACACTACATCTTCCCAAAAATAAAGGAGGCCTGGGATACCCTAATTTTACTAACTACTACAGAGCAGCACATTTGGCCAGTCTGTCCAAATACCATGCAAAACAGGAAATCCCATTATGGGTATTTATAGAGGCTTCAGAAAATGACCCTCTATTAATATCAAATTTATTATGGCTTGATCCTAAAGACCGCTTTAAAATTCATAATCCCATAACTAAACACTTCTTATCTCTCTGGGATAAACTAAAAACCAAATATCAGTTACAATCTCCACACAATCCTCTCCTTTCTTTTATCAGAAATCCGGCCTTTTATCCGGCATGGATCTACCCAAATTCTTTTAAAGCTTGGACAACATCAGGCATTCAGACACTAAATGACTTCATAGCATCTAAATCGTTCCTTTCATTCCCATCGCTTAGAGAAAAATATGATCTACCAAACTCTGAGATATTTAGATATCTCCAAATCAAAAATTTCTATACACCATTCCTAAAGGGGGATACACCATTATCCCAATTATCCATTTATGAATCAATCTGTACAAAAGATCCATTTGCTAAAGGTACAATTTCATCACTTTATAATCAATTATATGGAGTAGCAAATCTTAATAGACCCTCTTACGTTCAGAGGTGGGAGGAGGACCTGGGACGAACTTTAGAAGACACGGACTGGTCTAACATATGGCTCACATCTAAGTCATCTTCACCCAACATCTTAGCACTGGAGACAAATTATAAAGTCCTAACTCGCTGGTACCTTGTACCCGCTAGAGTGGCAAAATATTCACCTAATACCTCAGCTCTTTGTTTTCGAGGATGCCCAGAAATAGGCACATATTTACACATATGGTGGACGTGCCCAGTAATCCAAACCTTCTGGAAGGAAGTCTTCGTGATTGCATCTAAAATATTTAAAAAAATAATACAACCAGATCCATATTTAACTTTACTTAATCTAAAACCGGAATGGTTAACACTCTCTCAATTCAAACTTATGATCCAACTAATAACGGCTGCAAAACAAACAGTGGCCAAGGCATGGAAATCTCCTTCATTGGTACTAGCAGAAACAATTCACAGAATGAATAATACAATGTCCCATGCTAAGATAGTAGCCATCGATCAAAATCAAATTCCAAAATTTGAAAAACTTTGGCATCCTTGGATAAAACAACAGTTCCTGTCAAACTTCAATGACTCTGTCCTGTTGCCATGGTAACAGATTAAATGACTTACAGAGACACCCATTCTAAGGCTTCAAAGAGAACTAAAAAGAATAATAAACTGACGAGCGAGACAACCTTGTGGACCATACCTCTACCTTTCTACCCTTTTTCTTCTTTCTCTTTCCTTTTCTCCACCTTACGATTAAAGCTCATTATCAGAATTTATTTGACCTATATACACTCTACTTGTAAACAATATGTATAGTAGGTATAAATCATTTAAATACCTAGAAAAGTAACTAAGGAAATGATATATATCTTTAATTTAGGTTTACGTGAACCCAATGTTTAATATTTGAAATTTCATGATATTTACCTATATAAACCCTACTGTAAAACAATGAGCTTACTTTATAGATCCTTGTAAACTTACTTTATGTATCTTTATAATATTGTATACTCAATAAACTTCTTTTGACAAGAAAAATAAGTGTCCATATACAGTAACAGAAAAATAAAAATGTGAAGTAATGATCTGAAATCAGTCCAAGAAAGACCCTTTGGGTGAATCCAACCGGAGTCAATGGTGTAAAAAATATGAGTGACAACCCATACAGTATCCGCAAATACCCAATAATTGCGCTTACCACAAGGCAAGCGAACACCAGCCTGTATCACGTCTTGGTGTGGAGAATCCAGATGGTGCTCTTAGACTGTATACATCGTAGCTGAAAGGATGTAATGAGGACACCAAACTTCCATCTCATAGACATGTAAATAAAAAGAAACTGGCCATAGTGTAATACTGCCAAACTAATTAAAGTTTAGAAAAGGTAGAAAACTTACACCAGTGCATAAAGATACAGCAGGAAAAAAAAGGGAACTTAGAGTGAACACTAGCAAACTCCGCAGTGAAGATGAGACTTCAGACTTTTCGCCTGAACTCGAGTTCGACGGATAGATTTAAAACATGTTTCAAATCTAAGTCCGTCCAACTTTTGAGCAAACAAAGTCCGCTGGAGCCCACACACGATCGAATTGTCCGACGAAATCCCGTCCGCCGGGCAAAGTCTGCCGTAAAGTCAGCTCATGTGTACGCGGCATTATCCATAATTTATATGCCCAGCCATATGGGTGCTTTAAGACCTCATTGTTTACTGCCACAATGCTTCCATGTTGGTGTGTACGTAATGCAACAGCAGTATTTGCACTGTAAACCTTTTTTATTTATATAAAGTGTTGGTGAACTTAAACTGTATCGCTATGCTGTGATTCCTGTAGGCTTTGCGTGCGTGCGTGCGGGGGGGGGGCCTCCATGTCCATTTTGCTTGGGGCCCCCAAATTCTTTTAAATGGCCCTGTCTGTTGGCATTAGAGAAACAGCCTTTTGAGCCGATACAACATATTCCCTTGATCCTTTTTGACAAGGTTTAGCTGGTAGCCATATCTTCTGCAAGAACAGTGTCAGAGTTGGCTGCTCTTTCTTGTAAAGAGCCATATTTAGTAGGGGTGCAACGGATCAAAAAAACTCCCGGATCGGATCGATCCTCGGATCAGAGTCACGGATCGGATCATTTTCAGATCAGCAAAAAAACAAACAAAAAAAAAACAAAAAACACACAAATCTTGTTATACCCACCGGAGTTTTAGATTTAAAAGCTATTTTCAACACAAAACCGAGCTTATATGCATAAATACAGTATTTGTAGATCGGACGGACTGTTTAGATGTTAGATTTTAAAAGCAACAGCAAACCTGCTGACCTTACATGGTTGCTAATGTGACAGAACACCTCTGATTTTCACATTTAACAGTAAATGTGAAAATCAGAGAATTAAGAGTCTGAAACGCTCCAGTTACAATTGCAAATGTGTAGGAAATCGTTTACATACAGTTTACATACCCCTCACATTTTGGTAAATATTTTATTATATCTTTTCATGTGACAACACTGAAGACATTACAATTTGCTACAATGTAAAGTAGTGAGTGTACAGCTTGTATAACAGTGTAAATTTGCTGTCCCCTCAAAATAACTCAACCCACAGCCATTAATGTCTAAACTGCTGGCAACAAAAGTGAGTCCACCCTTAAGTGAAAATGTCCAAGTTGGGCACAATTAGCCATTTTTACTCCTCCGTGTCATGTGACTCATTAGTGTTACAAGGTCTTAGGTGTGAATGGGGAGCAGGTGTGTTAAATTTGGTGTTATCGCTCTCACTCTCTCATACTGGTCATTGGAAGTTCAACATGGCACCTCATGGAAAAGAACTCTCTGAGGATCTGAAAAAAAGACTTGTTGCTCTACATAAAGATGGCCTAGGCTATAAGAAGATTGCCAAGACCCTGAAACTGAGCTCCAGCACAGTGGCCAAGACCATACAGCGATTTAACAGGACAGGTTCTACTCAGAACAGGCCTCGCCATGGTTGACCAAAGAAGTTGAGTGCACGTGCTCAGCGTCATATCCAGAGGTTGTCTTTGATAAATAGATGTATGAGTGCTGCCAGCATTGCTGCAGAAGTTGAAGGGGTGGGGGGTCAGCCTGTCAGTGCTCAGACCATACGCCGCACACTGCATCAAATTAGCCTGCATGGCTGTCATCCCAGAAGGAAGCCTCTTCTAAACACGATGCACAAGAAAGCCCGCAAACAGTTTGCTGAAGACAAGCAGACTAAGGACATGTATTACTGGGACCAAGATAAACTTATTTGGTTCAGATGGTGTCAAGCATGTGTGGCGGCAACCAGGTGAGGAGTACAAAGACAAGTGTGTCTTGCCTACAGTCAAGCATGGTGGTGGGAGTGTCATGGTGGGGAGCTACAGTTCATTGAGGGAACAATGAATGCCAACATGTACATTGCGCCCTTTTCCAAAATGGTGAAAATCGAACGTACCCAAAAATTTCTCTAAAAATCTGGAAGTTTTCATTTTTCACTTACAGCTTTCAGAATTTGTAAAAGACCCCTCAAACCATACATTTCTGGAAGCACATGGCCAGTAGAATAAAAAGAAGGTGCTACTGATTTTTAAGGCAGCGCAATAATTGCGCAAATGTTTATCAAATCAATATTTTTGCTAAAAATACACTAAAATCATTTATGTGTACATAAACACAACATAACAAAATTCCTGCTAAATTGCTACTAAAGCATCGTTCACATTTGGCATACTAAAGTGTACTCCCATGGAGGGCCATGTTTACCCGCACAAGGTGACACTGAATACCAACAAGTACTGCGACATACTAAAGCCGAGCATGATCCCCTCCCTTCGGAGACTGGGCCACAGGGAAGTATTCCAACATGATAACGACCCCAAACACACCTCCAAGACAACCACTGCCTTGCTAAAGAAGCTGAGGGTAAAGGTGATGGACTGGCCAAACATGTCTCCAAGACCTAAACCCTATTGAGCATCTGTGGGGCATCCCCAAACTGAAGGTGGATGATGCGCAAGGTCTCTAACATCCACCAGCTCCGTGATGTCCTCATGGAGGAGTGGAAAAGGGTTAAGGCAGTACTGGAAAATAATGGTGGCCACACAAAATATTAACACTTTGGACATTTTCACTTAGGGGTGTACTCACTTTTGTTGCCAGCAGTTTAGACATTAACCCTTTCGCTGCCAGGCCTTGTGCTCCATTTTTACCCTCAGGTGGCCAAACCATTTTTGCAATTTTTCCTATTATTTTTCACTTATAGCTTTCAACGTTTGTAAAAGACCCCCCAAACCATATATTTTCTATAAGCACATGACCAGTAGAATAAAAATAAGGTGCTACTGATTTCTAAGGTCCCACGATATTTGCGCAAATGTTTATCAAAACAATATTTTTACTAAAAATCCACTAAAATCATGATTAGCAGATAAATACACAGCAAATTTTACAATATTCCTACCGCATATAAAAGCTTAACCTGTATTGAGTTAATAAATGACTAATATTTGTAATTGTTACATTGCGCCTTTTTGCAAAATGGTGAAAATCGAACGAACGTACGCAAAAATATATAATATCCAAATTTCTCTAAAAATCTGAAGGTTTTAATTTTTCCCTTACAGCATTCAGAATTTGTGAAGGACCCCCAAAACCATATATTTTCTGAAAGCATATGACCTCTAGAATAAAAAAAAGTGCTACTGATTTTTTAGACCCCGTGGTATTTGCGCAAATGTTTATCAAACCAATATGTTCGCAAAAAATACACTAAAACCATTATTAGCAGATAAAAACACAGCTAATTTTACAAAATTTCTGCTAAATCCCTATCAAATATAAAAGCTTAACCTGTATGGAGTTAATAAATAACAAAAAAATTTAATTTTTACATTGCGCCCTTTTGCAAAATGGTGAAAATCAAACATACCCAAAAATTTCTCTAAAAATCTGGAGGTTTTCATTTTTCACTTACATCTTTCAGAATTTGTAAAAGACTCCCCAAACCATACATTTTCTGAAAGCACATGGCCAGTAGAATAAAAAGATGGTGCTACTGATTTTTAAAGCAGCGTGATGTTTGCGCAAATGTTTATCAAATCAATATTTTCGCTAAAACTACATTAAACTCATTTATGTGTACATACAAATCAAATTAGACTTATCGGTAGAGCTGCACGATTCTGGCCAAAATGAGAATCACGATTTTTTTGCTTAGAATAAAAAGATCACGATTCTCGCAACATAAAATCTTTCACATTATTCCAAAAAATTGGGCTAACTTTACTGGTTAGTTTTTTTTTTTTGTTTCTTTTTTTTAATTTATTAAAGTAATTTTTTCCAAAAAAATTGCAATTGAAAGACCGCTGCGCAAATACAGTGTTACATAAAATATTGCAGCAACCACCATTTTATTCTCTAGGGTCTCTATTAAAAAATATATATAATGTTTGGGGGTTCTAAGTAATTGTCCAGCAAAAAAAAAATATTTTAACTTGAAACCAACAAATGTCAGAAAAAAGGTTTAGTGTTTAAGTGGTTAAACTTCCCTCACTTAGGCCCCTTTCACACTGGGGCGGTAGGGGGCGTCGGCGGTAAAACAGCGCTATTTTTAGCGCTGTTTTACCGCGGTATTCTGGCGCGAGTGGTGCGGTTTTAACCCCCCGCTGCCGGCCGAAAAAGGGTTAAAATCCCTCGTATAGCGCGGCTACAGCCGCGGTATAACCGCGGTATAGCCACGCTGTCCCATTGATTTCAATGGGCAGGAGCGGTTTAGGAGCGGTGAATACACCGCTCCTTCACCGCTCCAAAGATGCGGCTTGCAGGAGATTTTTTCTTCTCCTGCCAGCGCACCGCTTCAGTGTGAAAGCCCTCGGGCTTTCACACTGAACAAACAGCGGAGGCTGTTTAGGGGCGGTTTGCAGGCGCTATTTTTAGCGCAATAACGCCTGCAAACCGCCCCAGTGTGAAAGGGGCCTTACACACAAAGTCTATTTCATTGACAAATTGTTAAAATGTTTCTAGTTAAGTTCACTGATAAAGAATGTTCTAATTCTTGGCAGACTGCCCAATTTTTCTCTTCCTTTCTTTTGAGGGCTGTGGCTTCAGAAGAGCAGAGAGAATTCTTTGCATAGCAAGAATCGTGAAACACTTTTTTCAAGATCGCAAAGGGGGAAAAATTGCGATAACGATTCTTGACGATTAATCGCGCAGCTCTACTTACCGGTAACTTGTTTTCCAGGAGTCTTTCAGGACAGCATCTTGAGAGAGTGGCTCCACCCACTTGTCAGGAAACACACCTCCACCAATCTTTTAAAAGGAGGCTCCTTCCCACTTATCATCAGTAGTAGTAGAGAACCTCCGGCCCAAGCTGGAACACATAATCAGAATATGGTTAGTCACAGCATAATAATTCATAACAATAAGGGCGGGTTGCTGCTGTCCTGAAAGACTCCTGGAAAACAAGTTACCGGTAAGTCTAACTCAATTTTTTCCTTAACGTCTTTCAGGACAGCATCTTGAGAGGATAAAAGAGACTTACCCACTAGGCAGGGACTACAGCCTGCAAGACCTTTCTGCCAAAAGCCTGCTCGCTTGCTGACAGAAGATCCAGTCTGTAATGACGGACAATTGTTAGGTAACTTGACCACGTAGCCGCCTTACAAATTTGATCTGGGGTGGCACCAGCTATTTCTGCCCATGTAGTGGCCTGAGCCCTGGTAGAATGTGCTTTAATTCCCAGCGGGGGAGATAGCCCCGACTGAGAGTAGGCTGCCAGAATAGCGGATATGAGCCATCTAGCTATTGATTGCTTAGATGCTTGGTGGCCCTTCTTTTTTCCAGAAAAAAAGTACAAAAAAAGAGTCTGAAGAACGAAAGTTCTTTGTTACTTCAAGATAATATAATAAAGTCCTTCTTACATCCAAATTGTGGAATTAGCTTTCTTTCTCCCCTGAAGGGTTTGAGCAAAAGGTTGGTAGGATGATCTCCTGCGACCTGTTGTGGGCTGACGCTACCTTTGGCAAAAACCCCGGATCGGTTTTGAGTATAATCCTATCTGTGTAGATGGATAAAGAGGGTTTTTTAACAGATAGGGCGTGCAGCTCACTAATTCTCCTTGCCGATGTTATTGCAACCAAAAATAAAGTCTTAAGAGTAAGATTCTTTAGTGAAATTTCTTGTAGTGGTTCAAAAGGTTCCTTCGTGAGGGCTTGTAGGACCAGTGATAGATCCCAATTGGGAAAGTGCTTAGCAGGAGCTGGTCTGGATCTAGTAAGCGCCTTGAAAAATCTTATAACTAAGGGCTCAGAAGAGACTGGTCTTTCCAGAAAAACTCCCAATGCTGCTATCTGCACTTTAAGCGTGCTAACTGACAAGCTTTTGCCTGCCCCATTTTGAAGGAATTCTAAAATTTACACCAAATTATTTTTTTTTAAATTATATTTATTGCAGTATTTCAATTTATGTACAGAACAGAGCCTATTGGGCATACCCCGCTCGGACGTAGAACAGCAAACATAGCTAAAACAAGAAAGTAAAATAGAGAAAAAAAAACCCACCATCAATAAAACAAAAAGAACCCCCCCGGGTACGCTCGGACCACCTATGCAGTGCGAACACACGTTTGTCCAGTTAAACTTCAGAATTAGGTCCACTTGAAAGATAGTCCCTCTCTCAGACTCTAGTCACGCAGAAAATTCCTGATAGGTGTAGCAAGAATTCAAAGTTCCTTTAACTAAGGATGGTTGAATTATTATTAATTAATTAATTAATTATTATTATTATACGGAATATTTACTAGTCATCTAAAGAGTCTACATTTGTAGACGGGGATTCCACCCAGATGCCCCATATTTTGTGAAATTTCTTAGCACATCCTCTAGACAAGTAAGTGGCCTTATACAACGGGAGGGCAGAGTTAATTAATCATTTCCAGAGATTGACAGATGGGGCAGCAGAAGATTTCCACCGAAGTACAATGGCCTTGCGTGCATAGTAGACTAATAATCCCAGGAGGGTTCTGACTGCTCGGCTATGAGCCAGAGGCTCAAAAAGACCCAGTATGCACACCTCCACCGTCAGCGGTATCTGGATGATGGTAACAATGGAGACAACCATAGCTACCTCCCTCCAAAAATGGTTTATTTGAGGACAGGACCAGAATATATGAATCAAATCCGCCGACGGGGGAACACACCTCCAGCAGGAACCTGGAACAGATGGGTATATTTTATGCAGGCGCGAGCGTGTGTAATACACCCCATGCTTGATCTTAAATTGTATTAGTCTGTCTCTTGCCGAAACCAATTGCGTGAAGGAACATTCCCACGCATCCTCCCAGTCCTCTGCATCCATGCCTGGGAAGTCCTCCACCCACTTGGCCTTAAGAATTTTAAGTGTGTATATTAGGTGACATTACTTTGTATATATTGGACAGAGGCTTGGTTACAGATTCGTCCCTGAGTAAGTCTTCCAGAGACGAAGTATAAAAAGCCACTTGGGAATTTTCAAATTGAGCACTAAAAGCATGCCGAAGCTGCCAGAATCGAAACAAATTAGTTTAGAGTTAGGCAATTCATATTTCTGTTTCAATTTATCCTCACTTAGGCCCCTTTCACACTGGGGCGGTAGGGGGCGTCGGCGGTAAAACAGCGCTATTTTTAGCGCTGTTTTACCGCGGTATTCTGGCGCGAGTGGTGCGGTTTTAACCCCCCGCTGCCGGCCGAAAAAGGGTTAAAATCCCTCGTATAGCGCGGCTACAGCCGCGGTATAACCGCGGTATAGCCACGCTGTCCCATTGATTTCAATGGGCAGGAGCGGTTTAGGAGCGGTGAATACACCGCTCCTTCACCGCTCCAAAGATGCGGCTTGCAGGAGATTTTTTCTTCTCCTGCCAGCGCACCGCTTCAGTGTGAAAGCCCTCGGGCTTTCACACTGAACAAACAGCGGAGGCTGTTTAGGGGCGGTTTGCAGGCGCTATTTTTAGCGCAATAACGCCTGCAAACCACCCCAGTGTGAAAGGGGCCTTACACACAAAGTCTATTTCATTGACAAATTGTTAAAATGTTTCTAGTTAAGTTCACTGATAAAGAATGTTCTAATTCTTGGCAGACTGCCCAATTTTTCTCTTCCTTTCTTTTGAGGGCTGTGGCTTCAGAAGAGCAGAGAGAATTCTTTGCATAGCAAGAATCGTGAAACACTTTTTTCAAGATCGCAAAGGGGGAAAAATTGCGATAACGATTCTTGACGATTAATCGCGCAGCTCTACTTACCGGTAACTTGTTTTCCAGGAGTCTTTCAGGACAGCATCTTGAGAGAGTGGCTCCACCCACTTGTCAGGAAACACACCTCCACCAATCTTTTAAAAGGAGGCTCCTTCCCACTTATCATCAGTAGTAGTAGAGAACCTCCGGCCCAAGCTGGAACACATAATCAGAATATGGTTAGTCACAGCATAATAATTCATAACAATAAGGGCGGGTTGCTGCTGTCCTGAAAGACTCCTGGAAAACAAGTTACCGGTAAGTCTAACTCAATTTTTTCCTTAACGTCTTTCAGGACAGCATCTTGAGAGGATAAAAGAGACTTACCCACTAGGCAGGGACTACAGCCTGCAAGACCTTTCTGCCAAAAGCCTGCTCGCTTGCTGACAGAAGATCCAGTCTGTAATGACGGACAATTGTTAGGTAACTTGACCACGTAGCCGCCTTACAAATTTGATCTGGGGTGGCACCAGCTATTTCTGCCCATGTAGTGGCCTGAGCCCTGGTAGAATGTGCTTTAATTCCCAGCGGGGGAGATAGCCCCGACTGAGAGTAGGCTGCCAGAATAGCGGATATGAGCCATCTAGCTATTGATTGCTTACATGCTTGGTGGCCCTTCTTTTTTCCAGAAAAAAAGTACAAAAAAAGAGTCTGAAGAACGAAAGTTCTTTGTTACTTCAAGATAATATAATAAAGTCCTTCTTACATCCAAATTGTGGAATTAGCTTTCTTTCTCCCCTGAAGGGTTTGAGCAAAAGGTTGGTAGGATGATCTCCTGCGACCTGTTGTGGGCTGACGCTACCTTTGGCAAAAACCCCGGATCGGTTTTGAGTATAATCCTATCTGTGTAGATGGATAAAGAGGGTTTTTTAACAGATAGGGCGTGCAGCTCACTAATTCTCCTTGCCGATGTTATTGCAACCAAAAATAAAGTCTTAAGAGTAAGATTCTTTAGTGAAATTTCTTGTAGTGGTTCAAAAGGTTCCTTCGTGAGGGCTTGTAGGACCAGTGATAGATCCCAATTGGGAAAGTGCTTAGCAGGAGCTGGTCTGGATCTAGTAAGCGCCTTGAAAAATCTTATAACTAAGGGCTCAGAAGAGACTGGTCTTTCCAGAAAAACTCCCAATGCTGCTATCTGCACTTTAAGCGTGCTAACTGACAAGCTTTTGCCTGCCCCATTTTGAAGGAATTCTAAAATTTACACCAAATTATTTTTTTTTAAATTATATTTATTGCAGTATTTCAATTTATGTACAGAACAGAGCCTATTGGGCATACCCCGCTCGGACGTAGAACAGCAAACATAGCTAAAACAAGAAGGTAAAATAGAGAAAAAAAAACCCACCATCAATAAAACAAAAAGAACCCCCCCGGGTACGCTCGGACCACCTATGCAGTGCGAACACACGTTTGTCCAGTTAAACTTCAGAATTAGGTCCACTTGAAAGATAGTCCCTCTCTCAGACTCTAGTCACGCAGAAAATTCCTGATAGGTGTAGCAAGAATTCAAAGTTCCTTTAACTAAGGATGGTTGAATTATTATTAATTAATTAATTAATTAATTAATTATTATTATTATACGGAATATTTACTAGTCATCTAAAGAGTCTACATTTGTAGACGGGGATTCCACCCAGATGCCCCATATTTTGTGAAATTTCTTAGCACATCCTCTAGACAAGTAAGTGGCCTTATACAACGGGAGGGCAGAGTTAATTAATCATTTCCAGAGATTGACAGATGGGGCAGCAGAAGATTTCCACCGAAGTACAATGGCCTTGCGTGCATAGTAGACTAATAATCCCAGGAGGGTTCTGACTGCTCGGCTATGAGCCAGAGGCTCAAAAAGACCCAGTATGCACACCTCCACCGTCAGCGGTATCTGGATGATGGTAACAATGGAGACAACCATAGCTACCTCCCTCCAAAAATGGTTTATTTGAGGACAGGACCAGAATATATGAATCAAATCCGCCGACGGGGGAACACACCTCCAGCAGGAACCTGGAACAGATGGGTATATTTTATGCAGGCGCGAGCGTGTGTAATACACCCCATGCTTGATCTTAAATTGTATTAGTCTGTCTCTTGCCGAAACCAATTGCGTGAAGGAACATTCCCACGCATCCTCCCAGTCCTCTGCATCCATGCCTGGGAAGTCCTCCACCCACTTGGCCTTAAGAATTTTAAGTGTGTATATTAGGTGACATTACTTTGTATATATTGGACAGAGGCTTGGTTACAGATTCGTCCCTGAGTAAGTCTTCCAGAGACGAAGTATAAAAAGCCACTTGGGAATTTTCAAATTGAGCACTAAAAGCATGCCGAAGCTGCCAGAATCGAAACAAATTAGTTTAGAGTTAGGCAATTCATATTTCTGTTTCAATTTATCAAAGGTCTGCAACCGACCCCCGGCACAAATCTGGTCTATATATTTAATACCCCTAATAGCCCAGATATTAGGATCTGGAATTGACATAAACTCTGACAGTGAACAATTAAACCAAAGGGGAGTATGTGGTGAGATATGTCCAGAAGGCATGGGGCGCAGAGAAAGGGCCGCTGACCACGCTCTCAGGACACTTTGCATGGCCACTGTTAGCTGAAAAGGTGCAGAGGGTACACGATAGATTAAGTTCCGCAACGCCTCATAGGAGCCCAAACATGCTGCCTCCAGAACCACTGCTGCGTTGGACTCATCAGAAACTAACCAATTGTGTGCGTGTGACAACTGGGCTGCCAGGAAGTATTCATGTAGGTCGGGACACGCCAAACCCCCCTCCTTCCAAGGTCTCTGCAACACCGCCAACTTAACTCTCGGCTGGCCTGTGCCCCAGGGAAAAGCAAGCAGGGTAGTATTTATCAAGCGGAACACCTTCTTGGGTAGCCACACAGGGGAATGTCTAAGCACATAGAGAAAAACAGGCAAGAGCTTCATTTTGAACACATTGGTTCATCCAATTAGGGAGAGGGGAAGCTGGGCCCATGCTTTCAGTTTAACTTTCATATTTTGTATCAATGGAGCTAGGTTCAATGTATAGTAGTCATCAGTAGATGAGGAAATGTAGATGCCCAGGTATTTAATTTTGTTGGCCCATATTAAGGGGAGATTAGGGTCTGGTAGAGATTTGCCACAGTGTCAATCGGCAATATTTGGGACTTGTCCCAGTTAACTTTGAGTCCTGAGCAGGCAGTGAAACTGGAGACAACGCCTAGAGCTGCCTGAAGGGAAGGATCTGGGTCATTCAGGAATAGAATGAGATCGTCTGCATACATGGCTAGATTTTCATGTAGTTTTTCATGTATGGAGCCGACCTGAATGCCCCTGACCATGTCCGCATGTCTAAGGGCCGAGGCAAGTGGCTCCATCACCAGGGCAAAAAGTGCCGGTGATAACGGGCAACCTTGCCTTGTACCTCTGCCGATTGGGAAGGGAGGCGAGAGGGTGCCACCTAGTTTGACCCCTGCTGTCGGGCACCTATAAAGATGTCGATCCACCTGCGGAATTCAACCCAGAATCCCATGACCTCCAGGGCTGAGGACGTATATGGCCAAGCCACCGAATCAAATGTCTTCTCTATATCCAATGCCACCAGTACCCTATTGGAGTTCTCAGAAGATGATAACTGCAGGTGAGTGAAAATGCTATGTAAGTTGATGTCTGTCGATTTTCCTGATATAAACCCAGTTTGATCTATGTTGACCAGTGATGGGAGAATCGTCTGCAATCAAGTTGCCAAAATTTTGGTTAATATCTTTAAGTCATAATTTAGTAAAGAGATCAGCCTGTATGAGGCACAATAGGACTTGTCCTTGCCCTGTTTGGGAATTAAAACAATATGAGCTTGGTACATAGAAGGGGGCAGGGACATCTGCGTTTTACACTCGGCATATACCTGTAGAAGTTTAGGTGCAATTAGGGCTGCATATGTTTTGTACCAGTCACCAGGAAGACCATCTGGGCCCGGTGTTTTGTTGCCTGGAAACGAGCGGATTGCCACCTCTATTTCCTCAGTAGTAAAATCCCTATCTAGAAACTCACAATCTTCCTGCGATAGAGTGGGTAAATGTAATGACTGGAGATAGTCCCTAATCTGCTCAGCAGGCCAATTAGGGAGAGCTGTATAGAGATTTTCATAGAATTCTTTAAATTCCTGCAAGATTTGATCAGAATTAAAGACCACTCAGCCACCTGAGCAACGGATTTTAGACACCACCGTTAGCAGTTTAGATTCCGCAACCAGATTTGCCAGAAGCTTACCATTTTTGTCTCCGGACTTAAAGATCCTTCCAGCCAATGAACCCAGATCTAGGTGCGTGGCCGAAGTAAGATGCAGAGACAAAGCTCTTCTCGTCTTGATCAATTGGCTGAAACGATCAGGAGCTGGGGTGTCAGAAAAAGCCTTAGCGGCCTCATTTTCTCTGGATTCAATCTGCTGTATTTGAGAGGACAGCTCAGATCTGACTGCCTTGATAGCTGAGATGTACTCTCCCCTAGTGTTGGCTTTAAAAGCCTCCCAGACCACATGTGTTGAGGCAGAGCCTTCATTAAGGTCCCAGTATTGTTGTATTTTTGGGGAAACCATCTCCTCAACCTTAGGGTCCTGCAACCACTTAGCTGCCAGACGCCAGCATTTCTCACTCCTGTTCTCCGACAACACCAGCCTGATCTCCAGAGGGGCATGGTCAGAGAGGCCCGCAGATAGGTGCGAGACCTCCCCCACCGCTGCCAAGGTGCAGGTGTTGCCAAAGACCAGGTCGATCCTGGATCCCGATGTATGAGTAGTGGAGTAGAAGGAGTATTCCCTGTCATTGTGATGTTTCCATCTCCAAATTTCAGTGTAGTCAAAGGCCTGTGCCCAATGGAGCAAATCAGGTGTACAGATTTTATTAGGATTGGACGAGTCTAGAGATGGGTCTAAAGTGGAATTGTAGTCTCCTTGTAGAGGACCCGTTGGTTGAAAGGAGGAGGAACATATACATTGACCAGAGCATACATAATCAACTTAATTTCAAGCAACAGAATTATATACGGACCCTCCAGATCTGTCACCACCTGAACAACCTTATATGCAAGGGATTTGGGCAGTAATATAGCCACTCCCCTTGCATAGCTAGAGTAAGTTGCATGAAATGACTGCTGCACCCAGGACCTTCGAAGGGCGAGAATTTTGTTACCTAGGAGATGTGTCTCTTGCAGGAACAAAATAAGCGGTTTGTGATGATTTCGATATTTGAACATCAAAGCCCTCTTGATCTTGTCATTTAGACCCCGGATATTTCAAAATATAAGTTTTAGTTCCGTAGACATCTTGGACATATATTATTATTATTATTATACAGGATTTATATAGCGCCAACAGTTTACGCAGCGCTTTACAATATAAAAGGGAGACAATACAGTTATAATACAATAAACTACTAAAGGATTAAGAGGGCCCTGCTCAGAAGAGCTTACAATCTAATAGGGTGGGGCAGGTGGTACAAAATGTTGTAACTGTGGGGAATGAGCTGTTGGAAGTAATAGGAGATTAGTTGGAGACGTGATAGGCTTTCCTGAAGAGATGAGTTTTCAAAGATCACCTGAAGGTAGCAAGAGTAGGGGATAGATGGAGGTAGCGAGTTCCAGAGGATGGTAGAAGCTCTGGAGAAATCCTGGAGACGATCATGGGAGGAGGAGATGAGAGAGCTTGAAAGCAGGAGGTCTTGAGAAGAGAGGAGAGATCGATTTGGGTGATATTTGGAGACAAGATTGGTGATGTAGCTCGGGACAAAGTTGTGAATGGCTTTGTATGTTGTGGTTAGTATTTTGAATTTAATTCGCTGGGTGATTGGGAGCCAGTGTAGGGATTGGAGTAGAGGGTTGGCAGACACTGAGCAGTTGGTAAGATGGATAAGTCTGGCAGCAGCATTCATTGTAGACTGAAGAGGGGATAGCCTATGGAGAGGTAGGCCAATGAGAAGGGAGTTGCAATAGTCAAGGCGAGAGGTAACAAGGGAGTGAATGAGGATCTTGGTGGTTTCATTTGTTAAAAAGGGGCGAATTTTAGAGATGTTACGGAGGTGAATTCTACAAACTTTTGACAACGATTGGATTTGATGCTGAAATGACAAGTCTAGGATCACACCTAGTAGGTGTGGGGAGGGACTGATGGTTGCATTTTGATGGAAAAGTCATAGAGGGGGGCACGGGCGGGGGGGAATATTAATAGCTCAGTTTTAGAGAGATTTAGTTTAAGGACGTGGTGCGACATCCATGCTGATATGTCAGTTAGTAAGTTAGTAATGCGAGAGGAGACTGAAGGAGTGAGGTGAGGAGTAGACAGATAGATTTGGGTGTCATCAGCGTATGAGTGGTATTGGGTGGTTATTAAGTGACCAAGGGAGGAGGTGTAGATAGAGAAGAGAAGGGGTCCAAGAACAGACCCTTGGGGACCCCCACAGAATGGGGCAATGGAGAATAGGAAACAGAGTTGTAGGTGACACTGAAGGAGCGCTGTGATAAATAGGCAGAGAACCAGGATAGAGCAGAATCTTGGAGACCAAGGGAATGTAGTTTATTGAGAAGGAGCGGGTGGTCAACAGTATCAAAGGCTGCAGAGAGGTCAAGTAGTAGGAGTATGGAGTACTGGCTGTTGGTTTTAGCAGTTAGTAAATCGTTAGTGAGTTTTAGTAAGGCAGTTTCCGTGGAGTGCTGCGAGCGAAAGCCAGACTGTAAGGTGTCGAGAAGGTTATTTTCACTGAGGTAGGAGCTTAGACAGTTGTAGACTAAGCATTCTAGAAGTTTAGAGGTCAATGGGAGCAATGAGATGGGTCTTAAGTTGTTCAGGTTGGTAGGGTACAGTGGGGGCTTTTTAGGAATGGGAGTGATCTGCGCATGTTTTAGAGGGAAGGGGAAGATGCCACTAGAGAGGGAGAGATTGAAGATGTGGGTGAGGGAGCATCGGATAGAAGAAGAGGGTGACCGTAATAGTTGTGAGGTAACAGGATCCAACGGACAATTGGTTAGGTGGGCATCCGAGAAAAGTTTTGTCACCTCTTCAGTAGTAGCCAATTCAAAAGAGGAGAGTGTCGAATGTGCTGCTAGGCAAGGTATGCTGGGTGGGGGAGACGTACGCACAGTGGAGGTGTCAAGATTTGCATCGATCTTGTCTTTGAAGTGATTGGCAATCTCTTGGGCAGTGAGTGAGTTAGTGGGTAGAGGGGGTGGGGGACGAAGCAGAGAGTTAAAGGTTGAGAAGAGCCGACGGGGACTGGATGACAAGGAATTAATAAGAGAGACAAAGTAGGCTTGTTTGGCAGCATGGAGGCATGAATTGTATTTTAGAAGGGCAGATTTATATAGGGTGAAGTCTTGCAGGCATTTGGTTTTACGCCACAGTCATTCAAGAGCACGGCAATGTCTCTTGAGATTTCTAGTGTTGTCAGTTTGCCAGGGTTGTAACGGTCGGGGCCTGATTGTGCGTGTGGTTAGAGGAGCAAGTGCATCTAGTGATGATGAGAGTGAACTGTTGTAGACAGAGTTGGCCAGGTCAGGACAGGACAGGAGAGAGAATATGTCATATAGGCGGTCAGTAGCAGAATAGAGAAGAGAAGGGTTAAAGTGGCGAAGGTTTCTACAAGTAATTGTTTGCTGCTTGGTGGGATGGGTGGTTGGAGGCAAGGATACAGTGAAAATAATGAGGTTGTGATCAGAGAGAGGAAAGGGGGTGTTGGTGAGGTTGCCAGGGTTGCAGAGATGGGAGAATACAAGGTCAAGGGTATTACCATTGGAGTGAGTGGAAGTATGTGTCCATTGGGTTAGGTCAAAAGATGAGGTTAAGTTGAGAAGTTTAGCTGTAGTTGGGCTGTTAACATTGACAGGAATGTTGAAGTCACCAAGAATAATGGTGGGTATTTCAGAGGAGAGAAAGTAGGGTAGCCAGGCAGCAAAGTCATCAAAAAAGCGCGATACTGGTCCTGGAGGCTGATAAATTGCTGCAATCCTCAGAGAAATGGGAGAAAACAGACGAATACAGTGCATCTCGAAAGAAGAGAGGCATAGAGAGTGAGGGACAGGAAGGACTTGGAAGGTGCTTTGTGGGAATAGAAGGAAGCCAACTCCACCTCCTTTCTGTCTGTCGGGTCTGGGGGAGTGAGTCCAATGGAGACCACCATGGGAGAGGGCAGCAGGAGAAGCTGAGTCAAAATTTTGAAGCCAGGTTTCTGTTATGGCGAGTATGTTAAAGCCATTAGAGATGAAGAGGTCATGTACAGATGTTAGCTTGTTACAGATGGAGCGGGCGTTCCAAAGGGCGTATGAGATTGGTGGGCTGCTTTGAGGAAGCAGGGGGATAGAAATTAAACTGAGTGGCTTGCAGTTGGAAAATGGCGGACCAGGATTAGGAGAAATGTCACCTGAGACTAGGAGAAGGAGGAGGGCGAGGAAGGCAAAGTGGGAGTGGGATGTGCATGAGCGCACGTGTCTAGTGGCCCTGGTGTTTATGTCAGCATGTGGGTGCAGCAAATGCATGAGATGATGGGTGCCATAGTAGGGAGAGGGTAGGAGTGAGCGTGATATGTGCATGCTGCAGGGAAGAGAGGAGGGGTAGAGTAAAGATAATTTGAGGATAGAAGAAACCAATGTGAGAAGGAAGAGAATAAGGAGCATGTTAGTGGATAGAGAGTGGGAAACTAACTTAATATAAAATAAATGTCAAAAGCTGGTTTGCTTGTCGTCTTGCAGAGTGGAGCAGAGTTCTTGTTGTATCTTCATTCAGCTTTAGTTAAACTGCGTTGGTGAAACTGCGCATCACTTGTGACAGAGCCACTCAGGACAGAGCCATGATGTCTGCGCCTTGCCCCTGTCTGCGCCACCCCATAAACTGCTTTAAATTTATAGGGAGACTAAGCAGGGATGCATTTCTCAGTTGGTCATTATTGGGTCTGATGTGAGACACCTGAATATGGGGAGGAGATGGCCAGTACCAGACCAGCTATTGCAGTGCGTTTGTTATAGAGCTTGCATTAACTATAGAAGTCTAAAGATATGGCAGCAGGAGACGTTTACCAAAAATGTTACAGCAAAGTCAGTTTAGTAGAGATGTACAGATGTAAAGATGGATAGGAAACAATTACCAAAAATATTACAGCAAAGTCAGTTCAGTAGAGATGTACAGATGGATAGGAGACAATTACCAAAAATGTTACAGCAAAGTCAGTTCAGTAGAGATGTACAGATGGATAGGAGACAATTACCAAAAATGTTACAGCCAAGTCAGTTCAGTAGAGATGTACAGATGTACATATGGATAGGAGACAATTACCAAAAATGTTACAGCAAAGTCAGTTCAGTAGAGACGTACAGATGTACAGATGGATAGAAGACAATTACCAAAAATGTTACAGCAAAGTCAGTTCAGTAGAGACGTACAGATGTACAGATGGATAGGAGACAATTACCAAAAATGTTACAGCAAAGTCAGTTCAGTAGAGACGTACAGATGTACAGATGGATAGGAGACAATTACCAAAAATGTTACAGCAAAGTCAGTTCAGTAGAGACGTACAGATGTACAGATGGAAGATAGATAGGAGACAATTACCAAAAATGTTACAGCAAAGTCAGTTCAGTAGAGACGTACAGATGTACAGATGGATAGGAGACAATTACCAAAAATGTTATAGCAAAGTCAGTTCAGTAGAGATGTACAGATGGATAGGAGACAATTACCTGTAAAAGAGCAGAGAAGACATGATCAGAATTGATAACTGCGTCGGTGAAACTGCGCATCACTCGTGACAGAGCCACTCAGGACAGGGCCATGATGTCTGCGCCTTGCCCCTGTCTGTTATAGTAAAGTAGCCGGATGACACATAGGTGAGGAGGGGCTTCCTCCCATTGGATACCTGAGAGAGAAAGCAAAATAGGGCAGTTTTGAAGATAATAAGGACCATTATGGCATAGTGAAAGAACCAGGCAGTCAATGGATGTAGAGCATACACAATCTAAAGAAAAAAAATAGAAAACTCCCCACTGATCATAGAGGGCCCCATCAAAAAACTAGGTCAGTTTAACCTGTAAACCTGTTAGAAACCCCTACTGACCAGAACCCCAACAAAATATCTAGTCAGTTTTATACCCTAAACTCAACTTAAACTTGGCTATTATAAAGTCCCTCCAGTTGAGTGGAGAATAGCAGGTCAACAACTTCAGGTGCACTCTTTGAAAACAAACCGTGAGGGGAGGAGCGAAGTTCACTTGGAGTTATTCATGAGGCAACTCCGGTGCTTGCAGTGAAATTGGAAGGATAAAATAAGTAAGGATGAGGAAAATCTGTGCTTCAGGTGAGTGTAAGTTAGAGATCCTTATCTCAGAGTGGTCAGCCATTCATCAGCATTCGCCGGGTTATCAAAGAAACAAACCATTCCATCATGCTGGACCCAAGCATGCCGTACTTGATACCTTTAACTCGGAGCCGTTTACAGACGTCATTAAAGGTTTTTCTCTTCCTCTGCAGCTCGGCTGAGAAATCAGGGAAGAGGAGTACAGAGGCATTGCCGTACTTGAGTGCTGGATGGCTGCGAGCTTCAGAGAGGATCCTATCCCTGTCACAATAGTTGAAGAACCGGACTAAGAAGGGTCTTGGCGGATTTCCAGGAATCAATCAGCCCGTGGGTGCTCGATGGACTCTTTCAACCACATAAGTGGAGTGGGCATCTGTGAGTCCCAGCAGATTTTTAAAGAAATCCTCTGTAAATTCTGCCGGATGATCCCCTTCCTCCCTCTCGGGCAGGCCAAGGACTCGCACATTATTGCGTCTCAGCCGGTTTTCCGCGTCATCCGATTTAGTAACCAGGATCTGTACTGTGCGTTGCAGCTCAGCAATGGAGTTGACATGGGTGGCAGTAAGATCTTCCGTAGCGGATATTCTGGACTCCAGCTGTGGTGCAGGAGGAATTGGTGACAACTGGTGCTGAGGATGTAACTTAGCGGCCTTGGAGGACTTTTTCTTTGAGGACATCTGCCCTGGATACACAGTAGGTAGGGGCCTTGAAAAGGAGAGGCAGCCTGGGTCTGCAGCAGCACAGGAGGGAGACTTGGGTGTACCAAGATGGCCACCATCACTAGGCCCCAATAGATCTCAGCAGACACTGGGCAGTGACACTAGAGCTCTCTACTTTATTGCAGGGAGATGAGCAGACAGAAGAGGCAGTGCAGTGAAGTTCCAGGGGCCCAGGGTGAGTGTGGCCCGGCAGATTGAGGAGGCAAAGATGGCGGCCGTCACCAGGCCTCTATAGGCCGCGGCCGGATCCTCAGGCTGGCGCTGCCGAGAAGATGCTATGCTGCTGGAGGGAGGCAGGGGCACAAGAGGGAGAGATGAGGCTGCGAGTCCCCCCATTCTCTGGGCATAAGGATGGTGGAGGTTCAGGACCCAGGGCCTTGCAGATTGCGGCGGCAGCGGCTGCTGGGAGGTGAGCGCTATGACGGCCCGGATATCGCTGCGGACGGGCCGCAGATCTCCCCAATATCTGGCCCAGGGTAAAGCAGAGTGTGAGGAGGAACGATCCGGGGAGCCGATAATGCTCATCGGACCACTGGATGCACAGATGGCGCAGGATTACAAAAAGGATTCCCAGGGGTCCTCTCTAAGTTGTCTGCCGCTACACACATCCGGACACGCCCCCCTACACCAAATTTTTAACCGTTCTATTTGTCAAATGACACCAGGAGTTGTAGACTTTCCAATATTTAGCATAGATTTTTCTGGTTACTGTTTTTCTACTGGAAAGAAGGGTACTTACCAAAGGCTGTGACAGACCTTTGTTTCTTAACAACTGCTCCTCAGATACCAAGCGGTGAGGCTTAGACTGGCCACTTCCGGATGATGTATCGGACCTTGTAAAAGCAAGTCTTGCCGGGGAGGCAGCTGCCAAGATGGTTTGCCTGCCATCTGTAGAATGGTGGTAAACCATGCCCTTTTTGGCCAAAATGGAGTAATTAGAATTACTGTCACTTTCTCCCTCTGTAGCTTCCTCAATACCAACGGGATTAGTTGAAAAGGAAGAAAGGGATAACCCAGATGAAAGTTCCAAGGCTGTATTAATGCATCTGTCCCCTGGGAACTGTCGTTTCTGTGAATTGAGAAGAAAACCAGGAGTTGCGTATTTTCTTTTGACGCAAACAGGTCTATTTGTGGCTGGTCCCAGGCCCTGCTGATTATTGCAAAAACCTCCGGATTCAAGCTCCATTCTGCCTCTTAAATCCGTCTTCTGCTTAGATAATCTGCCACTACATTTAGAGTGCCCTTGAGGTGGACTGCTGATAAAGACAGCACATGATTTTCTGCCCAACCTAGGATCTTTGAAGCCAGTAACTGAAGTGTTTTGCTTCTTGTGCCCCCTTGCTTGTTCAGATAGGCTATGGTAGTGGCATTGTCTGAGAGGACCTGGACATGGGAACCTTGAAGGATTGGAGAGAAGGCATCCAATGCTAAGGCGACTGCCCTTAGTTCCCTCCAATTTGAGGACTTTTTCACCTCTGACTGAGACCAAACTCCTTGTGCGAAGGTTTGACCCAGGTGCGCCCCCCATCCCCACACGCTGGCATCTGTCATTACAACTTTTTCTATTGGGAAAGACCATAGCAAGCCCTTTGACAGATTTACCTGATTTCTCCACCACCAAAGCGATCGCTTGACTTTGATGGGGATTTTTACCTTTGCCTCCAGAGATTCTGTCCTGTGATTCCATGCTCTCAGGAGAAAACTCTGAAGAGGTCTGAAATGTAACCTTGCCTATTGAATGGCTGGCATGGCTAAGGTTAGGGTTCCTAGGGCTGACATGACTCGTCTTACTGATAATTCCTTATTTGTCTGTAAGGAGGCTACAACATTTTGGACTTTTACCCTTTTCTCTCTGCTCCACTGAACTGATTTGATACCCCAGAAATAGCACTTCTTGGGCTGGATTGAAATTTGACTTTTGCATGTCTACAATCCAACCCAAGGCTTCTAGATGACTGCGGGCTTTCCCGAGGTCCTCTAACAATTTTTCCCTGGAAGGGGCAAACAAGAGTAGGTCGTCTAGGTACAGAATTACAGCGATCCCCTGCAGGCGGAGAGGTGCGAAAGCTTCTGCCATCACCTTTGTAAATATTCGCGGGGCAGAAGACAGGCCGAAGGGGAGGGCCTTGAATTGTAGGTGCAGAAACTCGTTCCCCATGTTTAACGCCATCCTTAGGAATTTCTGAGACTGAGGGGCTATGGGGATATGCAGATAGGCATCTCGAAGGTCGATCGATGCCATAAAGCATTCCCTTGTCAATAGGTTTCTGACCGTGAAGATGGAGTCCATATGAAACCTTTTGTATAGGACCGATCTGTTCAGTGGTTTCAAGTTGAGGACTAATCGAAAACTTCCGGATGGCTTTTTTATCAGGAATATATGGGAATAGAATCCCTGATAATGCTCCCCCTGTGGAACCTGAGTCACAACCCCCTGATCTATCACATCCTTTAACAGGTTCTTCATCGCTAGGGACTTTGTTGCATCTCTTGGTAGATTTGTTATAAAGTAACTTTCTGGGGGGAGGTCCGAAAATTCTATTCTGTAACCTTGGGCCAGCATGCACAGAATGTACTGGTTTTCTGTTATGCTTGCTCAATAGGGAAGAAAACCCTAAAGTCTTCCTCCCACCTGTAAGCGGCTGTCATTGCGTCTTGCTGGTTGACGCAGGAAGATGGAAAAGGATATTTCCTTTGCCTTTTCCCCTTTGTCCTGACCAATTTTTCTTTTGAGGCTTGTTTTGTTCCTGAGCCCTTTTAGAATGAAAAAAACACTTGACTGGTTGTTTCTTCTTCTTGACAGGAAAAGATTTCTTTTTATTTGCAGTCCTGTCAAGAACTGAGTCCAAATCGGGGCCGAACAATAAATCCCCTAGGAAAGGCACCCTGCATAGTTTGTTTTTAGATTCTGCGTCCCCCGGCCAGGTTTTTAACCATAGAGCCCTTCTGACTAAATTAGTAAGGGTTGAGGCTTTTGCTATCATACTGATAGATTTAGCTGATGCATCTGAGACATAGGCTACAGCTGCTGACAGTGTTAAAAGGAATCAAGGATTTCTTGCATAGGAGAATCAGCTATTATATGAGCCTTAAGCTGATTCACCCAATACTCCATATTCCTAGAGACGCAAGTAGTTGCCATTGCTGGCTTGAGGTTGCCCATGTTGGATTGCCAAGCCCTCTTTAGTTGTTGATCCATCTTTTTGTCCATGGGGTCTTTTAAGATCCCCATGACCTCAAATGCCAAATCGGTTGATCTTGACACTTGAGAAAAGGCTGCATCGAGCTTTGGAACTTTATTCCAGAGAGCCGCTGGGTCATCATCAAAAGGAAACCTTCCCTTGTGAGCTTTTGGGAAGAAAGGTTTTCTTTCAGGATCAGTCCATTCTTTTTTAATTGCCTCAGCAATTACTGCATGGACTGGAAAGGAACAAGTTTTGGGCTCGCTGAGTCCTGCATACATCTTGTCATGTAAAGACAATTTTTTGCGCTCTTCCTCTAGGCTCAAAGTAGCATAAATTGCCCTCAAGAGACCGTCTACTTGCTCCAAAGACAATTTATATTTGGAGGGAGTATTCTCCACCTCTTCCTCATCCTCATCTGATTCTTCATTAGAATGCGAGGGGGAAAGCCCTTCCTGGTTCAGAGGATCCCCTTCTGCCTCCACTGCCGGGACTAACAGTGAGCCTTGAGAAGATTGTGAGGTAGTCGGCTGACTTGAGGATGGATTTGTCAGCGAAGATCGAAAGGATTGAATAGTGGCATCCAGCTCCTTTTTGACAGATGCGATCAAATCGATGCATGCAGAAGAAGCTTCTTCCTTCACCAAAGAGTCAATATATGTTTGACATAAAGTCTTATTCCAGCCTTCAGGTAATTTAGTCTTGCATGAGGGACATTTCTTTTTAATCCCTGGGTCAGAGCTCTTGGCCTGCCATGATAAGGGGAAGAGGAAAAAGGAAAAAAGACAAACCATCCTTTTGAGTCAGCCTGAACTCATTCAAGAGGCTCACCGCAGGTGCACAGTGAGAAACAAAACACCAGTCTCATGTGCCCAGACAGGCCCCGCCACCAGGGGGAAATACACTCAAGTCCCACTAATAACTAGGGAGAAGAGAGCTAGAGAGAGACCCATAGTAAACTAGAGCAGAACGTCAGTCTGCTCCTTACCTGGGCCTTGCTGGTGCCTGTGCCTGTCCCACTTGCTGCGGATCCCGAGTCCATTGCTGGTGCTGCAGCACGATGCATGTGGAAAACGCCGGTTCCGGACTCCATTAGTGCCTATGCGCCGGTGTTCTGCCGAGAAAGTTCCCCTCGGCGGATAAGGACCCCCCTCTACTGCGCAGGCGCAGCGCTTGCGCAGTAGGAACAACAGGGGAGCCGCCGAAAAGAGCCGAAGCTGAACACCTGAGTCAGCTGTACACGGCGCCTGCGTGCAAAGACTATTTTAATAAAAAAGAGTTTGTAACAGGCACCTCGCGGGCTCGCTACGCTCGCCACGCTTCGGGCACGGCCTCACTGCGCTCGGCATAATATTATTCTAACTCTATGTCCACTTGGATGGTGGGGCTTTAACGTGGACATAGGATAGAATGTAGTGCGCAGGCGCCGTGTACAGCTGACTAAGGTGTTCAGCTTCGGTTCTTTTCGGCGGCTCCATTGTTGTTGTCTACTGCACAGTAGAGGGGGGTCCTTATCCGCCGGGGGAACTTTCTCGGCAAGACACTGGACCAGAACTGGAAATATAGGCACCAGACCCTCCCCCCCTGCGCTTTCCGGCGGAAATGACGCCCAGCGCCTGCTCGTCGGATGCCGCCCCACTTCCAGTTACCTCACTTCCGGCGGATGCACTCTCTCAAGGTGCTGTCCTGAAAGACGTTAAGGGAAACACAACATAACAAAATTCCTGCTAAATTTCTACTAAAACATCGTTCACATGTGGCATACTAAAGTGTACGCCCATGGAGGGCCATGTTTACCCACACAGGGATGCACAGGTGTTCCATGCATCCCGGGACAGGCAGTCCCATTTATGTCAATTGGAATACAATGCCTGCACAGGCATAGTTGCTGTTCCCAATCTGACATCCGTGTGGGTACACCACCCCAAACCAGACAGTGTCAGTTGGGCGACATGCATGCGGACCTACATGGATGTAAAATTGGAAGCAACGGCTCTGTTCATGCAGGTGCTACATCCCAAATGACATCAATGGGCAGCCTGCACAGAGATGCACAGAACACCTGTGCATTCCAATAAAGGTACGCCGTGTATGCCCTGTGTGAACAAGGCCTTAGGCCCCTTTAACACAAGCAGAAAGAACGGGTCTGCCTGTCTGTTTTTCAGGCGGGCCTAATCGAACCACCCATTGTTCTCTATGGAGAGGCTGATGTAAATGGACATATGTACGTTTACACCTGCCTGCATCCGATCCAGTCCTGTCCGTTAAAAACATCCATCTAGTAGATTGGATAGAAATGGACAGGCAGTCCATTTCCATCCGACTGCCCCATAGAGAACAGCGGCTATGTCCGCTCTGCATCAGCGAAGCGGAGACGGACCTGTCATCCGCCTGCTCAGCAGGGGTCAGCAGACAAATCCCCCGCCGAACAGGTGGATCTGCTTGGCAGAGTCCGCTCCATGTGAAAGGGGTCTTATCAGAAGCGGCAGGTCCATTAGGGGCGCAGGGGTGTTTGTATGAGCCTGAGGCTCTAATTGGCTTGAAAAAGGTTGGGCTTAGGGCGTAGAGCATCGCACTGCGAACCCACCCACTTGTGACAATAGCAAATTAATATTCTTCCGGCTTCTTCTCCTGGCCAATCAGGATGGATCGGAATCGTGGAGGGGTGGAGAGAGGACCGTCACCGGGGAGGAGTGAGTGCGTGGGGGGGGGACTGTCACCATGGAGGTTTGAGTGTGGACGGACCTGGGGGGTCTTAGTATGTTTATGTTTTGTTTTTTTACATTTTTTTTTGGGGGGGGGGTCTTTGGTGAGCTATCAGAGGTCTAAACAGACCCCCATATCTCTTTTTTTGAGACAGAGAAAGGGACTGAAGATAGTCCCTTTCTCTTTAGCTGTCACGAATGTCACATATACCCCAATGCAAGTGGTCAGATACTGTAGCTAGCTACTGTGTGCTTTACCTATAGCAGCACCCTTTCCCTTAAGGCAAGCTGGCCTACCAGTACTTGGTTGCCCCCAGGACTTATACACAATGCTATAGTGTCTGGCCATCACACCAGGGCAGATGTGAACAGAGCAAACAACAGACTACTTGCAGTTTAGCAGACAGATAGCGTGGTTCTATGACAGTCCAGGTAAAGGGCAGGCTGAGTTCAGGGAATAGTCCAATATCCGATCCAATGACAGTCTAGGTAAAAGGCAGGCTAAGTTCAAGGAATAGTCCAATATGTGCGGGGGCAGTATGGGGGGTGTTCAGAGGTATTGGGGGGACACATCTGGATCCCCCCCAAGCAGCACCTGAAGCTGGCGGGAGCGGCAGAGAAGGGATGCCGGTTAATGATGGTGGCTGCGGGGGGGGAGCGGGTTTGCTGGGGGGGGTCGGAGAGGAAGAGTTAAGGAAGTAGTTCTAAGTAGAAGTTAGCGGCAGGAGGTGAAGAGGCAGAGGACAGGGAGGCGGCGGCATGGGTGGGCGGGGGGACAGCGGTCACATTAGTGGTTAATAACTCTAAACAGCGGGTTGTAATCTGCCTATCTGAGTTATAGAATTGTTTAGCAGAGTCTGCTGAACAATTCTGATATACAGTAAGCTTTTGGTCATTAAAGTGACCATAAGTTTATAGGAGTAGATATGAGGTCGGTATGGCGTACGGAGTTGGCCACCTGCGGGCACTTTTTAGGTCCGTACGGTGTATGGACCTTGCAGTGAAAGGGTTAATGGCTGTGTGTTGAGTAATTTTAGGGGACAGCAAATTTACACTGTTATACAAGCCGTACACTCACTACTTTACATTGTAGCAAAGTGTCATTTCTTCAGCGTTGTCATATGAAAAGATATAATAAAATATTCACAAAAATGTGAGGGGTGTTCTCACTTTTGTGAGATACTGTATATATAAATAGGGTGCTTATTGAATTGCTTTCTAAATCCCTTTGCTGATAATACCTGTTTGTACATTGGATGTATGTACTATTATTAATTGCTTCTTATATAAAGCTTGTATTATTTCCATATATACTTATGGCTAATGTTATCTGCTAGGTGCAGTAGTTCTTCTGATCCCAATTACTTTGATTAGATTACTAATTAATATCCCAGAAAGGGAATCCTCTCTGTTCACAGTGACCATGTCATGTGTGGAGGCACTGCTAACTTTATTATCAAACCCTCTCTTCCACTTAGCCTGGGTTCACACTATAGCGATGAGGGAACCAACGTGATTCCAGCGCCGGATCCCGCATCGCATCTCTCCCGCAGGCAGTTCACACTGCCCTCAACGAACTGCTGCGGGTGTCAATGCTATGTTAATGACACCCCCGGATTGGGTAGCAGAGCGAACTGTGGATTCAGACAGGAATCAGATCACATGGGTGTGGAAATAAAAATTCCCTGTACCTTTTTTATGTGAATTCAATGCGAGTTCAGCCATACAAACTGTATGGCTGAACTCGCATTGCACAGACATCGAATATGATTGTCACAGCAGTGCGAATGTGAATTAAATGTGATGTCTGTGTTCGCTATAGTGTGAACCCGGGCTTAGTGAAGGTTCTGGTTCTCTAAGGCCTGGTTCACACCTATGCATTTTTTTGTGCGTTTTCAGTTTTGCAGAAACTCATTACAGTCCATTTAACATCATTTCCTATGGATGCAGTTCATATCTGCAGCAGATATGGAAAGAGCCAGGGATTCTTTTCTGGTTTTTGGTTCCATAGACTTCAATGGATCAAAAGTGTATCGAAAAACGCAAAATGCACCAGGAATATGCAAACTGCACAGGTGTGAATCAGGCCTTATGGCCCATTCATACATGGTACTGCATGTGAATCCCACAGGAACGCTGTGCTATTCCTATGCAATTCTGTGCACTGCGATTTCACCCCCATTCATTTTAAATGGGCTGAAATTGCAGCGCACCAAAAGCAGAAACGCACGGCAATTGTACTTTTGTGCCACGCACTGCGTTTTGGGGTGTCGTTAACTTTGAACTGACCCCTGCATCAGATTACAAGGACAGCGCAAATGGAATGCAGAGGGGGGAGCCGCACAGGAACACAGCTCTCCTGTACTGCATTCTAGAGTGAACAGGTCCTTGTTTAACACAATATCCTGTATGAGGAGGGTCATTCCTCATAACCCCTCCCCAAAAAGAAGGAAACATGCAAAAAATGAATGCCTGCAGTTTTGAGACCTGCTGACAAAACCCACACCACTGTAATGCTATGATTGATATCCTAAGCTGCCTACGAGCTCTAACTGAGCTCTTTTCCAGGTAAGGAACAGCACATCACGGGACGTGCGTCACCGCCTTGGCAGGCTACGTACGTAACGTCACTCAGCGCGGAAGGCGCGGCCTGTGCATGGTGTATTTTATCCCCCTCAAGCTCCCTTACCTTACGGTCAATCCTAGTGTCATTTATATAAAAGATACAACTACAGCGGTGATACCAGGCTTGCTGCGCAATTAGTTTGCTGAGGAGAGAGCAGCTTTCCTGTTAGTTTGCGAACAGTTACGCCGTCCCCTCACTTTTGGCTGGTGCGGTGCTCGCCTATTCTTTGCCCCCAGTAAAGATGGCCGAAGAGGCATCAAATGTCGTCAGTGCCGGCGCCGGCGAGCGCACGCTACAATCTCCGCCCTATTCCTGCTCTGAGGGCGCGCTGCTGCCGCATCTCCCGGATCTGTTCTCTACCGACGACATGTCTGCCAGTAGCCTGCTGGAGCCGGTAATGAGAGCTAGTGTGGCCCGTCCCCTCCCTCTGTCTTCCCGTGTGTGTGTGTTCATGGCGCCTCCATCCTCTCCTCTTCCTGGTGTATTGTATTCTCTCCAGTAACAGCTGTCATGGTTTCCGTGTTTGTCTTCATTAGGTTGTGTTTTCCCCTCTCCATAATTCTGACCTAGGTGTCCCTCCCTCCTTCCCTCTCTCTCAGGTGATGTCTTTATGTCTCAGTGCTCTACTTCCGGTCTGTTTCCTGGCGTCCCCACCATCCTCTGTCTGCCTCCTCCAGCCTTTCTTCATCACTATTCCAGGCTTTTCCTATCTCTGGGGGAGGAATGATGCTTTGAGGGGGATCTTTAGTCTTCACTTAGCTTACTTCACTCAGATTTAGCTACACGCTGGGCTGGCCATACACTATCAAATCTCCTTTAGATCCACCAACATCTACCTACTACAAGGACCTGCCTTATTGGATACACATAGCTTAGAAAGGTCCTATGGTGAGCCTAATGTGTATCTAAATCTAGGGCAAAAATAGAATATATTGCAGCTTAACAAACCTTGGATGTAGTGGCTGCATTTGTGGGGTTTTTTTTTTTTAGACTTTCTTTTGCCTTTTTAGCTGGTGATCCTGCCAGTAACACCCTCCTGTTTTAGGGTGTCTCTCACCTTGAATTCTGTTTTGCTTACCGCTGGGCTACGTTGACCCCCCCCCCCCCTTTAGATGAAGTGACTCCTCATTCTAATTCTCTCTCTTTTCTGTGAACTTTTATCCATTGCTCTGCTTGTAACCTTCTTTCCCTCTCTTGGGTTGGCCATATTAATGCGGGGCTCTGACAGGTCTGTCCCTGCACAGTCAGCAGAGACGGACCTGTCATCCCCCCGCTCAGCGGAATGTAAAAAAAAAACAACTAATTACTTATCAATTTTAAGGTTGAAAATTTTTTTATGAACAAATTTTGAAGGATTACAAAGACAATCCAAGCGTATAAAGTAGTAAACAAAATGCAAAGTTCATGAATTCCAGAGTTAGATTAATAAATACAGTCTACCAAAAACAATACTTGCAAGGGATCATTCCCCCTAGTAGAATAAGGTGAGCAATGAGAGTACTATTATGCATGGGGGAGCACAGTCAAACTAGAGCTGCACGATTCTGGCCTAAATGAGAATCTCAATTTTTTTTTTTTTTTTTTTTTTTTTTTTGCTTGGAATAAAAAGATCACGATTCTCGTAGCGTAAAATCTTTCACATTATACAAACAAAATTGGGATAACTTTACTGTTTTTTTTTTTTTTCATTAAAGTAATATTTTTTCCCAAAAAATAGCATTTCAACGACTGCTGCACAAATACAGTGTGACAAAATATTGCAACAACCGCCATTTTATTCTCTAGGGTCTCTAATATATTATATATGTGTATATAATATAAAAAAAGTGTGTGTGTGTGTGTGTGTGTGTGTGTGTGTGTGTGTGTATACACACACACACACACACGCACACACACACATTATATATATATATATATATATATATATATATATATATATATATATATATATTTAGTGTGTTACAGCTGCACAAATAATCGTTAAAAAAATCGTGATCTCGATTCACCTCCCCTTAGATCTCGCCTGCAGAGGTGATTCTTTCATATAAACAAGTGGAGAGCCTTTATCTGCTCACTCAGCTGTCAAAAGAAAGCATCCAGGCATTCTGCCAAGTCTTAACTTGAAACATTGTAACTAAGCTTCCTTCTTAGATCAAAGGGATAAACTTCTGTGTAAATAATTGGGGCAGTCTGCCAAGTTTTCAACAACATGTAAATGCTGAAAGTTTAACCACTTAAAGTCTAAATCTTTTTCTGACACTTCTTAAGTTAAAATCAAAATTTTTTGCTAGAAAATTACTTGGAACCTCAAACATTATATATATTTTAGCAGAGACCCTAGGGAATAAAATGGCAATTGCTGCAATATTTTATGTCACACTGTATTTGCCCAGCGGTCTTTCAAATGCAATTTTTTGGGGAAAAAATACACTCCAATGAATAAAAAAAAAAACAGTAAAGTTAGCGCAATTTTTTTGTTTTAATGTGAAAGATGTTATGCCGAAAGAATCGTGATCTATCTTCTAAGCAAAAAAAAAAAAAATCGTGATTCTCATTTTAGCCAGAATCGTGCAGCTCTAGTGTGTGTATATATGATAATGTGTGTATGTATATATGTGTATGTGTGTGTGTGTGTGTGTGTGTGTGTGTATGTATATATATATATATATATATCTCTATCTATCTATCTTGAAACTGTCAAAAAAATGTTTAAGTGGGTAAACTTCCCTCATTTACACACCAAAGTGTATTCCTTTGATCTAAAGGATAACTTTAGACAAATCTTTACAATGTTTATACTTAAAGAGGAGTTCCACCCAGGGGGCCCATGAAAAAAAAAAAATTAAGTCAGCAGCTACAAATACTGCAGCTGCTGACTTTTAATTGGACACTTACCTGTCCCTGGGTCCAGCGATGCGGGGGATCGAAGCCCCGCTCGTCGGTGCCAGCATTTCAACTGTGGGCGCCGGGCTGTGGCTTCACAGCCTGGCACCCACTGCGCATGCGCGCCGTGATTGGCTGCTCAATCACCTGGGACCTGTAATGGGTCCCAGATGATTGACAGGAGGGAGGGAGCAGAGCCCTTCCTGTGCCGAGGGGGAAGTGATGTCACCAGCCCAGGCAAAGGAAGAGGCAGACTACGAGGGACCACCTAGCAACAGGCATTTAGAGGTAAGTTATAAAAAAAAAAAAATATCCAAATGTTTTTTTTTTTTTTTTTTTTTTTTTTGTTTTTTTAGAATTTTTCAGGTATTTTTGTTTTTTTGGGTGGAACCCCACTTTAAGTTCCACTGCTAAAGAATGTTGTGATTCTTGGCAGACTGCCCAGGTTTTTTTTCCTTTCTTTTGAAGGCTGTCAGCTTTAGCAGAGCAGAGAAAATTCTCTGCATAGAAAGAATCGGGAAATACTTTGTCAAGATCGCAGCGAGGAAAAAATTGCGATAACGATTAATCGTGCAGCTCTAAGTCTAACTTCATCACTTTAGGCCAATATGTAGTGTGCTACATATATTTGGTAAAAAATCCCAATAAGCATATGTTGGTTTGTGTAAAAGTTATAGCATCTACAAATGATGAGATATTTTTATGTAATTTTTTTTTTTACTTATTACTAGTAATGGCGGCGATTGGTGACTTATAGTGGGACTGTGATATTGCGGCAGGCAAATTGGAAACTAAGGGTCTTTTTTTTTTACTACAGCTTGGTCACAATTTTGCAGAGAAACCAATCGGCTTTGAGGTTTTATTACTAAAGCTTATTTAAACAAGCTGAGTGAAGCTGAATAGTTTCTCTGCAGAATTTTGACTAATTTTGCCCTTTCTAGCTTTAGTAAATCCCCATCTGATACTGGGACCAGTGACACTAATAGTGATCAGTGCTAAAAAAAATATGCACTGTAACTATACCAATGACATGGGTAGGGGTGATCAATGGGTTAAATGTGTGCCTGACCAGTGCTTTACTACTACTTTTCAGCAGAGAGCGATCTGAAGTCCGCTCTCTGCTGACGTCACCAATATCAGTCCAGGTACCGCGTCATCTCGACTGGAAGTCTGGATCTGCTAGGTGCCTGGACTGATGGCTGTCTCAGCGAGCCGCTGGAATGGCCGCTCCTTGCCCCTCCATGCTCACTGGAGCGCTGAGCTGCTTTTTAAATGACAATTGCGCAGTCATACTACACTGTACCCAACCTAAATTTTTATATTTTTGTTCCCACAAATGGAGCGTTCTTTTGGTGGTATTTGATCACCTCTGCGTTTTTTATTTCTTGCTAAACGAATAAAAAAAATTCAGAAAATTTTGGGGGGAAAAAAAATGTTTTGTTTTATAAAATTTTGTAAATAAGTACGTTTTCTCCTTCGATGGGCACCGATAAGGTGGCACTAAAGATGGACACTGAAAGGCTGCACTGATGGGTATTTATGGGTGGCACTAATAGATTTCACTTATTGGCATTTTTCTGGTGGTCTAGGGTGGCATACCTGGTGGTCCAGTATGGTGGCCATCCCTGGGGGCATCCTGGGTGGGCATCCGAGGGGGGGCTGCGCTGATAATCAGCACAGATCTCCCCCCCCCCCCCCCTGTCAGGAGAGCAGCCGCGAGTGAGGAAAAGCCGATCAGCGGCTCTTCATGTTTACATTGTGATCAGCTGTGATTGGACATGGCTGATCATGTGGTAAAGAGTTTGTCAGAGACTCTTTACCTAGATCGGAGTTGCGGTATGTCAAACTGACAAGCCGCAACAACGATCGCCGCGATGCGCGCCCCTGGGGGGTGCGCATCAGCTTGTTATCCTGACCAGGTCATATGGCTCCCGGTCAGGATAACACAACCACTTTGCCAACGTCATTTTGCTATATGGTGGGCGGCAAGTGGTTAAAGTTCCTTCTTCTGATCTCCAGTGCCGGTGTTCTGCCGAGAAAGTTCCGCTTGGCGGATAAGGACCCCCCTCTACTGTGCAGGTGCTGCGCCTGCGCAGTAGGATCCAGCGGAAATAGGTGAAAAGGGGAAAATCGGCTGTACACGGCACCTGTAAGAGGGCCCCTCGCGGGCTCGCTTCGCTCGCCAAGCTTCGGGCACAGCCTCGCTTCGCTCGGCTTTTTATTCCCCCTCTAGGTCCACTTGGATGGTGGGGAAGGAACCTGGACCTAGGGCGCAGGCGCCGTGTACAGCTGATTGAACATTTTGAGCTTCGGCTATCTCCGGCGGCTGACAGTAGTTCATACTGCGCAGGCCCTGCGCAGTACAGGGGGGGTCCTTCTCTGCCGAGGGAACTTTCTCGGCAAGACACCGGATCCTCTTTTATTTACAAACAGCCAGGATCCCTCACTCTACTCCTTTTTTGTTCCTACAGGCTGCAAGGGGACTTGGGTGTACCCAACATGCTCTGACTTTTCATTCAGAAAAATTAGCTTTGGACATGTCTGCCTACACTCCCCTGGGTCCCCCAGACTTTTCTCCATCATATAAGCTACTCTTATCAATGCTCTGCTATGTGAGTCACTGAGAATGTGACCCTGACAGACCTAGAGGATTGGAGGACAGCCTGGTCAAAATGCTCCTTTAACACGACTACTCTGGAATCAGCTTAAAGCAGAGGTTTACACAAAAATTGAACTTCCGCTTTTCGGAACCCTCCCCCCTCCGGTGTCACATTTGGCACCTTTCAGGGGGGAGGGGGGTGCAGATACCTGTCTAAGACAGGTATTTGCACCCACTTCCGGCATAGACTCCCACGGGAGTCTATGCCCCTTCCCGTCCCCACCGCGCTGTCTGCTGGGACACACATGGGTCCCAGAGACAGCGGGGACCAGTTAGGAAGCGCAGCGTGACTCGCGCATGCGCAGTAGGGAACCGGGAAGTGAAGCCGCATCGCTTCACTTCCTGATTCTCTTACAGAGAATGGCGGCGGCAGCACCCGAGGTGCCGACATCGCTGCACCCCGGGACAGGTGAGTGTCCTTATTTTAAAAATCAGCAACTGCAGTATTTGTAGCTGCTGACTTTAAAAAAAAAAAAAAAAAATGTTTCGTGTGACTCCCTCTTTATAAGGTTCTCAGATTCTCTTCAGTAGTAGTGGGTTCCTTGCCTGTGAAGCTCATGTGAATCAGTGATGTGATTCAGAGGATGTGGACAATGCGGTGTTGTCTTCCATATGTGGTGGTCCTGCCCAAAATTGATGGTATTTTGGTCCAGAACCTTTGGTCTGCTTCAAACCGTTTTCCACCTAATAATTCCTAAAGTTTTGTGAACTGGCCTTCATTGCTCCATCTCTTGCATTTTTCTTGCCAACAGAAACTAGTCATGTATCTTTTTCTGGCCGCTAAGCAGGCAATAGCCAAGGTCTGGAGAAAGCCTTCCGTTTGTATCCAAAAAGTTAAAGCATGAACATTATGATTAATGAAAAGTTGTCCAGTATCCTCAACAACCCCCAGCTAAAACTTCTTAAAATATGGGAACCAGTTTTACCTTCAGCAAATGTATCCAGTCTGTCCTACCTTTTAGTTTACCTCCCTGGTTGGTTCTGAGTGTGTGGGGCATGAACTTCTGGCCTCTCTTGCTATCTAGCCCCCTTTTTTGTGTGTTTTTTTTGTTTTTTTTTGTTTTTGTTTTTCATTTTTTTCCCCACTCTCCTATCTCCCTTTCTTCCCTCTCCTTTTCCTGTGTTTGAGAGTCTATTTCTTAAAGAGGACCTACACTGTATCTAAGCATCACAACTCAAAAATGCTACTTGAATTAATTTTTAATTTATAAAGCAAGCTCACCCATCCATGTCTCCATGCTTTATTTTGCTGATAAATCACTTTGAAAAACAACCCCCTAGCATTTCTGGCTGTGGTCATCTTGAGTAAGGGCAAGATGATTCATGTAGTATTTGCTTCCTGGAATTTGTCTGCCCTTAGCTCAGACATGCAGACAGCAGGGTGTTCTTAGCTGAGAAAAGCCCTCCTGAATACTCCTGGGATGTATGACACATTGTCTAGCCAAGAAAACAGGAAGTAATTGAAGAAAAGTAAAAAAAGTCTTTAAAACCAGCATAAGGATTAAAAATAGTCATTGTTGACAGAGTGAAGTTCCACTTTAAGACTCGCTGATTACCCTAACCATTGGATGTGCCTTATAATTGTTGTCAGAGTCTCAGTATGTTGAACTCGTTAAGTTTGACTGTTCTTCTTTTCTAAAATGTTTTTTTAGTTCTTGTACAATTTTGCGTTGTCCTGTGTGGGCGATTCTGCTGTTATACTTGTTTCTATGAAAACTAATAAAAGTATTGAATGAGAAAATAAATCCACCAGATTGGTGAGTGGGAAGGGTCGGAGTCGGAAACTTCCAGACTGCTTGCAGTGGCAAATTATGATGCTTTACTACTCATTTACACTGTTTGACGTGCATTTTTCTGCACTGGCTATGCGAATGTCACCAATGGGGCTTTTGGAAAGCCATTTTGTGTTTCGTTGACATCACAATGCAGCATGTCCCCCATTTATCTATTGCGTGGTGGACAGCTGCATGTTACCGCACAGCAGTGCACCATGCTGTCACTATGACACACAAATGGTTAGAAAAAAAAACTTGCATAGGCAGTGTGAAGCACTAAAATGTGCATTGCACTGCTCTCAGCCAGAACAGGCACTGACAATACACAGTAAAAGGATGTGTATTACCACGCAGGCTAGTGTAAACCTTGCCTTAGCAGACAGTCATCCAGTTAGAGTTTTATATCTTCTTTGAGGCCCTAGCTGCTTGGCCCTTTTTGGGAGAAGTGATTGAGTGCATAGCCCACTCACCCCAGACTTTGTATAATTACGCAGTCACGTTCCGTCGCCCCCTCTGCATCGCTGGAGACATTACTAATAAAGCATTTCTCCTGGGTATAGTGGAGCATGACTTCACCCGTGTGTAGTGCTTGGGCCTAAGTGGTCAAGCACAAACACTTGTGTGGGGATTGCCATAATGTCATTCAATGTCAGTTGACATTGAGCAGGGAAGCTGCAAGGGAATGTAGCTTGGTAAGTTTGCATGATTAGGGTTGCGGCCTGCATGAAGACGCTGTCACTTTGGGGTTGATTTACTAAAGGCAAATGGAAGTGCAGTCACGGTAGATATGAGGGGAAGCTCTGCTGATTTTATCATATACAAGCAAAAATGCGTTTTTCTTTTTTTTTAATCCTTGCATGTCCCCCTCAGATCTACAGCGACTGCACTTCCAAGTGCACTTGCGGTGTAAAGTGGATTTGTCTTTAGTAAATGAACCCCTATGTCTTGAATGAGCAAAGTGACAGTTTCTATTTAAAGAGTAACATTTACCCCCCCCCCCCCTCGTTTTTTCTGTAAATGCTCACACCCAGCAAATTTAACATCTTACTGATGTAATCTGTGCTGCAGCACACCCAGTCCCATACCGCCATCTTCTCTTAAAGTGGAAAAAAATCCTTGATTTAACTGCTCCACAAACAGTTACATTCAAGGCATGCTTGTGCTCTCAACCGAACTGTCAAGCTATCAATTGACTGGTGCCATGACTGAGCACATGTGCAAGCACAATGGTAACTGCAGATCAAACAGGCTTGAATGGCAGGTTCCTGGGCTATAAAGTAGGTTTTTGTTCCGTTGTTGGGCTTAAAGGCTAAGCTTCTCTTTTGGAGCATGTTACACCCATATTTTAGGGTTCCAGCACCTGTCCCCAAATCCCCAACACCCCCCTCATCCCCAAGTGACAGAGAATAGGGGAGCATCTCCCCGCACCTGCTGTCAGATTTCAAAATGCAGAGCGACTGTGCAGGGCTCTGCCTGCACTACCATGTCATTCAGTCACAGCAATCTGAATGAATGAACTAAAGTACCATCTGCCACTGCAGCAGACTGCTTGTGATTCTCATTGAACTGCAAGGATGCTGGTGAGCACACTCGTATTTCGTTGACACTTCAGATAGCTTTCAAAGAGAAAGCTGTAGCAAGTATCTACAGGAGCCTGATGTTTGCTGATTGTGAGTACAATGCTCTGCAGATTCCTGAGAAAAAAAATAAATGCATATTTTTTTTTTTTTTTTTTTGTTATAAAGGTGAGCAACTTCTTTTAAAGTGATATTAAAGGCAAATTTATTTACCGTAATTTTTTTTTTTATAAAAAAAAAACTGTCATGCTTGCCTGCTCTGTGCAAAACCACTTCACAAACAGCCGCGAACCTCCTCTTCTCAGGTCCCATGCCAACATTCCTGGCACCTCCCTTCTGCCGAGTGCCACCATAGTAAACCGCTTTCTTTGGGGGCACCGAGTAGGCTCTCAGCCAATGAGGTGGATGGGACCCGGGAGAGCCTCTGCTCTCGTGCACATTGCTGGATGGAGATGGGGCTCAGGTTAGTATTTGAATGCACGAAGGTAAAAACATTGAGGCTGGGTTCACACTATTACGAATTTGATGTGGATTCACCGCATCCAATTCGCAATAACAGGAGATTGTGACTGGCTCTCTATGGAGCCGGTTCACATATCTCCGATGTGGCTCCAGTGCGAATTTGCACAGGAGCCTTGTGCGTCTTGGTCCATTTCAGGTCCAAAGTCAGCCCAAAATTCGGGCTCAAATCGGACCGGAAACGATGAACCAGGACGCACAGGACCCCTGCTGTGAGCCGCGTCGGCATGCAGTGTGAACCGAGTATGAGTCTTTACAGCCACTTTTGGAACCCGAACCAGTCCCCTGATGACCTGCTGTGTGTGTATGTTCTGTATATAATTGTTTTCTATTTTGTATGTATTGCACACGGCACTAATAATGTTTTCAGTACATGTTTACATTCTTTCGAGTCCTGATTAGAGTTAGCCTGCCTATGTAATGCCCCTTGTTACTATTAACGTACACTTGTGATATTATTGTGGTACCTACGTAATCATGTGTATAAAAACCTTCAATTGCGTCATAATAAAGCAGAACAGTTATTTGGAAAGATGCTGAGCGTATCTTTTGTGTCTGTTCCCTACTGCAGTAGTTATTAATTTGGAACCACTAATCAATATGAGGATAGGAGTTGCGATATATAGTGGGGCATGGGGTACAATTTGTAGGTTGAAGGTCTGCTGTAAGCATCCAGTCCCAATGCAAGCTACTGATCCACCAACATGTGACACACCTCAGCATGCTGAAGTCATGTGGTGCCTTTCCTGAGTTTTGACTGGATGTTAGTCAGGAATAGGAGTGTGTAGAGGTGGGCAGGAAGTCTTGTGACATCACGACTCCACCCACCGAGCTCCAGCAAATGGACCCATCCACAGATTATATTATTTTGTAGGGCTCCTTCTGCTGAAGGGGTTGACCTTTACAAGGTAGGGATACATGCAGAAGGCTTGCATGTCTATACATTGATACCGTGCCATTAGTTTATACTGGATGAGTGGTAGGTTTACATCCACTTTAAGATCAGCTTGAGTCCCAACAGCTGCAAGCTATTTAATCTTGTCGATAAGTTACCGATCCTCCAACTTGTGGCATAGCAAGTCATATTGTGAAAGTCACAGATTACTTTTAGATTGTGTAGTCATTGATCTGTGTGCTCCATTTATTTTCTTATCTTGTGGGTCATCTGTTTATGTGCTCCCTTTAGTGATCTTACTGTTTGAGTTCTGACTGTACTTCCCTTTTTTTTTTTTGCAGAGACCCAAAGGGCAAGGAAGCAAAGGTGAGTAACGTGCAAACAATGTATTTCATAGACATTTGACGCCTAAGGGGGAAGAAGCTTTGAAATTCAGTCTACCTTTTAAAATGGCAAGGAATTCGCTTTTCTCAACAGTAATGTAGGAAGCATTAGATGATAGAGAAGCAGATGACCTCCAGTTAGAACAGGAATCTAAGAGTAACTTGTGCTTTGCACATGCACAGCAAGAAACGTGTTTGCTTTAATGCTCCCCTCCCCAGCAGCATGTACTCTTCCATCCTTTTCTCCCCTTTTGCTCCATTCAGCTGCTGACGTAAAGAAAATGCCCTTTTGGGTATGGTGAAGCAGTTGACTTTCCCCATGTGATGGTGTTTTGGTGATTGGCCTGGTCACATAAGGAAAATCCTCAGTCATTTGTTAGCTTTGGCTGGATCTTTCATAGGGCTTTCATTGTTCACTTCCAGACACTGGACTTAGTTGCAGGACAGGAGAGTTTGTGCTGTTGTGGAAAAGGAATATATTTCGATTGCAGGTGTTAAAGTTACATATGCTTTTGTAATAAGAATATTCCTGCACTACCCAATTGGAAAAAGAAAACAAGAACTCAGAAAAATAGTAAAAATGCACGTATGCGACTGGACAGCTGCATGCACCGAAGCAAGGGTCAGACATAAGCCCAAAATCAAACTGAGGTATAGGGGGGGAGGTGCTGCGCTAACCAGAAGAAAGCTGTAAATCGCTGTCTGTGGTCAATTAATAAAATGACATAAAATCGCATAAATAAGTGTTGACACTAAAACATTCAAGTCTTAATAATCAGCATCATGTGTATGTGAAAAAAAAGTGCATAAAAATCCTTTTCAATTGGTATATACTAAATGACAAAAAAAATCGCATGTTAAATCGCATAAATAAGTGTTGACACTAAAAACTTATAAATCTAGATAATCATGTGTTGGTGCACAAAGGGACATAAACACTACTTCATGTGAATAATTCTAAATAAAAATACATAGAATAAATCAGAAATAACCATCCAAAACATATCCTTATAAATGGTGCAAAACGTACAAAGTACCAGTGCTTAAAGGTGATCTAGATATCGCAAATAAAACACATCAATCCAACGCAATATGGATAATAAATAATATAATTAAATGTCCCAATAATAGTGATATAAAATATATTGTGCTGGCCTGCTAAACAAATGACCAATGACATGCCAGTAAGTGCAGCAAACTTAAAGCGGGGGTCCACCTATCTATCGTGGTTTTTTTTTTTTTTTTTTTTTTGTTCATTCACAAACTTTTCTTCTCAGCATTACATACTCACATATTGTGTGTAATATGTCCGCCTGTGTCAGATTTCGTCGGAAAGAATAACTTATATTATTCACTGCAGGCGGTTTCCATCTTCATTGTGGGCATTTGAAGCCCACAAGCATTTATTTCCTGGATGTGGTGAATGCTGTGCTCCCAGCATTCACCGATCGTTCCCACACATGCTCAGTGGCATCCTGGGAAGCCTGAGACTAGCTCCCAGGAGTCTGGGAGAGGCTAGAAACACGCCTACTCCCACGGGAGGAGAACCAGGAAGTGCAAAGAAGAATAGAAAAATAAAAGGTAATTACGGCGATTTAAATTTTTTTAAACGGCGTGTCAGCATCTAGGCAAGGAAGAGAATACATACAGATATTGTTCAAAATTTGGGTGGAACCCCACTTTAAAGTGCCAGTGTAAAAGTCATTGAAGGTGCAAAAGCAAGTTCTGGTGTATTCAATAAAACAGTGGGGTGTCTGGGATGCAATTCACTCAGTGTCCTCTTCGTGCATAAAACACTAATGTAAGCAATGGCCCCTTACCTAGCGGTGCTAGGTCAACCGCATGAATTGTAGCTAAAACGCCAGGTCCTGAGCCTCAATCGCGTCCCTATATCCACGCTTGGCGGTGTTGGGTTATCCTAATGGCAGCTGATTACAAGTGGCTATGGTCCTATCAGGGGTCCTGGACCAATGCGGATCCTAGCTCAGCCTCCACATCTCAGGTATGTGTGTACAGGAATATGCAGGACAAAGGTACTTGATGGTGAAGTATGTATTAACCAGATAATGCTTTATTAAAAATCTTTAAGTAGATTTACTCCCATAAAAACAATGCAGAGCAAACCTCTCTCCTACGAGCAGCGAACTCGTTCTGTGTCTAGCAATGTGAAACGGCCTACTCCGTCCTACGCGTGACATCACCGATCACGTGACTTCTTCAGGGGATTCCCTAAAGATGCTGATGCTGATACATGATGCTGATTATTAAGACTTGAATGTTTTTTAGTGTCAACACTTATTTATGCGATTTTATGTCATTTTATTAATTGACCACAGACAGATTTACAGCTTTCTTCTGGTTAGCGCAGCACCTCCCCCCCCCCCCCCCCCCCCCCATAACATATGCTTTTCTTGCATTATAAAAGCACAGGTTTACTTTTTAAGTTGTTTTTCCACTATTGCAGCCAAACTGGGATAATATCTACAATGATCGTTGCAGGTTCCTATGTACACAACATAACTTAAATATTTAAAATAGCTGCTTACATTTTTACGTGATTTTTTTTTTTTTTTCTGAAAACTCCAAAACTGAAGTTTTCTCCTATAAAATGTTAAAGAGGGGCCTGGGTATTGCAAAATTAACCGTGTCCGTACTGAGCTGGCATATCTGTGTTGTGAACTCGATTTTTACATTCTGTCCTAACAAGGGGTTAAAGGTCTCAGGGCTTGGGTTTTGCATTGCTAATGAGAGGAAATTTTGCAACTTTCACATTCACTGTGCAATTGTTACCTTTAAATCCTATGGGACTTTTCACACCACTGTGCTTTGGTGCGTCTTAAAGTCCTGCATGCTGCATCTTTGGTGTAGTTTTTCAAATCGCACCAAAAAATGCAACATCCCACTAATGTAAAAATGCACTGCGTTTTGCATTTTTGGTGCCTTTGAGACATGTCCATTTTTCACAGGTGCAGGCAACCAAAAAACGCACCAGATTTTACTACAAAGCAGTGTAAAGGGGCCCTAAAAGTCCTTGCCCGGTTGCCTTTTTTCATTTCTGTGTTGGTAAATATTTATTTAGTTTAAAAAAAACAAAAAAAAAAAAACAAACCACAGAAAACACATTTAGGTTTAATGAAAAGCCAACTATACAGTCTTATTTGAGTTATTTCAAACATTCTGCCATCACAGGAGGTTGTGTGAACAGAACATATTGTTGATATAGTCATAAAATTTTGATAAAAGCATATTCGTCATAAGTTTAGACTTTGGACATAATGCAAAATACCAGTGGAGATGAATGAAGTAGGTTAAGTATTGGAACTCAAAGTGAACTTGTGCACACCCCCTCTTCTGCATAAAGGCATCTTCCTGATGATCCTAGCAGCAAATGGAACTAAGAAATCCCCAGTGCTTCTGGGTATGGAGATAATGTGATTGGCCAAGTGTACATGTCAGTGGGAAGAGAGCTTTCAGTCCTGTGTAAGTTCCAAATTAGCACTGGGTGGCTTTACTTCCCTCCAAAGCTTCCTCTTGGGTTTTGAGGTGTTTGTTAAAAAAAAAAAAAAAATCTAGGAAGCCTTTGAAGAGGTATATGCATTATGTTTCTTAAGTAACTGCTGTATGTGTTTTCAGTTCAAAATGGAAGTGTTCATCAGAAAGATGGAGTTAATGATGATGAATTTGAACCATATCTACATACACAGGAACGACAGGTAATCATTTTTTTTCCTTTTTTTTTTTTTTTTTTTTTTTTCCCTGTCAACTGTATCTACTTTTACCTTCTGACACTTGTACAGATTCTACTGGTCTCATATTAAAATGGGAAAAGTGCACTTGTTGCTCATTACAACTAGCAAGATACATGATTTCATCTGTTCCAGCTGTAGGGCAGAACTCAAGTCATATGTTCATACTGTACAACCTGGTCTAGCTGTATTTCATTGTTGGAAACCGGGATTGGATTTGCAAATTATATCTTTCTTGATTTCTATTTATACTATGTTTTTGTTTTTTTTGTTTTTTTTTTTTTTTTTGTTTTTTGCGCCCTGATTTAAATTTTGCAGTGCTAAGGAAGTGTTGCACTGTAGATCAGCTACCAAAGAGCCAGTTTTCCACCTGTGCATGATCAAGAGATACAGGAGTTGATTTACTAAAACTGAAGAGTGCAAAATCTGGTGTGAATGCAGTTACAAGTAGGGTGCAACGGATCGTCATCGATCCGCGGAGGTTGATCCGTACGGGACACCCAGCGATCCGCGGAGCGCTCTGTGGCCTCGGCCATAGGAAAGGCTTCGGCCTAGCTCCGGAGCGGCGGCCATCTTGGTACACCCGGCAGCCGTTTAGCATGTGATCGCTCCGTCAAATGACGGAGCGATCACTTGTAACAAACCGGCGTCATGTCATGATGCCGGTTCCTCTCTCCCCTCTGTGTATTGATCTGTACAGTGGAGGGGAGAGATCGGATGGCAGCCCTGCCAATACTCTGCAATGCCCTGCCAATACCCTGCCAATAGGGAGATTGTGGATATTACAGTGGGGGAGATTTTTTTGTTGATCCGAACTGTGACTTTTGATCCGAGGAACGATCCGAACCGTGAGTTTTTTGATCCCTTGCACCCCTAGTTACAAGTCATGTAACTTTTGTACTGGTATTAGATATAGACTACCGTTGCTGACCATTCTTCCACAATATGCAATTCAATGGCAGCCTTCATTTCCCTCAGTAAATTTTATGGACCATGAATGTTTATCTGTTCTAGGCTTTGCTTACTGACAACTTGTTTAGCATACTAGATGGTATTAGGATGTTTTAAAAGGGTCTAAACAAATGTTTTATACTCCAAAGAAATTATGGAAAAAGTGAATGCTATCAGGGAAAGATTTGGCTAATGTACCTAAAACGGAGGGAGAGAAACTTACTGCGCCAATTACAAAAACTTTGAGATGTGTAAAATCTACATAAAACAGAATGCAATGATGTGCAATTATCATAAATTACATATTTTATTCACAATAGAAATGTTTAAATGGAGAAAATGTAATTTTTTTTTTTTTTAAGGAAAAAAATAAGGTAATTGGCAGCAACACATCTCAAGGTTTAAACAGGGCCAAGTTTTCCACGGTGTAGCATCCCCTCTTTTAACAGCACTCTGTAAATGTGTGGCAACTGAGACCAGTTGCTGGAGTTTTGGGAGAAGAATGTTGTCCTATTCTTGCCTGATATAAGATTCTAACTTCTCAACAGTCCTGGGTTGTCTCGCTATTAAGATGCACCAAATATTTTTAATTGGTGAAAGGTCTGAACTGCAGGCATGCTGTTTATGCACCTGGACTCTACTACAAAGTCATGCCGTTATAGATGCATTGTTTTGCTGAAATATGCAAAGCTTTCCCTGAAAAAGGCATTGTCTGCATGGCAGTATATGCTGCTTTCTAAAACCTCCATATGTTTGAGATTTGATGGTGCCTTTCCAGATGTGTAAGCTGCCCATTCCATATGCACTAATGCACCCCCATACCATCAGAGATGCAGGCTTTTGAACTGAGCGCTGATAAGCCAGAAGGTCTCTCTCCTCTTTACTCTGGAGGATGCAGTGACCATGTTTGCCAGAAAATTTCAAATTTCAATTAGTCTGACCACATAACAGTTTTAAACTTTGCAGCAGACCATTTAAATGAGCTTTGGCCAAGTGAGTATGGTGGCATTACAGGATCATGTTCAGATATGACGCTTTTTTTTTTTTTTTTTTGCATGATGGAGCTTTCCTTGACTTTTTGGATGGCACGGCAAACTACTCGGAATCCTGCCTGTTTTTTAATGCAGTGCCATCTGTCCCAAATAATAAAGGCATCCAATATTGTCTTTTGGCCTTGTCCCTTGTGTACGGATTTCTTCTGATTCTCTGTGGGTTTTTTTTTTTTTTTTTTTTTCACCCGTAGATTATTTTTAAAGTCTTAGCAATTTTACGTTGATTATTATTTTGAAATTGTTCAATTTTTAGATGCAGCGTTTCAAAAATTGAACCTCTGCACATCTTTATATTGCTGATTCTCTAAGATGCCCTTTCTATACCCAATCATGTTACTGACCTGTTGCAAAATGTTTTTCCAGCTCTTCCTAGTTGGTACCACTTTGCCAGCTTTTTGTTGCCCTGTCCCAAATTTTTTTTTTTTTTTTTTTGAGACCTGTTGCCATCAATTTTAAAGATCTTTTTTCTTCAAATGGTACATTTTTCTCAGTTTAAATATTTGATATGTTTTTTTTATTTTCTGTTGTGAATAAAATATGGGTTTGAGATTTGTAAATCCATTGCATTCTGTTTGTGGATTTTACACAGCGTCCCAACTTTTTTGGAATTGGGGTTGTAGAAGGACTTTGTTATTTAGTTCAGATATTAAAACCAAATCTGTTGGCACATGCAACCTAATAATTGGACATTCACATTGAGTAACTGTGGGTGTCAATTGGCACTATGCATTTCTATATGATTACATTACTTTTTTTTTTTTTTATTTCGTATTTCCAGACATCTAATTTTGTCAGGAAGGTATCGCCAACAATTGGCTTATGCTTAAAATTCTCATAACTTTTCTTTGTTCTGCATGATGCAGCTGTTAAATGCAAGAAAATGTGCAGATTGGTAGATGGCACATAGAAAAAAGATATTTATAATAGGCCTTATATGACATTTTGTACAATGTATCTTCCCCCCGCCCCCCCCCTTTTTACAAGTTCCTTTTTATGGTTGATGTTTATTACACTTAATGTTTTTTCTTTTTTGTTGTAGAATAATGGCTACACTGCCTTGTCAGACTCGTACCTTCCTAGTTATTATGGTCCAGCCATTGGATTCTCCTACTCTTTGAATGATGCTGCCTGGTCTACTGGAGGGGACCCGCCACCAACCATGCCTTTTCTTGCCTCCTATGGACAGTTGGGCAGCGGTGAGCCCCACTTTTTACCAGATGCCATGTTTGGACCTCTAAGCAGTGCCCCTTTTTTGGGACAACCTGGATTTAACTTTTTTCCTAGTAGCATGGACTTTTCAGCCTGGGGTAGTGGAGGAAGCTCTCCTGGTGCATCTGCTCCTAGTTCTGGTTATGGTGGTAGCTATGCATATGCTCCAAGCACTTTGGGAGGAGCTGTTTTGGATGAACAGACCAGTTTTGGTGGTGGCAAAGCGGTTGGCAGTCTAGAGCAGAGCATGGGGGCATTAAAACTGGGAGAAGGAAATGGTATCAAAACAAGTGTAAACCTCCCACCTGCAACCATCGCTCCACCAAAGCAGGCATCTTGGGCGGACATTGCCAGTAAACCTGCCAAGCAGAATATTGGAAAGGCTCTTCCTCCACCAGTGAAGCACAACATGGAAATTGGAACTTGGGAAAACAAAGCGCCCTCCAATAGCTGCCAACCACCATCGCCTCCAGTGGCACAACAGCCTACAGTGACTCCATCTTCACATGCTCCTGCACGTTGGTCAGCACCACGCAATCGAGGTTCAGAGCAAACTCAGGCCTCACATATTTCATCGGACCCTCATCCTGTTTTGGAGAAACTGCGTTCACTCAATAACTATAACCCCAAGGATTTTGACTGCAACCCAAAATTTGGACGTGTGTTTATTGTTAAAAGTTACTCAGAAGATGACATACATCGATCCATCAAATACAATGTGTGGTGCTCCACTGAGCACGGCAATAAACGCCTGGATGCAGCTTATCGTTCTCTTAATGGCAAAGGTCCAGTGTACTTGCTTTTCAGTGTTAATGGTAGTGGTCACTTCTGTGGTGTGGCAGAAATGAAATCTGCTGTAGACTATAATACCTGCGCAGGTGTATGGTCTCAGGACAAATGGAAGGGACGTTTTGATGTACGTTGGGTCTTTGTCAAAGATGTTCCCAATGGGCAGCTACGCCACATCAGATTAGAGAACAATGAGAATAAGCCTGTTACCAACTCTCGGGACACTCAAGAGGTTCCTTTGGAAAAGGCTCGCCAGGTTCTCCGGATCATAGCTAGCTACAAACATACCACTTCCATATTTGATGACTTTTCGCATTATGAGAAGAGGCAAGAGGAGGAAGACAGTATCAAAAAGGTACTCCCTCAAACTTCAAACTTTAGTTTTTGACCTTTTTGTGCTTGAGATTTGTTTGAATTTTCCTGCAAATTAGCTTGCTTATAGGAGAAATAATCTTTAGGAGTGGGTAAATTTAGTATTGCACTTAAAATATTAAAGGTTTGGGGTGGTTTTTATTTTTTTTTTATAAACAAGCATGTTATACTTGTGCCTGCTCTGTGTGTAGTCCCGATCCTCCTCTTAGGTCCTTCGCCAACACTCTAGGCCCCTCCCTAGTGCCCCCATAGCAAGCAGCTTGCTATAGGGTTCCCCGAGCAGGCTCTCTCCTGAGCTGCTTATGTGTCCATTTACACACAGCATGGCTGGGCCCTGTCCCCGCTTCCTCGTTGGTTCACTGGTTCTGGCTGACAGTGGGAGCCAGTGGCTACCGCTGCTGTCTCAGCCAATGAGAAAAAGACACGGGCGGGCCGAAGCTCTTGGGGCACATCACTGGATCAAGATGGTTCTCGGGTAAGTATTAGGGGGGACTGGGGGCGCTGCTGCACACAGGTTTTTAGAATGCATAATGGTTAAAAACCTTGAGCCTTTAAAACCACTTTAAGACTGCCTTTTCATGTGACAAATCATCTGTTGGTAAGAATTTAAAATTGTAGTCTGCGTTATGCACTAGACACTTTGTTTTTAAGCCCTTCTCAAAAATCCCTCTGTCAGATGCTGTAAAGTAGCAATGCGATCAAGTAAAACCTGTGCCTTAGGGCTTTTTCGCATGGGCGGACCCCGCCAGTGGATCTGCCTGCTCAGCAGGTGATCTGTCCGCTTGTCCCTGCTAAGCAGGTGGAAGACAGGTTTGTGTCCGCTCCAATTATGCAGAGCGGACACAGCCTACTTTTTCTCTATGGAAGGGTTGGATGTAAACGTACTTCCTGTTCGTTTAAATCTAACTGTCGTCAAAGCCCCCCACCCCATTAGTTTTTAGCAGATCGGATGTCGACGGGTGTAAACAGACACATGCCCTTTTACATCTGCCACTCCATAGAGGGTAGTGGATGGTCTGATCAGCTCCGCCTACAAAAAAAACAGGCAGACCCAATCGGTCCATCCATGTGAAAGAGCCCTAAATTTGCAAGCAGGGAGGTTTTGCAGAACAGACCTAATATCTCTCTTGCAATAATGGCTTCTTACCTTCCTGTTTGCAAACTACTGAATATATGCTAAATGGTGAATGCCTGTCAGGAAGAAATAACTCATGCCTATTCAAGTTGGCAGAAGATGGTGAACTAAAAAGAAGCTGCTGAGGGTGTTTGTGGACAATGCAATGCTGGAGGAGAGGAGTATTTGGAGTCTTTAATTCTGCTTTAAATGAGCATCTGTCTAGTTTCAGTGCTAAATTTTGGCTGTATGCTTTTTAGGATGTCAGCTCAGGGGCCAAAAATACACAGAAAATCTATTGTACATACTTTGCTAATTTAGAGGTAGCCAAGTTTGCATCTTTATGATGGGGCAGATTTGCTCTAAATGTAATCCTCTTGCTGCCTCTGATTTAAGCACTTTGAGTTTAGAGCTGGCATACCCTACACACTCTAGCCAAGGAACAAGCTGATCAGGCAGAGCCTATGCTTAATCGGCTCCAACAGAGTGATTATAGGGGTCTAGGACCCGTGTTGTCTCCCTAAAGTGAACCTGTCAACTACACTATGCCCCCTTGCAAAAGGTATACAGTTAACAAATTACAAAAAAAAAAAAAAAAATTTGTGTTGTGTTACACCATATCTAGTTGCAGTTAAAGGAGAAGTCCAGCCTGGGCTTCTCCTAAGGGTCACAGGAGTGCAATTCGTTTTGCACTCCTGTGTCCCACTTTCAGCGGAGTGCGGTCTGGATCGCCAGCGGGTGCCACCAACACTTTTGATGCTGTTGCCTTGGAGAGGCAGATGGCAGGAGTGAAAATTGTGGAATCGCCCTATTTTGATAATCTTAATCTCATCCTTGTTGTCAGGAAGGCTTCATTTATGTTCTTTGATTTACATGACTGAAGGTGTGAACTGTCAAAATGCAGGGGTTAAAGAGAAGTATGGCTTCTGGGGGGAAAAAAAACTTTTTTATGCTTACCTAGGTGGATGCAGCATCCAGCTGATGCTGCGTCTGTCCCCCTGCGGGCTCTGTAGTGAGAACTGAGCGATCAAACACTGCTGATCATTCAGTTCTCCTCTGAGCTGAGAGCCATGACTGTCAGGGCTGTGGGGGGTCGGCGGTCTAGTTGCTGGCTCAGGCTCTTGGCAGATGACTAAAAGCTGAGCTAGGTGCCGATCCAGACCGCTGGGTGGATCCCGCCCGTATGGTTGAAATCTTTCCAGAGCCTGGACCGGCTCTGTGACGTCAGCCGACAGTGGGCTTCAGCTCAGTCAGCTGAAAACGGAACGAACTGAACGCTTGGTGTTCCACGGGAGAAGTATAGCCTCCTTTTTAACGATGATAAAAATGCCATATGTCAGACAGATGATTTTGACAGTCCCCACCACTGTTCAATGATGGTTATTCCAGTTTTAATGTAGAAGGCTTTTTTTTTTTTTTTTTTTTTCAGTTAATGTGAATGTTAACCCTCACATATGTCCAATGAAGTGAACAGCCTCAGATGATACAGATTTTTTTTTACATGTATATCTGCTGTCTTCAGCTTTAAATAATGTTTAGAAAGTGCACATCGTGTTAGAATTTTCACTTCATTCAGCTGTAGCAGTGTAGTGTTGGATTACACTGAGAGACAGCTAATTGGAGGAAAGGCACCCCCCCCCCCTCCTTTCATATAGACAGACTTTCAGAGCTGTCCTGTGAGTAAAGCAGCTTTCTGTCAATCTTTAGCACCCACCCTGACACAAAATTCAGCCTGGTTTTATCACGTCGGAGAAATTGTCAGATATGCTGATAACAGAAGAAAGGAGCAGGAGACAGACTTGGTGCTTAGTGAAGAACCCTGCCGATATGTGCCCAGCTAAAATTTCATGAATCGGGTTAACATCTACTAGAGCTGTACGATTCTGGCTAAAATGAGAATCACTTTTATGCTAAGAATGAAGATCATGATTCTCCCGTCGTAACATCTTTCACATTCTACAAAAAAAATTGGGCTAACTTTACTGTTTTCGTTTTTTTTTTTTTTTTTGTATTTTATATTAAAAAATTTCAGTTGAAAGACTGCTGCACAAATACTGTGACATAAAATATTTCAACAATCGCCATTTTATTCTCTAGGGTCTCTGCTAAAAAAAATTATATATGTTTGGGGGTTCTAAGTAATTTGCTAGCTAAAAATACAGATTTTAACTTTTAGGCCCCTTTCACACGAGGCGGACTCTGTTTCCGCTGAGCCGGCGGATGACAGGTCCCTCTCCGCTCACTGAGCGGGGAGGGGCTTGTCAGGTGCCGCTGCCGCCTATGGAGTGATCGGATGAAAACGGACAGCATGTCCGTTTTCATCAGATCTCACCCGATCCGCCAGCAACTGACCTGGATGTAGGGCCATCCGTCTGCTTTTTGCGGATCGGACCGGGTCAGATGTCAGCGGACATGTCTCTGCTGACATCCATCGCTCCATAGGCTAACATGGAGCGCCCGTTCAGGTCTGCCGTCAAGACTGACGAGCGGACCTGAACGGTCCGATCGCGTGAAAGGGGCCTTAAGCAACAAATGTCAGAAAAGGGTGTAGTCTACTCTTTAAGTGACTAAGACTAAAGACTAAGTTTATCCCTTTGATCCAAGAACAAAATGTTTACAATGTATCCATCTCTAATGTTGAGATAAACTTGGCAGGCTGCCTGGATTGTTTGTTTTTTGTTTTGTTTTTGGTTGTTTTTTTTTGTCAGCTGTCAGAAGTGAGCAGAGAACTTTCTGTACTAGCACAGAATCAGGAAATGCTGTTTTAAGATGCAGAGGGGAGTAGAATGTGACTTTCGATTCTTAAAGCGGAGTTCCACACAAAAATGGAACTTCCGCTTTTCGGAACCCCCTCCGGTGTCACATTTGGCACCTTTCAGGGGGGAGGGGGGTGCAGATACCTGTCTAAGACAGGTATTTGCAGTTGCACCCACTTCCGGCATAGACTCCCATGGGAGTCTATGCCTCTTCCTGTCCCTCCGCTCTGTCTCCTGGGAAACGCACAGCTCCCAGGAGATAGCGGGGACCAGTTACGATGCACAGCACGACTCGCGCATGCGCAGTAGGGAACCGGGAAGTGAGGCCGCAACGTTTCACTTCCTGATTCCCTCACGTAGGATGGCGGCGGCAGCTGCCGAGAACCGTGCGGGTTCTCGGCGTCGCCTGCCGACATCGCTGGACTCTGGGACAGGTAAGTGGCCATGTATTAAAAGTCAGCAGCTGCAGTATTTGTAGCTGCTGACTTTTTAATATATTTTTTTTTTTTTTTTTAGGTTGATGTAGGTGGACCCCTGCTTTAACGATCGTGCAGCTCTAGCTAGAGGTGTGCATCTTTTGATTGTATTACGATTATCCTGTCAATGATTTGATTCTGTGATGCATCATGACTACTACCCATGGTTTTCATCAAAAAAAATTGAGGAGAAATGCCCAATAAGCCAGTCATCACTGGAAGCCCCACTGCAAGGGATCATTTTTAGAGGTTAGTTATAAGAATATATTATGGGCGTATGAGTGAATTTTGAAGTATGTTATGCTTTTTTACACAGCATGGATTACTGTTCCTCCTTTTGGCTAAATGAAGCTTGTAGGCAGAACATAAAATGAGGACCTTTACACCGTTGTTTCTGCCCTCCATGCACACACCCTCGTTAATGAAAGGGTTTGCAATCCTACCTTATGCTTTGCTGCCAGCCCCACTATTTTAAGCTGCCATCCCGCACTATTTTAAGCTGCCATCCCGCACTATGTAATTGTTGGTTAAAATTGATGCCTCTAAATATCTTTATTGGTCTATCATCAGGCCGGTCATCTGACTCCCGGCCGCACTAACACTCCGATCCAGGGCTTTAGCGGGAGGGGCCGAGCTCTCCCTCTGACATCAACCAGCAGGTCACGTGACCACCAAGCTGGCTGCTTGGCCCCTCCCGCTGTAGCCCTGGATCGGAGTAGCAGAGCGGCCTGGAGTCGCGTGACTAGCCTAAGGATGCATCACAAAAAAATATTTAGAGGCATCAATTTTAACCAACAAAGTTATTTAGAGGCTTTGTTTCTAACAAACCCTTACTTTCACAGTGCAGGATGGCAACTTAAAAGAAGGGCTGGCGAGGGGTGGGTGGAGACAGACTGACTCCCGAGCTGACAGGCAGGGAGGGGAGGGGAGGAGAGAGAGGAGTGATATATCCATGTGGTATGCGTTCCATTGTTCTTGAAAAGAAACAAAGGAACTACGCTCTTGTACCATCATAAATTACATACTCCTAAATCTGTGTGTATGTATTCGCACCAGCGACCCTTTTTGCTGCTAGGTGAAAGTGCCTACCACTGTGTGTGTAATAAAATATGTATGTATGTATATATTTACCATATGCAATGGATTAAATTACCCATATGGATTTTACCATATGCGTAATTTGCCTCTCTGTATTAGGGGTCAATAAAGTCTGGTGAGTGCTCTGTGTGTGCATGCGGTGGAGAGGAACCTTTCCTATAATCCACTGAGGATGTTATTCACATGTGGGATCTATACATGGACTTCACAATTTAATTAGTGGACCTCCAGCTGTTGCAAAACTACAAGTCCCATCATTCCTCTGGGTGTCATGCTTGTGGCTGTCAGTCTTGCTATGCCTCATGGGACTTGTAGTTCTGCAACAGCTGGAGGTCCGCTAATTGTGTGTGTGTCCCCGATTGCTGTTGCAGGCAACGATCATGGGAATCTTGACAATGCACTCACTGTTACTGCATAGCGCTCTGCCCATTCCTCCAAGCAGCTCCTATGTCAGGAGAAGTGTTACTGGAGGCACTGTGAGTCCAGACTGAGAGCAAGGAGGAGGAATGCACTGAAAAGAGGTGAGTGCTAATGTCACCATTCCCTCCCCCGCCATCTCTCTGCCACTAATCCCAGGGGAATTTAAGGGTACTCTGGAGGTTCTGTTTTGTATCTTCTCGAGTGCCCCCCTTGGATTAGTAAGGTCGGTAGCAGAACTACCAGGGTCTCAAAGGTCACACTGGGCCCTGGCATTCCACCATGTGGGGTCTAAGATGGCACGAGGTGGCCTGCATGCAGAACATGAAAAAGGGTCCTGGGATGGGGTCAGGGGGGCCCTTTATGGTTTCTTGCACCGGGGCCTTGAAGGTTGTAGTTAAGCCTCTGACTCCCAGTGTACTCTAAAGCAGTTAATATAACTCTTATTTGATCCCCGTCTTACTAGTGCGCCACTGTAAATGCTTATTAAAAAATATGTAGCTGTGTACTGTATTTTATAGTGGCGCTCGCGTGACTGTCCGCCACTCTCCTTCTCCTTACGATCTGAAAACCACAGCAGGAGGGGCCGAGAATCCCCCGCTGACGTCAGCTGGGAGGAGAGCGGAGGGCAGTCCCGTGGGTGCCTCTATGAAATACGCTATACAGCTACATATTTTATAAAAAGGATGTACAGTGGGGCTCGTAATGTAAGACAGAGGATTGAATAAGGGTTATTTTAGCCACTTTTAAGTAGAGTACGCTGGGAGCGTTCTCCCAGGGGAGACAGGGCACGCCTAGATGACTTCAATCGACCAATCGCGATGCAGCTGTTCTCTGCATTGATGCAGAATCGTTTAAGGCTGTGTCACAATTCATCGATTAGACTATTTTCAACCTTTTACATAGAAGGAAGCAGAAGAGAATTCTGCAAAGCAGTTCTTCAACAAGGACCAACTAACATATATTTAATAACAAATCTTTATTAGTTATCAAAGATTAAAACAAAATAGGGAAAAAAGGCAATGTTGCAGATAATACTTCCTTCAAATTACAACTACCAACAACATATGGTTAAAATAAGACTGACGTCTTAAGGGACTTGGGTGGCCACCAAACCTGATACACACATCTCACACAACCATCAACCATCAACCATACACATGCAGACAAAAATCTTAGACCCGGGTCCGATGCATATTCATTAGTCCAGAAAGGCTCCAATTTAAACGGACATAGTGAAGACATCAAATGGGCTGATGATATGGGTAGTTGCCTGCATGAGTTCACTTGCAAGTGTTTATTCCCGGCTAGATATATGCATAATGCGGTACTCATGTTCACAGACAAGAAGCAAATAGTAATCTGGAAATTAAAGTGTCCCTAGTCCCTAGTACAGTTTAAATGTCAATGATCCTAGTACATTTGTTCCCCAATAGTGGGATATATTTAAAGCTCACCATTTAAGGACTCCAATATTGATTGATTCTCACTCCCTCAGACTCCCGTCCGTTCGCGGTCTCCTCACTCGGAAGGAATACACGCTGACAAACAATGCTCTTACATCTGTGTTAATTGATTCAGACTCACAGCGTACGGTGAGCGGCAGAGTTCATGTCTCCAGACCGAGCAGTGTTCAGGGGCTGTGTGGAGCGTGAGCGATATCCAGATTCAATGAATGGTCAGTGAGTAAAGAGGATCACTTCAGGAATGCTTCAGGCTGTACAGCTGCTAGCAATAGCGCAGTATGGGGATATGTGGAGAGGGTTCAGGACATAGGTGGACATCCAAGAGTCCCTGTCACCGGTAGCAGGGTGGCACAATGCTTACGCGTTTCACCTGATCACAGGCTTCCTCAGAGCATGCGTAATAGTTCAGGATCCGTGCTATAAATAGCAAAACTAATGAAACCAATCACCAATTAAAACCTAACACACCTGAACACCAAACAGAAACGTCATTCACCATTAGTGCAACACTAGTTCCTAAAACAGTGGGCACTGATTGGCACAGATCTGGCACATGTGGAAGGCCATGGGTTACATACCTGGCCATCCACATGTTGCCCCTTCCCTGGTGGTCCAGTGTGGTGATCTGAGGGGGGGCTGCGCTGATAAACAATCAGCGCAGACCCCCCCCCCCCCTGTCAGGAGAACCGCTGATCGGCTCTCCTCTACTCACGTCTGTCAGACGCGAGTGAGGAAAAGCCGATCAAAGGCTGACACACCGCTCCACCGATCGCCGCGATGCGCGGGCATGTTATCCTGCTGGACGTCATATGACGCCCAGTGAGGATAACAGAACCACTTCAGGGACGTCAATCCGCTATAGGGCGGGCGGGAAGTGGTTAATATTTGGTTGCACACCCTTTGGAGAAAACTGAAATCCGTCGCTTCCTATAACCATCAATAAGCTTCTTACACCTCTCACCTGGAATTTTGGACCTCTCTTCCTTTGCAAACTGCTCCAGGTCTCTTATTGGAAGGGCACCTTTTCCCAACAGCAATTTTAAGATCTCTCCACAGGTGTTCAATGGGTTTTAGATCTGGACTCATTGCTGGCCACTTTAGAACTCTCCAGCGCTTTGCTGCCATCCGTTTCTGGGTGCTTTTTGACGTATGTTTGGGGTCCTTGTCCTGCTGGAAGACCCAAGATCTCGGACGCAAACCCAGCTTTCTGACACTGGGCTCTACAGTGCGACCCAAAATCCTTTGGTAATCCTCAGATTTCATGATGCCTTGCACAAATTCAAGGCACCCAGTGCCAGGGGCAGCAAAACATCATTGAACCTCCAGTTAGGTTGGGACTTTATATGAGACCATGACCATCCAGTACACAGGTCTCCATCCCTAATATATGAGAAAAATGGGGGGAAATAGGGGAAAAGGGGAATTTGGGACTTTATATGAAACACAACACTAGGGCAAGCTGAGTCATCAGATGTAGAAAAAGTTTTGACAATAAGACATAATATAGTAACAAGGTAGCATGTTAAACACTGTAAACAGCAGGTAAGTTGCAGTATCATAGAATATATCTAGAATATATATTCTAGATATTTCCAGATGGCTGCTCCTGATGAGTGGACAAACTTCCACGAAACGCGTTGAGCATTTACAACTGAGCATTTTCTACTTTTTGACATGTCACAGCAAATACGCATCTACCATGGGCATTTTTATTGTTTTAGTCACCAGTTTTATTATAATACGATATTGAATATATACACACATGTTGGGTGTAATGTCGATGATACTGCAACTTACCTGCTGTTTACAGTGTTTAACATGCTACCTTGTTACTATATTATGTCTTATTGTCATGTTTGACCTATTCTGTACCATATCTACTGATTATATGTGAGTATCATCTATTGCACTCTGTTTCTCATGTGGTATCAATAAATTCAAAACTTTTTCTACATCTGATGACTCAGCTTGCCCTAGTGTTGTGTTTCATATAAAGTCCCAAATTCCCCTTTTCCCCTATTTTCCCCCATTTTTATCATTGAACCTCCACCATATTTCACTGTAGGTACTGTTCTTTTCTTTGTAGGCCTCATTCCGTTTTCGGAAAACAATAGAATGATGTGCTTTACCAAAAAGCTCTATCTTGGTCTCATCTGTCCACAAGACATTTTCCCAGAAGGATTTTGGCAAACTGTAGTCTTGCTTTTTTATGTCTGTGTCAGCAGTGGGGTCCTCATGGGTCTCCTGCCATAGCATTTCATTTAAATGTCGACTGATAGTTCACGCTGACACTGATGCTCCCTGAGCCTGCAGGACAACTTGAATTTCTTTGGAACTTGTTTGGGGCTGCTTATCCACCATCAGGACTATCCTGCGTTGCAACCTTTTATCAATTTTTATCTTCTGTCCACGCCAAGAGAGATTAGCTACAGTGCCATGGGTTGAAAACTTCTTGATAATGTTGCGCGCTGTGAACAAAGGAAAATTTGGATCTCTGGAGATGGACTTGTAACCTTGAGATTGTTGATATTTTTCCACAATTTTTGTTCTCAAGTTCTCAGACCGTTCTCTGTCTTTTGTTGTCCATGCTTAGTGTGGCACACACAGACACACAATGCAAAGACTAAGTGAACTTCTCCTTTTTTCCATGGGATGAGTATAATACTCTGTGTGTGTGTTCTGCTTCTCCCCTGTGTTTAATGGTCCATCTACAAGGTCAAGAAAAAAAACACAATTCAGTTTTCTGATGCAGCAATTGGCTGACAGTAGCTGGAAATGCTTTGACTCCAGTGGGTTCCATTCACCTGCGTCGCCTTTCCTCCATTGTTTCTCATACTTAAGAAGGCCTTTCTCCCTTGTTTTTGGATTTACCCAGGTAAATATTCTCCTGACTTGCTCCAGGATAGGCAGGTTATTTTCAGGCAAGTTATACCTTTAGGGTTTGTCCCAGGGTCAGCTTGTCACAGGTCGCAGTAGAGCCCGAGCCTCAGCCTAATCAGATCTGTATTCCTCCTTGCAAATGGTGAGCATATACAGTATCTCACAAGTGAATACACCCCTCACATTTTTGTAAATATTTTATTCTATCTTTTCATGTAACACTGAAGAAATGACACTTTGCTACAATGTAACGTAGTGAGTGTACAGCTTGTATAACAGTGTAAATTTGCTGTCCCCTCAAAATAACTCAACACTCAGCCATTAACGTTGAAACCGCTGGCAACAAAAGTGAGTACACCTCTAAGTGAAAATGTCCCAATTGGGCCCAATTAGCTATTTTCCCTCTCTGGGTGTCATGTGACTTGTTAATGTTACAAGGTCTAAGGTGTGAATGGGGAGCAGGTGTTAAATTTGGTGTTATCGCTCTCACTCTCCTACTGGTCACTGGAAGTTCAACATGGAACCTCATGTCAAAGAACTCTCTGAGGATCTGAAAAAAAAATAATTGTTGCTCTACATAAACATGGCCTAGGCCAGTGATGGCGAACCTTGGCACCCCAGATGTTTTGGAACTACATTTCCCATGATGCTCATGCACTCTGCAGTGTAGTTGAGGATCGAGGGAAATGTAGTTCCAAAACATCTGGGGTGCCAAGGTTCACCATCACTGGCCTAGGCTTTAAGAAGGTTGCCAAGACCCTGAAACTGAGCTGCAGCACGGTGGCCAAGACCGTACAGCAGTTTGACAGGACAGATTCCACTCAGAACAGGCCTCGCCATGGTCAACTAAAGAAGTTGAGTGCACGTGCCTAGCGTCCTATCCAGAGGTTGTCTTTGGGAAATAGACGTATGAGTGTTGCCAGCATTATTGCAGAGGCTGAAGGGGTGGGGTCAGCCTGTCAGTGCTCAGACCATACGCCGCACACTGCATCAAATTGGTCTGCATGGCTGTCATCCCAGAAGAAAGCCTCTTCTAAAGATGCACAAGAAAGCCCACAAACAGTTTGAAGACAAGCAGACTAAGGACATGGATTACTGGAACCATGTCCTGTGGTCTGATGAGACCAAGATAAACTTATTTGGTTCAGATGGTGTCAAGCGTGTGTGGCGACAACCAGGTGAGGAGGAGTACAAAGATAAGTGGGTCTTGCCTACAGTCAAGCGCATGGTGGTGGGAGTGTCATGGTCTGGGGCTGCATGAGTGCTGCCAGCTAGAGTTCATTGAGGGCACCATGAATGCCAACATGTACTGTAACATACTGAAGCAGAGCATGATCCCCTCCCTTCGGATACTGGGCTGCAGGGCAGTATTCCAACATAATGACGCCAAACGCATCTCCAAGAAGACCACTGCCTTGCTAAAGAAGCTGAGGAGGGTAAAGGTGATGGACTGGCCAAGCATGTCTCCAGACCTAAACCCTATTGAGCATCTGTGGGGCATCCACAAATGGAAGGGGGAGGAGCACAAGGCCTCTAACATCCACCAGCTCTGTGATATTGTCATGGAGGAGTGGAAGAAGACTCCGGTGGAAGCCTGTGAAGCTCTGGTAAACTCCATGCCCAAAAGGGTTAAAGTGGATGTAAACCCGAAAAAATTTTTTTTTTGATATACTGTAGAGTATAAGATTTCCTATCATTTGAGCCCAGTCTTGCCACACGGAGTTAATCCACCTCTGAGCAATCTCCTTTTTATTCAGTGAGAGAAATCTTGACAAACTGACAAATACTCCCACTTTCTGTGAGTGACAGCCTAAGACACAGGCATGATTTTTTTAATTCCCTCCCCCACTCCTTTCTTCAGCAGCTCTGCAAGGATTGGCTGTTCCACACCTCAGCATGATTGGGCATGCTGAAGTCATGTGGTTACTTTCCTGTCTTTTCACTGGATGTTAGAGATCATAGCAGAAGTTCAGTTAGAAATTAGCAGGAGAAAATGCATATTGACAAGGGGAGTGTAGAGGTGGGCGGGGAGTCTACTGACATCACGACTCCACCCACCGAGCTCCAGACAACAGACCCACCCACAGAATATGCAGTTTTTCAGCTCTCATAACAGACAGAGGGGAGACATTTGACAGGTAAAGATACATGCAGGAGGCATGTATATCCTTATAGCTAACCCCTATGGCAGTAGTTTAGACAGGATGACTTTGGGTTTACATCCACTTTAAGGCAGTGCTGGAAAACAATGGTGGACATACAAAATATTGACACTTTGTCCAATTTAGACATCTTCACTTAGGGGTGTACACACTTTTGTTGCCAGCGGTTTAGACATTAATGGCTGTGTGTTGAGTTATTTTGAGGGGACAGCAAATTTACACTGTTATACAAGCTGTACACTCACCACTTTACATTGTAGCAAAGTGTCATTTCTTCAGTGTTGTCACATGAAAAGATGTAATAAAATATTTACAAAAAAGAGGGGTGTACTCACTTTTGTGAGATACTGTATCTACCTTCTATCCCCTGCCTAATTCTTGTATAGGACCCCTCATGTAACTTGCCTTATGGGTTATGCTGGCTCTGTGGAATTGAAACCTGGTTCTTGAATGGTGTTCACATCAGCTAATGCTTCTTATAAACAGCAGTCTTTAAAATGTTTGAGTGTCTTTTATTAAAGTAGCTCTAAACCACATCTCAAAACTTGTTTTCTTAATTTGGACTCCTGGCGTGCAAACCACTGACTCCAATTAGCTTTGTTTAAAGTGGTTCTAAGGGCAGAAGGTTTTATCTTAATGCATTAAGATAAAAAAATCCTTGTGTGCAGCATCCCCCCCCCCCCCCCCCAATACCTTCCTAGATCCATCGATGTTGCACGAGAGGCTCGGATGTCCAGGTCCCACCATTGGCTCCTGCTGCTGTCAGTGAGCCAATAAGGACAGAAAGGGAGGCAGGGCCGGACTGCGTCTCCGTGTCTGCATGGACACAGAAAGCTGGAGCTCGGCTGCTCCCATAGCAAGCTGCTTGCTGTGGGGGCACTCAACAGTAGGGAGGGGCCAGGAGCACCGAAGAGGGACCCGAGAGGAGAATCTGGGCTGCTCTGTGCAAAACCACTGCACAGAGCAGGTAAGTATACCATGTTTTGTTAGTCTTTTTTTCAATAAAAATATCGCTTTTAAAGTAATTGGTCTATAGGTTTTTTTTTTTGTTTTTTTTTTTCTCCAGCACTGTGAATGTGTAATGGCTGTGTTCAATAAAGACCAACGTAATTAGAATTGTGTTTTGTGTCATCAGCTTGATTGTAAACGATCACCTTGTGCTTTGTGTCTATAAGCTCAAACACTTGGGAGCGAGCCCGCATAAGTGCCCTCATAGAGGTTTTCTATGGGGGCACTCACCAGAGAGGAGGAGCCGGGAAAGCCAGTGGGGAACCCGAGAAAAGGAGGCTCGGGGCTGCTTTGTGCAATTCAAACAGCTTCTAATGTACTCTGAATTGTCTTTTCCATTAAGCCTGAGTCTTGGGTGCACCTTTTTAAAATAAAAACATTCTTGTAATGAAATGCTGTTTTTGTAAAGCCCCTCTTAATCTCAACCCCACCCCATCTATCTTTATTGCTAGCTTTTACTTAAAGCCATGATCACAGGTTGGAAATGAGGGGTGGAAATTTTATATTTTGCCTAGGGTTGGACTTAAACATGAATTGTCAAGCTACATTGAAGGGGTATGTATACATCTTTTCTCTGGCGCCCTTACAGAATTAACAACTTGAAGATGAACGCTAGGCGCAAAAGTATTCTGCAGTATCCAGAAAGGATATAAATCCATTTTAGTGCACCAAATGCCTTGGCAAACCCAGATTTTGGCTTGTAAAGCAGTGATGACATCTTCACTGTGCTGTAAGTGACATCTATTCTGTTCTGCTTAGATTCAGCAGGGGATCTGTTTATGGATCCCCTGCTGATTGTACCAGACGCCACTTGTCTGAAAGCACCTTAAATGTTCAGATTCTTGTATTAAATTTAATTAAAGTCATTCTTTTTAAGCTAAATAAGGGAGAACATATAAATCCATAGCTAAGCCGGCACATTGACTGAATAATTAGAAACATGTGTAAGCCTAGTTGTGACTGATTCTCTTTTTTTAAGGAAGTATGCAGGCGTCTTGAAGCCTGTGAAATGCTTTGCTAGTGCTATGTAAAGAATTGCTGTGATCATTACATCTGGCACTAGCATTTGCAATCTATTGCTGTTGTGAACTGAGTCTGAAAGGGTCTTAAAAGATTAGTCCACCCAAAAGCAATATTGAATAACTCAAACATGGTTTGGTGGGTCATCCTTTTTGGCTTTCTCTGTTTTGGTTATGCCAGTGGAGAGACCTGGCTTCCATAATCTGTCTGTTGCAAGTTCTATTGCATACTCTATAACGGGGATTAAAACGTTAAGTCCTGAGCTACTAGTCAGGACTTAAAGGATAACTAAAGGCAAAACTTTTTTTTCTTTAAGTTTTGGACAGCGGAGAGGGATTAGAGCATCTGTCAGTTTTTATTGCTTTCTGTGCCCCTTTTGAGGAGATTCACCCTCTCTATTTGTGCTGTTTACCATTATCATTAAAAGTAAAAAGAGAACCCCCCCAAAAAAAATTCCATTCATTTTGCAGAGATATCCACTTGCTTCCTGTTTGGCTGTGGGACAGGAAGTGAAGAGAAATCTCCGCAATGGGTCAGAGATGGGCTTACTCTATCTGAAATGAAGAAAAGTTTTGCCCATAGTTCTACTTTGCGTTACTCGCCGAGTTGCCCCACCCAACCCCTACCCTGCCCTGCCCCTAAACAATCACTTGTAAATTATCCCATGTAATGACACTGTTTTAATGTTTTATGCAGAATTGAGTTACAAAAAATAACTTTACCAATATTAACATAAAGCATATCTGTGCATTGCATCAGTGCAGCCTATCAGTGCCCATCAGTGCAGCCTATCTCTGCATGGGGATCACAGGAGGAGAGCCGGCCGGATAACAGAATCTCCCACAGCTTGAATCCTAAATGCCAGCCGCTGTCAAAGTCCTGCACCAGCTCCTATGATAGACAGACAGCACACGGATTCAATTTCCTGGCATTGGACCAGTGTGCTGTCTATCCTATTAGGCGGGACTTTGACAGTGGCCAGCATTTCGGATCCATGTTGTGTCACAGCCAGAGATTCTGTGTCGCCCGGCAAGCTCTACTCCCAACAGTTTCCTGGCTAAACGCTTCTAGCAGAAGCGGTGCGGCCCTTTTTAGAATGCATCAGAGCGGTGGCAGGGAGGAAATTGCGCCCCCAATCTCCCCCCCCCCCCCCCCCGCCCGGCCGCTCTGATGCCCTGTACAAAAGAAAAGCTGCACTGCCTCTCCCAGAAGCGATTTAGCCAGGAAACTGTCAGCCCAGTCTGTCCCTGCTCCACACTCTCACTCAACTGATTTCCACTCTCCAAATGTGAGCAGAAATTTTGAGGGTTGCTCTATAATATAAAATAAATGAAAAATCCAAAAAGAACCGTGGGACCTCTTATGTCCACAGAAATTGTGCAGATCTTTCACCAGCAGAGTCCCTAAGATGAAGAAACGGTCAGTTGCGAGATTGTTCTGTGTCTAAAAAGAAACTAAAAAAATTAGCTTGTTTACAAATCTCAACTCCCATAGCGTTGCCTCCTTAGCAATGATAATGTGTGAGATGACATTAAGTTTTGCTGTTTTCTTTGGCAGAGATGGGGAAAAAAATATACTTGTTAATTTGGATGAATTTCCTCTACTTATCATTCTGATCTTTCATTTTTAGGTAATAAAGAATTAGAATATTGCACCAAGAATCAGGTGAGCTGAGAAAAGATGTGTATACGTGTTTGCCTTTCTACATCTCTATGCATGACACAAACAAACAAATTATCAAAGTAATTGAGTTTATATAGGCACAGATACTATATTCAGTAACGCAAGGCTGAACAGAAACCATAAACCATGGTTTGTTTTTGTTTTTTTGTTTTTTTTGTTTTTGGGGGGGGGGGAGGCAGGAGGGCATAGTGCACAGAGGTCAGGAGGGCATGGGGGTCAGAAGGGCAAGATGGACAGTGGTCAGGAGGGCTTAATACTGGGGATCAGAAGGGCATTGTAGACAGTTCAGAAGGGCATGGTACTGGAGGGCAGTGTGCAAAGAGATCAGGAGGGTATGGTACAGGGAAATCGGGAGTGAACAGAAGAAGTTTTCTAAAGCAGAGTGGCACAGGGATGCTGCTGTGGCAGATCTACCTGATGTGGTACGCTGATCATCACTGACCCCCTTCTTTCATCCATCCCATGTGATAACAGACAAGCATTTTGGATGGACTGGAGAGGAGGGCTGGCAGGGATCAGCATACTACACCCTGGTATAAAAGAGCACAGATGGATTTGCCCCAGCGGTACTTTTGAGTCGGCCTCCCTGCACAAATCCAGGACTCGCAGCACCGATATCCAAGCTGTCAGAGCACCATAGGAGGCACAGGCATTCCCCGCCCTGCAGCCGTGTGACGGGGAACGCCTCTACAGCCTAGGATGTGCTTTGACTGTTTCCTGGCTGAAGAGCTCAGGCGATGAAGACCTGAACTGTTTGTTTCCCGAGCTGCTGTGCCGCTAGAACACAAGGGTGGGGAAGACAGAGACCTGATCGTGATCTACTAGTCACCTAGTAGATCGGTAGATCGTGATTGACTGGTTGCCGACCCCCAATCTTCACTAAACAAAAATGGATATCCCATATCCAAGAAAGATGCTGCCTGAAGTGAACCCATGCTTTGCCCACAGGGCTAAGCCACAGGTTCCGTATAAAATCAACCTCCCAGCAGTACATGCTTGCCTTCTTCTTTTTTCCTCCCTATTCAGTCATTGGAGAGGAAGTCATGAGGAGGCAACTGTAGTGCTGTCACATGCTACTCTACCTGGAAGCTCTGGGTTATCTCTTCAGCCCCTGACTCTAAATAGGATAACTTGTTGAAATGCTTGCTGCCTTGCCTGTTGGTCGTCCTTGGTGTGTTTTTGCTAAAGCTGGCCTTACAGTTATCTTATTTTATTTATTTTAGTTCAACCTAGGGGTTGAATGTAAAAAGGTCCAGCTCCCCCTTTCACACATTTGAGATGGATGGGGAATCGTTCCCACTGTGCTATTTTGTCCTGACAGTGGTGAGCCTTCCAGCCGTCAGAACATACTGATCAGTGTTTCCGGCAGCACTGATCATTTGGGGGAGTTGGACCTGACAGGCTTGTTGTACCGAAGTTGATCAGTAGATCGACCTTCTGTAGAACCAGCATCTCCATACATTGAAATTCTGGTCTCTGCTGAACTGGATGAATTTTGATCCAAGTATGGCTGGCTTACAGTGAAGGGAGTTTTAAAGGCAGAAGGTGTGGGTTGTGTTTTTTTTTTTTTTTTTTTTTATCTTGATGCATGCAAAGACTGACCCAAGAAGAGGAGGATCAGGGCTGTTCTGTGCAAAACCAACTGCACAGAGGAGGTAAGTATAATCTGTTTGTTTTTTGTTGTTTTTTTTTTAACGTTACTTTACAATTACTTGAAGTAAGCTAGTAGAGCAGAAATTGCCATTTCTGGAGGCAGCCAGATATGGCAGTTGTATCACATTCTGTATTGTCTAAAGGGAAAGTACTGTTGTGATTAGCATATTTTTTATGTTTAATATTATTATTATTATTATTATTGTTATTATTATGTGTTTTTCATATGAATCACTTGCAGTCAGGTGAAGCAGTTCTTCCAATTTGTTTCATAACATAACATACATGACAGTTTTAGAACTTGCTATTCAGAATACGCTGGGGAGTAGTGTGAGGTGAGACTCCCTCTCCAGTTAATTCATACATTCCTGTGGCATTTTTCAGCTGGAAAGATACTGACAATGAGTAGCCACTGTGTGTTTCTTTTTTAATACGTAAAATTTTAGAATTTTCCTTTTTTTTTTTTTTTTTTTTTTTTTTTTTTTTTAAGGGGAAATTTACGAAGACTAAAACAGATCTGGATCAACTGTATGACAACCAATGAGCTTTTAGCTTTCATTATTTTATTTTTTTTTAGGCTTACTTGAACATACTGAAGCTAGAGGCTGGTTGCTATGCACAACTGTTCCAGTTTTAGTAAATTCCCCTTGTGCCAACCTGTAATCTTCCAAGGATGTGTTCTAAATGTCATGGCATTGAAATGGTAAAACAAGTTCATGGCTGCAATAACATGCTGACTGGAAGAGTGGGATGAGCTCATCTATCTGCTGCTTCAATTTCCAGTCACAGAATGGGGAGGAGAAGTGACCAAGCTGTATTGCGTAAAGTGATTGTAAAGGTTCAAAGTGGTTTTTGTTTTGAAGCTCTGAAGGGACGGTGCGGGTATACAGTCATTATACGTGACCTCACTGGCTGCATGAAGTGACTATCTCCTGAACCGTGAAGGTTTAGGAGAAATTTTATAGTACCTACAGGTAAGCCTTATAGACTTGCCTGTAGGTACCAGCCTGCAGAGTAGGTTTACATCCTCTTTAATGCAGAAAATGCATGAAGGTAAAAAACCTACTTTTACAAACACTTTAAAGAAGTTGTAAACCCTTAGTTTTTCATCTTTTAAAGTGAAGTTCCGGCCACCTAAAATTTTTTTTTTTTCTTACAATTTAGCTGATCCTCTTCTTTTGGCCATTGCCACGATGAGTGTGGGCATATGAAGCCCAATCGCAACCTCTTCCTGGATAACCGATCGAGAGGTGCATGCTGGGTAACCGGTATGCACCTCTCAATCTCGTGCATTCGCCATGCTCCGGTGGTTGTAGCGCCGATTGCTTAGCAAGTTGCCATAACGTGCGGTGACGGAGGAAGGACCCACCCCCCGTTGTTATGGCAACATAGATCCGCCTTAAATCGCATCATTTCCTGTCGGGAAATAACGTGTTTTTTTTTCCCCCCCCCACACAGTCCTGCCCACTGTTTATTAATAAAAGACCCTGAAAATGTGAGTTTGGAGGGTGGAACTCCGCTTTAATGCTCTCTATGCATTAAGGTGAAAAACCTTTTTATGCTGCAGCTGCCCCCCCTAGAGTCCCCCTTTTTCTTACCTGAGCCTGATCATTTTGGGGACGAGCACAGCAGCTCCAGCCACTCCCTCTGGTCCTCATTTGAAGGATTGATAGAAATCAAATCCATTGACATGGGGGGTGGGGCTGAGTCTTGTCTGTCCATGGACGCAGCAGGACTCTGGAGCGTGCCCTCATGGAAAGCTGCTCTCCGTGGGAGCATTTCGAGAAGAGGAGGAGTCAGGAGCGCCGCCGGGGGTCTCCAGAAAAGGAGGATCGGGGCAGCTCTGCAAAACCCTTGCACATAGCAGGTAAGTATAACGTGTTTGTTATTTTAAGAGGGCAAAAAAACAAAGCTTTACAATCCCTTTAACTTATAGATTGGTTCTTCTGTCTGCCAGTGGCATCTAATACTTTGTTCACACTGCTTCGTACGGTAAAATAATTTTTTTTTTTTATTTTTTTACACCATGCAGGCTTGTGTCTTATTTGAGGTCCAGCAGGGGGCAGCAATTTCAAGGCTACTGAGTGTACTTTTTTTTTTTTTTCTTTTTTTTAACGTTGCACATAGTTTATTCATGTCTCTGCATGGCATCACATTTTTCTACATTGCACATCACACCACTGTTGTGTGAACGCAGCATGTCAATAACTGATTTCCCATATGATTGGTGTTTATCCAATGCAGAAAAATGCCAGTTGCTGCACAGTGTGAATGAGTTCTAAATCTCAGTGCTGGCAGGGAAGAGCGACATATCCTTTGGCAGATAAAAAAAATGACCCACATATTAGTTGGATACTTCGTTCTTAGAATTCAGCGGAGATGTGTTGCTCAGAGTTGCAAACCTTTTAGCACAAAAACCAGATATGTATTTAACAGACTTATTAAGCTGATCATTTGACATTTAGAACGTTTTACTTTTAATAGCAAACGGGTGTGTTTCAGGTTCTAATGGTTTAATGTGTGTCTTTTTTTTATAGGATCATCGAACGGACTTTCTCCTGCACACACGTGTAGAACATAAAGGACTTTAACTAAGCATATGGATGATTACCACATTACAGGACAAACTTAAAAACTTGGGGCCAAAGCCTCCAAATTTTACCTTTTCATTTTCAGGGATTGAACTATAGGATTCAGTGCTGGGATGCGATTCAATACGTTTATACCCCCAGGATCTGAGATCAAGATTGGATTTTTTTTTCTTTCCTCCATAGAGGCTGGAGACTTCTTCCTATATTTTTTTTTTTTTTTTTATTTGGTTTTGTGGCAAAAGCCCTAATTTCTTTTCCACAGCTCCCAGTAAGCACATGTGTGATTTTCGTAAAGACTTTTGTGTGTTTGGGGTTTCTTTGCCATTTTTCATATTGGTGGTACATGCACACTCTATTTAGATATGCTTTCACGATATATATTGTTGCAGTGGATATAACTTTTTTTTACCACTTGTAGATGTGACAGAATAGCCATCTATCTGATGACTCTGCTGTAAGCGCTTAGAGATAAAACGATATATATGGTACATGCATGTCTATTCATACTGTGTGTGTGCCCTCGGGTATCAGGAGCATGCCTGGGCATAATAAATGTCTAATATTCAGTTTAATTTCTGTAATTATGTTAAATTTAACACAGAACCATGACTGCAGTTCTAATTTAGCTTGACTATAAAAGCTTTACTCATTAACTCTTGTATACATAATGATTTAAGATTGCAATCCTCACATGTCCTGTCATTGGCCTTTTGTGTTCCAGCTGCTTATTTATTCTCCAGCTAATAGCCTTTTCACCATTCAGGTTTAAAAATGGGGTACTAATTTGCCCTGCATATGTGTGTATTAAGTAACCTTGTTCATTTTAAGCCTGCTTTTTTTTTTTCTAGGGAAATGTATTTAAAGCTGATTTGTCTCATAAAGTTTAGAAAATGTAAAGGGTTCACTTTTTTTTTTTTTTTGTGCACTTTTTCCAAAAAAATTCCACATGCTTTCGATCACCCCCAGCACATTGGAAAATTACTGTTCAGGTTTTAAAAGCTGCCTCTTTCTCATTGTATACTTCTGTGTCCTACATGGGCCGGTCTCCAAAAAGCTCTAGGTGGTCGACACCCTTTTACCTCTGTCCTAGCTAAATGCTAGGACAGGATAAAATAAGTAAGAGAAAGTAGGTGACCCCCCCATATGCCGCACATCTGTGTAATCCTATGGTGGTGGTAGTAAGTGTGGCAACCTCAGCCTGGACTCCAACCAGACCACGCACCACCACCCTCCCCTCCCTCAATTGTGTGAAGGGCTGACAGGTGTAGTGTATACAATTGCTAGTTCTAGCTGTTTAATTTTGATTTAATCAAACAGCACTAGCAATTGTATACACCTGTCAGCCCTTCACACAATTTAGTGACTACTGATGATGCTTAAATACTCCCCACATGCGTGGGATCTCCATCCTCATGATTAAGCTCTGGGGGTGGCCTGGTTAGAGTCCAGGCTAAGTTTGCCACTCTTATCACCACCATTGGATTACACAGATGTGCAGCATTAGGGATAACCTCCTTTCTCTTCCTTGAGCTACGGAGCTAGGCTGGGCTCCATCCCCGCCAGCACTCCCAGCGGCAGATGCGGAAGTATCCACATGCATGCCCATATTAGCTGAGCAGCACACACACCAGACGGGATGAATGTTAGACAAGGAAAAGAGCACGCTTTGTCCATGTGCAGCTCTTTCCTTCTATCAGAAGCAGCTGAGCCTTGTGCAGGCAGACCGTATAGGACAATAGGGATGTACAATGTGAAAGGGATGGATTTTTTAAAATCTAAACAATGTTTTGCAATTTACTGGACATGATGACAAACGTGGAGGTGCAAATAAGATAACACTCTTTAAAAACTTAAGTTATTTTTTTTTTTTTGTGTGTTCAGGGCTGGCATTATCCCCTGCAGCTTTGGAAGATCATGGATGTTGGGGAGGGGCAGGCATACGACTGAAGATTTCCACTATGACATTCAGCACCAGTACAAGGGACACTTCAGATTAAATGCATGTGTAATGTCCTGTGTGCTGATTAATTTTTACTAAACATAGAGTTAAAGATACCAGCAGGTTCTGTTTACAGAAAGCTGAAGCAAAAACACCTCCTCATTTCATAATATAATACCATGAGTGCACCCCTTTCTAACCTCTGTACTGCAAGCACTGACTTTCTGCATACAAGTTATGCGGGCTGCCTGAATGTGGTGCAATTGGACCTACCAGAGGTATGTGAAGGCATCTGGCAGTACTTGGTTTCTCAAACATGCACATGGCTACCTTTTTTTTTAAAATGTGTGCAACAAGAATACTTTAAGTTGAATTTCTCATTTGAATAGTAAAATGACATCCAAAACTTTGAAAAGTGTGGGAGAAAAGGGTCAGGTTCTCAAAGTTTGTTAATTTTTCCATCAATACTTCTGATACTCGCACAGAAAATGAATGGAAATTCCCATTTGGAGTCCGAACTATTAAGAGCTAGCTGAGGTTACCACCCAAAAGTAGAAGTTTAATTCTGTTTGTATGCTTGGAGAGATTTCCCTATTTCTGAATGAGCGTTGCCAGTGTGTCTCTCTACTGTGCACACAGACAGTAATAAAAATCTTCAGCATGTTCTGAGCCTTCCCCGTTCTGCCCAAATATAACCCAGGATGTCAGTTTTGAGTTTAGAAAAGTTATCCGCAAATACATTCAGATTTTGATTCATTTAGGAAGGTGAACAAAAGTACAGTTTTGTCATAATATATGCATAGATTGTTTGAAGTATAACTTAAACTATGGCGCTATGGAGTCCCCAGGGGAAAAAAAGATAAGGGGTCGATGGCTGCTGTTCCCCTGGATCAGGTCTTGAGGTAGCCTAATGCACATAAATAGGAGGAGAGGGGGCGCACCATCGAAGTGTGACCTGTAGTAATGCTTAAAATAAAAATAGGTAAACGCACTTCCTTTTTGTGTGAATCAAGTTTAGCATGTAAAGATGGTCATCTGTAAGGTTGCAAAGATCAGCAAGCTGCTGGTGAATGCAGAGGTTGGCAGAAAAGCAGAAGCAGCCTAGAATTCCAGGAAGCCACGAGTACAGCGTGACAGCTTGCGTTCCATCTCCAATATAGCAGGGGCTCCTTCTCCTTTACAATTCGGCTGCCTCCCGGCCAAATTCTGCTTATATCAGCCGCTTTCCTGCCAACCTCTGCGTTCGCCAACCTCTGCGTTCACCAGCCACTTGCCTTTCCAATCTCTGCAACCTTACAGATGGTCATCTTTACATGATGAACTTGATTCGCACAAAGTGAGTGTATTTACTTATTTTAAGCATTACTATGGCTTACACTTAGATGGTGCACCCCCTCTCCTTCTCCAATAGATTGTTTGAAGTGCTTTTGCAATCCAGAGTCAGTGTTATAAAGGTGAGTGCCAAAAACGTTACTTTTTTTTTTTTTTTCCAAGACCCCTACTTTTGCTATAACATTTTAGCATTATCTGATCACCTCTGATGGCTGTAGTGAAAGGCTGGGAGTATATGCTTTTAAATATACTTGTGTTAACGGCCACCTGTTTTCATAAACCTTTGCTTGGCTGGTATATCTGTTTGAATAGTTGGCAAAAAGTTTTTTTGTTTTTTTGGGGTTTTTTTTGTTTTTTCTCCACAAAAAGGCCTTTTATGTCATGCCTACATATTTGTGTGGGCAGTATGGATAATTTACACTGCTTTTTTTTTGGGTTTTTTTTTGTTTTAATAGTAATTATTTGGGGGAGGGGGGAGGGACTTGGTTGCCTGTTTTGGATCTTCTATACTTTTAAGTTGGGGGAAGAGAGAGCCTCTTAAATGTGTGTGCCTTAATAGAGCTGTGCACACATGGTTACTAAAAAAAAGGGTGCTCCTACAGAAGAGACGAAAACAAGGATGCACATATTTTCTTTAATCAGTGGAGACTTTGGGGCTGATTTTACCAAAACTGGAGAGTGCAAAATCTAGTGCAGCTCTACATAGAAACCAATCCGCTTCCAGTTTTTTATTTTACTTTTACTCTTTTTTTTTTTTTTTCTCCTTGGTCAAAGCTTAATTGAACAAGCTCCAGTTAGAAGCTGATTGGCTGCACCAGATTTTGCACACTCCAGTTTTAGAAAGTCAACTCCTTAGCCCCGGTTCACACAGGGTCGGCTCGACTTGCAGGTTGCCTCACCGAGGCGACCTGCACACGACTTCCACGGCAACTTGCAAAACGACTTGTGTATAGAAGTCTATGCAAGTCGCCCCCAAAGTAGTACAGGAACCTTTTTCTAAGTCGGAGCGACTTGCGTTGCTCCTATTAGAACGGTTCCATTGTACAGAACAGGAGGCGATTTGTCAGGCGGCTAGGTCGCCTGACAAGTCGCCCCTGTGTGAACCGGCAGTTAGTGTTGGCAGCCCTAATCACAGGACAGTGTGGTTTGTGTTCCAAACTCATTTCACAGTGCTGAGAATAAACAGCTGAAGCCTGGCAAAGCTTTTAAAGTAATGGATTTCAAGGGCGGGTGCTGTATTGGTTTGCTTGCTCAGCTGAGGTGAGTGAAGGAACCTCAAGCAATCTTGGAGTTGGACTCGAGCATTTAATCCTGAGTCGGGGTGAAGGGTTTTTGTAGTATTCCCTCTTCAAATGTAACTTATTTTTTTGGACAGTATCACTCTATGTTTATGAATCAATTCAGAAAGCGGAAATGAAGATCAGGAGATATCAGCTAAAGATCCTTTGTGCACAGGCCCTAAAAGCTTCATATATAAAGCTGCTTGGTTCATGTAGAGTTGCGATGATCTAGTTCCAACAAAAGGTTATTCCAAGCTTTTGCTGACCTCTACAAATGAGTTGCCAGCTTACCCTCTTGCTTAAATACTTTGAGCCACTGACCCAGAACAAGCATTCAGATAGGGAGTTCTGACTTGTTTTAGGTCACTGACACAAGTGGCCTCCCTAGAAGCCAAGTTGCTTCTATTTTTATAAGGTCTGAAATGGCAGCACCCAAATTTCTTATGATGGGTGCATTTTAAAAGCCTTTGTATTATGGCTGTCTTTGCCGAATGCCTTGTTGGTTAACTTTAAGGATCACAATTGTACATGACATAGATTCTTGTTTTATGTCAAGCTAATTCTCATTTTCTGGGTTGAAAAGAGCTGCTTTTTATTAATGTGTAATATTGTACTTTAGTCAACAAAACGTTTTTTCTTTTTGCATTTGGCTAGGCAGGATAATGTTTGCTTTAATATTCTCACATATGTATAACTGTAGTTGTAATGGCCGAAGGAAGCTGAAGGTTTTGCTCTTTTGTTCTAAACATCACAATTGGCCATTCAGATGTTCCAGGCTCATTTTTATTTGGCTTTAAGCTAATAATCATTTCTGAATGATCACATTTGAAAAGGTGAAATGCTGTTCCTTAATCACTTCGTCTCAGAATAAACATTTTGTATTCCTTTCCCGTTCTGCTTCAGCATCAGTTTGGTTGTTCAGAAAAGTTAGGTTTCATATGCTGTGTTTGAAGTTGGTTGGAATGTCAACAAAAATATCAGAATTTTGAGAATCCTTGCATGGTTTGCTAAAAGTGTTTCAGCCTTCCATTGAAATCAGTATTAAAATGATTCCATTCTGGCTTCCAGCATTCTGTGAGTGTAAAACACACGACTCTGTGGTTCTTTCAGTTTGGTAAATTTTGTAGAAAGTATTACTGCAAAAACTCAATGCTTAAGTTGTCCGCATGGTAGACATTCATGTGTCCTAGCTTTCTCAGGAGGGTGGAGAAAATTTGCCCAAGTCAGCGTTTCTCTGGCCAGTCATTACTTTCCAGTTTGAGGAGCGAATCATTACTTTCCACAAAGGGGGCCTGGGGCCAGGGATATTGGCTAATCTCCTCTCCCCCCACCACTTCCCTGTACACATGGTCACCTAATGTATTATATCTACTGGTTGGTACAATAGACTTTTTTTGTTCAATTGGAGGTTTATAAAAACTGTACCTTAACACTACTTGATAAAGGTAATCTAGGGATGCACTGTCTGCTGTGGGTAATCCATTAGGCTCCATTCAGATGTGTGAGGGTTGTATGCATGTCATGGGTATGATAGCCCATTCATTTCAATAGGCTGCCCTGCCCACTATAAACTCTGAGAAATAAGTTCCAACTGAATCGTATAATTGAACAGCCATCAAAGAATTAATGTTACTCCAGCATGTCTGCTAAAGTGCAGTGCCTTTTCTCTGTGGGTGGAACGCATGCAATTTCGCACCTGTTCCCCACTGTCAGATGTGAACCTAGCTTAACATAAGTGGGGAAATATGATGGCACATAAGTCAGACTACATTCACTCTGCATTTTTCATGTGGGGTGTTTTTAATGTTTTACACGCGTTACCATTTGCAATAGAAGGTACATTGTGATGGAAACCACACCAAAGATGCAGCAAGCAGGATTTTTTTTTTTTCATAACCCTGAAACAGAGGTAGGAATGTAGCCCTCTTGATCCATGGATCCAGTATTGTTCTAGCCTTAAAACCGCTGCTGTGAAAATTCTATACGGTACTAATTATAACTATATAGCATATTCTAAAGAATGGCAGTGGTTGCTGTCATAATTTTCCCCCATGACCACTAAAGTTTAACCGATTTCTAGTAGTTTGCTTGTTTCTAAACTTCTGTATTACAAGTATATTGTTCCTGGATCACATTGGTATAACTTTGGCTGTGCAGATCACATTGCGGCATATTAAACCTTAAACCACTTAACCTCTTGCTTTCTGTTCACTTTTGAGCAAGTAATTGTAATCTGCCCTTTTGTGTTTTTATATTATGGATTTTATCTACTGCAGTAATCTTCATAGTAAAATCAAGTCTTAAAAAAAAAAGTAATTTTCTAAAGTCCTGTTGTGTGGGGGTGTGTTTGTTTGTTTTTTTTTTTGTTTTTTTTAATTTAGAGCCGATTGGTGTTTAAATTGAGACCAGATTTTCCAGTTCATAAAATAGTACAAAATCCCAAAGATGCATTAGCCATAGAATTCATAGGATTCAACTGAAAGCCAGGATGGAATAATTTTTAGCTTGAAGATTTGTTTTGTCATGGTCACTCATACAACATGTAAGAATCTTTGTTTAAATAAACCATTGGTAACTGATTTGTGTTTGTTTTGTTTTCAGTGCAAAGTCTCTTTTACTACTATTTTTACTAATATATATACTCCAACTTGAATTGAAAATGGTAATACATTTTAGACAACCTTTTTACTGTGTATGTGAGCTACAGCTCTATTTATTCATACACGAAAGCTGTACTCCAGGCAACTGATTAGGCCTGCTATGAGTACTGATTTCTCATAGGAATGGATCGGGCTGCAGTGTGCATTTACAGTGTAAAGTGGATATTCATATAAGCTGTGAGTCTTAAAGCAGAGCTGAACATCGACTGATAGTTTAGGGCTGAAAGTACCTAAAAGACCAGTTGGGAGCGGGAAACCAGTTGTACTTTGAAAATGAGAACCTTCCATACGATATTTTTGATGGCCGTGATCATAAACATGTTTTTAGGTCAGACAACCCAAATGATCAAATGCTATTTTCTAGATTTTCACCCATTGCTGAATTACTTGCAGCTGCTTCCTGATGGTGATAATAGTGGACACTACTTACTGGTCCCCTATCTGCTACACTGTGGGCAATAAAAGAGCATATGCCAGACCTGATGGGAGAGTATTGCGCACACCTTTTTATAGCTGTGCAATGTTTGTTGGAATAGCCTCTTGTAGTTTGTCACATAATGACAACACAGTAGCACACTTGGGAGATGGACAGGGAGTCGTCGCCCTATAACCAGATATCTGAACTCAAACAAAATATTTGCTATCTTTATAGGGAACTGAACATCTGGAAAGTGTTTTTTCTTATCACGGATTGAGTGAAGAAAGAATTGTTAAAGTACCTTCTACAGGAGAATTGACACTAGCAAACAAAACCCTGTTGGCCAGCAAAGGATAAAGCTGACCAGGAGAGTGTAAGTGTTTTATTAGGCTGAGGATTTTGATTTTGAAATCCACACTTAGGCCTCATGCACACTGGACGTTACAATAACGTTATAGAAACGCCAGCAGTTTTGCAGTGAGTTTCTCAATTTTTTTGCACTAGCGTGCTTTTTTTTTTTTTTTTCCACAATGGATCAAAAATGTTAAATGCTGGGGAGCTGTTTTTTTAGCATTTATCTGCGTTTTTAGGCTTTTTTTGACGTTGGTGTGTTTTTACAGCTTAAAAACGCCTCTCAGAACCTACTAGTTTTGGGGTTTTTTACAAAGCCAAAAAACTCCCAAGCCAAAAACAGTTGATGATGGCCTATGTGAGCAATGAACACATAGGATAACATGCTGGAGAGTGTATTGACTGTAGAAAACGATGCCTGAAGCCAAAAACAGCAGCTGTAAAAACACCCAGTGTGCATGAGGCCTTAAAGTCAAGTTAGTATTTATTCCTTTTTGCATGTCAGGGCCAGGGCTGTGCCATATTGTATATGTACCTGATTTGTGGTCCAGTTGCACAGGACTCTGCTACAAGTCAGGAAAGAGTATTACTTCAGTTTAGAGCCATAGCAGTGCTGTTTATTTCATCCATTTGCCCACCTGTACAGTGAGCAGCGGCACCCCATTATTGATTTGTCAAGTGGGGCAACCGGGTGAAGTTTTTCCATGCTGGTGTTCTCCTGCAATTGTCAGTACAGTAATGGGTCCTGTCAGTTCTACAGACTCCAGCCCAAGAACTCCCCTCAATGAACATCGTTGTCTAATGCACTGTGCTTGCAAGACAGTACCTTTTTTATGGCTCAATTTTGTCACCCTTGCATTAATCTATCCCTTAATCCCTCTTGGGCTCCATCCCTTGCACCACCTGCTGGCATTGGTAGAAGTAGGTACTTCTCTTTAGCTGTGGCTACATTTTTCTACACTTAATGGGTACAGTACTTGTTAAACCTGCCCATGCAATTGGCAGTTCTTCATACAGCCCTAGCATGTCTTTGCTTAAAAAAAAAAAAAAAATCTTTTGTGGTGGAACAATTCCATGAGTGCTGCTACTCTTCATGGGCACTCACTAGCTTAAGACCTAAGCTGTCCCGTGGTTTGGGAAGATGTAAGGTTTCTTTCGGCAGTCTTGGTTTAATCTGTCCCCAAGTGAATCGTATCGCTCCCTGCTGCATAATTAAAAAAAAAACAAGCCGGGATGGATATTGGGAGAACTCTAAATGGATATGATAATTTCGGAAGGATGGTCATTTTGATTATCCCGAATCGTGACAGTGGAATAGATGACCATTTTGACAATAAACTTGTGGTTTCAATAAGGCTGGATAACTGGAAGTGAATAGATTTTTGTGGTGAGCTGGTAAGGGCTTGTTCACACTTGCCTACATTTCTAATGCTCAACAAATGCTCATACAGCATTTGTATGGGTGTCAGACAGGCGTCGATGAGCTTTAGTATGGGCATTAGGCGTTTTACAAGCATTAATGAGGAGTTAAAAATGCTTCCCAAATGCCCTATGGGCAGTTTTGAAGCGTTTGATGAGCATTAAAACTGCCCCACAAATGCCTTTTCCATTACAGTAAACAAACAAATCTTAATGCTTCAACTGTCTGCCAGAATATTTGCGAGGCGTTACCTTTGACTTGAATGGGAGGCGTTGAAAGGCTTCAAACGCCTCCTGACTCGACATGAGGCTTCAATTTTGATGCAACACTAACGCTTAGTGTGAACAGCACTATGTGCTGTCTATTGTATCTTGTGCATAGGCATTTGATGGGCCTTTAACGCCTCTTAAATGCCTGCTCTTAATGCCAGCCTTAGAGAGACTATGGGATTTATTTACTAAAGGCAAATCCACTTTGCACTACAATTGAAGTTGCAGTACATTTGTGGGGGATATGCAAGGAAAATAAACAGCATTTTGCTTGTACATAATTCGATGATAAAATCAGCAGATATTCCCCCTCAGAGCTAAAGCTAGTGCACAGTATCTTTGCCTTTTAGAAAATCAAACCCTATGTGTAGCCCATTTAAAAGGAAATGGCTCCATGACGGTATCCATTTTTTTTTTTTTGGATAATGAAATGTTCAATTATTTTGATTTCTGCATATAAACTTTAAGACCAGAAATATCTGAAAACGTGTTTAAAATGTTTATAAGAGTGGGGGCAGAGATTTGTGGGGAGGATAAGAATAGAAGAATATCATCTGCAAATAAGCACAGCCCATGATGGTACCCACCTAGTTCTATACCTGTAATGGATGGTTCAGTCCATATTCTCTGGGCTAATGGTTCAATAATCGGGGCAAATAAGAGGGCCTCCTTGTTTAGTGCAAGGCTTCATGCATTCTGATGCAGATAGTATATGCATTTTACGTTGCAGAAATGGGGCTTTGGCTCTTATTTCCTAAAATGAATCGCTGCGTTATACAATCAACCCAAAGCATATATTAAATATGCAGGATATAAATCTGATGCATTTAGTATACCCTCCCTATAATGCATCAGATTTACAGTGGGGACAGAAAGTATTCAGATCCCCTTACATTTTTCACTCTTTGTTATATTGCAGCCATTTGCTAAAATCCTTTAAATTCATTTTTTTTATCTCAATGTACATACAGCACCCCATATTGACAGAAAAACACAGAATTGTTGACATTTTTGCAGATTTATTAAAAAAAACTAAAATATTACTTGGTCCTAAGTATTCAGACCCTTTGTTGTGACACTCATATATTTAGTTCAGGTGCTGTCCATTTCTTCTGATCATCCTTGAGATGGTTCTACACCTTCATCTGAGTCCAGCTGTGTTTTGATTATACTGATTGGACTTGATTAGGAAAGCCACACACGTGTCTATATAAGACCTTACAGTGCATGTTAGAGCAAATGAGAATTGTGAGGTCAAAGGAACTGCCTGAAGAGCTCAGAGACAGAATTGGGGCAAGGCACAGATCTGGCCAAGGTTACAAAAAAAAAAATTCTGCTGCACTTAAGGTTCCTAAGAGCACTGTGGCCTCCATAATCCTTAAATGGAAGACGTTTGGGACGACCAGAACCCTTCCTAGAGCTGACCGTCTGGCCAAACTAAGCTATCGGGGGAGAAGAGCCTTGGTGAGAAAGGTAAAGAACCAAAAGATCACTGTGGCTGAGCGCCAGAGATGCAGTCGGGAGATGGGAGAAAGTTGTAGAAAGTCAACCATTACTGCAGCCCTCCAGCAGTCAGGGTTTTATGGCAGAGTGGCCAGACGGAAGCTTCTCCTCATGTGCAAGACACATGAAAGCCCGTGTGGAGTTTGCTTAAAAAAAACAAAAAAACACCTGAAGGACTCCAAGATGGTGAGAAATAAGATTCTCTGGTCTGATGAGACCAAGATGGAACTTTTTGGCCTTAATTCTAAGCGGTATGTGTGGAGAAAACTAGGCACTGCTCATCAACTGTCCAATACAGTCCCAAGCATGGTGGTGGCAGCATCATGCTGTGGGGGTGTTTTTTCAGCTGTAGGGACAGGGCGACTGCTTGCAATTGAGGGAAAGATGAATGCGGGCAAGTACAGGGATATCCTGAACGAAAACCTCCAAAGTGCTCAGGACCTCAGACTGGGCCGAAGGTTTACCTTCCAACAAGACAATGACCCTAAGCACACAGCTAAAATAACGAAGGAGTGGCTTCACAACAACTGTGAAAAAACTTGTTGCATCTTTCCCAAAAAGACTCATGGCTGTATCAAAAGATCAAAAGGGTTCTTCTACTAAATACTGAGCAAAGGGTCTGAATACTTGGGACCATGTGAAATTTCAGTTTTTCTTTTTTTAATAAATCTAAGGGGGCCTGAATACTTTCTGTCCCTACTGTATTTAAGGGGGCCATGGGCTTATGCATTCGTGAAATATTGCTCTGGATTACCAGATATTATAATTGGGAAAAACCTACCTTTTGGGGAGAGGGTATTGGAGAAGGATTGAAAGGCAGAGTAGCAATATCATGAGGTAAAGAACTAATACATCCGATACAGTGCCTTGCAAAAGTACTCACCCCCTTGGCATTTTTTTGTGTTTTGTTGCCTCACAACCTGGAATTGACATGGCTTGTTTGCGGATTTGCATCATTTTAATTTACAGAACATGCCCACAACTTTTGAATATTTTTTTGTGAAGCGAACAACAAATAGGACAAAATAACTGAGTCAATACTTTTTTGTCGCTTTGGATAAGTCTCTATGAGCTTGCCACATCTTACCACTGGATTTTTTGCCCATTCCTCCTTGCAAAACTGCTCCAGTTCCTTCACCATCCATCTTTCCCTGACCAGTTTCCCAGTCCCGACTGCTGAAAAACATCCCCACAGCTTGATGCTGCCACCACCATGTTTCACTGTGGGGATGGTGTTCTTTTGGTGATGTGTTGGGTTTGCGCCAGACATAGCGTTTTCTTTGATGGCCAAAAAGTTCAATTCTAGTATCATCAGACCAGAGCACCTTCCTCCATACATTTTGGGAGTCTCCCACATGCCTTTTCGCAAACTCAAAACTTGCCATTTTTGTTTTTTTTTGCTGAAAGTACAGGGCTTTCATCTGGCCACTGGTCATTAAAGCCCAATTCTATGGAGTGTATGGTTTATTGTCGTCCTATGTACAGATACTTTAGTCTCTGCTGTGGAACTCTACAGCTCCTCCAGGGATACCTTGGGTCTGTGTGCAGCCTATCTGATTAATGCCCTCCTTGCCCGGTCCGTGAATTTTGGTGTGCGGCTGTCTCGGCAGGTTTGCTGTTGTGCCATGTTCTTTCCATTTGGTTATGATAAATTTGATTGTGCTCCTAGAGATCATCAAAGATTTTTTTATAACCTAACCCTGACTTGTACTTCTGAACAACATTGTCCCTTGTTTGGAGAGTTCCTTGGTCTTCATGGCAGTTTGGTTAGTGGTGCCTCTTGCTTAGGTGTTGCAGCCTCTGGGGCCTTTCAAAAAGGTGTGTGTATGTAATGACAGATCATGTGACACTTAGATTGCTACACACAGTGCTGCGTGAGTTAGCTGAGGAGAATGGGGGTGGTGCCATTTTGACTATAGAATGGGCTGGTATGTTTTTGCTGTGGAGATAGGTGCTTCCAGGGATAAGTGTTGTTCATTGGATAATGTAGGGAAGGTTATAGAGTCTACGTATTCAGAAAGCTCCGGGGGCTTGGGATTTATGAAGGTCTAAATAAAACTGTAAAAAGACATCCATAATCTTATCGTGTGTGGAATGAAGAGTGGCTGAACTATCATAGATACTAGATATAGTGATGGTGTTGGGTATTGGCCTAGCTTGGAAGGCGAGAAGTTTTCCATTTTTGTCCACGGTGTTGAAAATTGATACCATACAATAGACGTTTCTGAGTTTTTGCCACTAGCGCCATCTCATAAGCTCTTCTTGCATCCTCCCATAACTAGTAGTGAAAGGGTCCTCCTACATAGTGATCCTCAGCCCTTTACAACTTGGCAGCCAAAGTAGCCTCCTGGTCCCTATCGGCTTTCTTAAGGTCTGAGACTCCTTTCATAAAAGCCCCCCTTAGTACTACCTTTAAAGCATCACAGGCACTTAGTTTTGACACTCCTTGGGCATTCTCCAACCAGTACCTGGAAATGGCATCCATACAGGTGTATAGAACCAACGGCTCCACCATCCAGTAAGGACTCATCTGCCAAACCTGGCCACCATTCGGTCTAGTTACTCGGATTATGAGCTCCAGTGGAGAGTGGTCAGAGTGCTCTTGGTAAGTATAACACCTTCTCTACTTTGTGTAGAACATCTAGAGACAGGAAGAACATATCAAGTTAGGATAGAGATTTTTAAGACTCCGGTGAGCATGAGAATTTCCATCGCCATACTTCAACCACATCATAGGCATCAGCACATTCTCATAATGAGAGGGACTGGGGCCTAGAACAGCAAAGTCCATCTCTGGGTCCATGACCGCATAAAAATCTCCCCCTATGATGAGGTGGCCCTGTACCATAGGGATCATCTTATCCATACAATCAGATAGCCTTTGCAAGTCAAAAGATGGTGGGATATAAATATTCACTATAGTATATAATGTTTCCATATATTTAAAGACCAGAACATAACATCCTTGTGGATCAGTCCTGACTTCCACAACCTGAATCAGAAGAGATTTAAGGATTATTATAGAGACTACCCTGGAGTAGGTAGAGTATGTTGCGTGGAAGGTATGAGCGATTTGTGGCCTTTTTTAGTGTCCTAGATCCCACTAAATGAGTCTCTTGAAGCAGAATGATATGTGCTTTTGTACATTTAGTAGTCAGGTAGTCAAAAACCAGAGACCTTTAATCTTATACCCCATACACACTATACAACTTTCGTTGTCTGATTTCCTTTAGATTTACCAAAACCATGTAGTGCAAGGCCCTGCCTGCTTACAAATTGAAACTCAAGGTTTGACCTCATATTATATGGTTTTGGTAAATCTGAAGGAAAAAATCTACAGAAAATTGGATAGTGTGTATCCAGCTTTAGAGTTTAGGCCTCTAACATTCCATGTAAGGCATTTAAGACTCCTGATGGGAAGTAAAGGACAATAACTCAAAAAGGATGACTATCAATTTGAAAGTGAGCCATCACAGTATGGTTTAACTTTTCCCAGAAGTGTCTGTAGCAACAATAATGTGTAATCAATACCTTTCTAGAGTGCATTTGTGCAGTGCAAAAAAAAAACAAAAGAAAAAGGAAGAACACACCCCGCCCCCGCTCATTGCCCCAAACCTCAATGAGCTTTGACCCGATAAGCATAGGAATATCAAGGGAGATGACCTTACAGTTCCCTCAACGAGCGAAGTAGCAGTTCCATATGCAAACGTGCAAAAGGTTAGTATCCATATATGAAAATCAGTGTTATTTGGAAGAAGATACTTTTTAGTTCAGTTTGAGTAGTATTGGCACCCTGATAGGATAGTTTAAAGAAGTATGTATTCAGCTAAAGACTCCTGCATGAAGTACCCCCCTCATAAATGATCAGGTAACACAGCAAGATAGTGGCACTATTCAACAGTTACATAGTTGACCAGGGATCAAATTACAGAAGTAGAGTACTAGACATCCCAGATATGTCGCCTAATTAACAGTGCAACAGAGCACTAAAGACGCATTTGTTCCAGATTTAAAAAACACTTCTATGTCTCCCTGGGAAACCTACAAAAGGTAATTTCGCCAAGGAAACAAAAGCAACCGGTTGAAGAAACTGAAGGGATTCTAGAAACCAGCAAACCGGAGCTTTGGAAGTGACTGAAGTGCTTATCCCAGACCATCAAGCCAATCAGAGGCCTCTGAAGGAGACATGAAGAATTGAGCCATGCTCTCACTGATGACTCAGGGTACAGTATACTGTAGCTGAGTTGCCTGTCTCGAAGGCTCTGTTTCACTGCAGTAAAGGCAGATCTTTGATTCTGGGTGGCAGCAGAGAAGTCAGGAAAAATGGAAATCCAATTACTGTTAAACTTGACTTCTGGGAGATTATGTGCTGTGCGTAGTATAGCTTCCTTATCTCTGAAGTGAAGTAGCTTCGCCAGCGGGGGGGGGGGGGGGCGATGGTGGAGGTTGCATAGGGACTCTATGTGACCATTCAATTGCAAACAGGGAGGATAAATTATCTTTTTTTCAAATTTTAATATTTTATTTAATCGTAGGACATACTCAACACTGTCCTTCTAAAGAACATAACATTGCAATTAGACATCCCATATTTAGAACATGTCATTACATCCAAAAAACACTTCTAGACTTATCATCCAGAATGTCATCTCCATTTCACATCATTAATTCTAGAAAAGAAAAAAAAACAAAGTATACTCTTGGCGCCTTTGAAATGTAGTGAGCAGTATCCCACCTATACTGCCCTCTCCACATTCCGAGACCCGTCCTACTATTTTTTCTAACTAAACCAAACTAAAAACAAAAAAAAACAGCAAGAAAAAAAAAACCTGGGAGGGTTGTATCCTGGAGGTGATCTCATGTGAGCTCGAAAAACGTAGGGGAAAATAGCATGATACCCTTGGTTGTCTCCCTAATTATTCAAATTATTGTCAAAGAGGGCTCTTCCCTCATCTGAGGACAAGAAGACCTTCCAAGGTAACCAAGTCTTGGAATATAGTTCTTGCTGATGTCGTGCAGAGAATACCAGGTCTTCCAATCTACTAATCTGTTTTACTTTGCGTAGCGACATCCCAACTGTCAGTGGTAGTGGCGATTTCCACATCAGAGGGATGCAGGCCTTGGCTGCATCTAAAAGATGACAAATAATGGACTCCTTATACTTTTTCTGGTATATTAGACTCATGAAGGAGGAAAAAGGCCTGGTTTTCCGGTAACGTATAGTTTGTAAGATTTTGAAGGATACGTCCAACCTCTGTCCAGAAATATTTTCATTTAGGACAGTTCCAGAATATATGCAAGATAGTACCTTTACTTCCCTGGCATCTCCAACATAAGTCAGAACATTGAGGGAATATTGTATTCAATCTCTCTGGTGTTCTATACCAGCGGGTAAGAATCTTAAAATTAGTCTCTTGTGTTTTTGCACAAATCAATGATTTGTGCGTAAGCCTGAAAATACGCTGTCGCTGTATTGTATTAAAGGGTTTACCTAAGTCCTGTTCCCATTCCCGGAAAAATTTCGGGGAATGGTTTGCTGCAGGCCTAATTAGTAATTCATAATTAGCCGATAATGTGTGGGGCATTACTTCTGTTTCCGAACAATATTTCTCAAAAGTAGTAGGGTGTCTGCTAAACAATCCAGGAGCCGAAAGTGTTAAAAAAAAGTGTGATCTGAAGAGCATTCCAAAATCTCAGTTTAAACACACCTGATTGTGCCATCATCTGCGAGATTGTCAACCATCTCCCCTCTTTTACATAACAGGACGCTGGTTTGTAACCCGCGCTTAATAAATGCCGAAAGGCCATATCTTCAGTCCCTGGTAAAAAAGAGGATTTCCAAGTATCGGATATAGAGAAGTCTCAGGTTCTATACCCATAGAGGGTAGCAAGTCCGAGCAAAGTTTTGCAGTATTTCCTATTAAGGGGGGATTAGTTACCACTTTTGGAAGGGAGGTATAACACCAAGGGGCTCTATCCAGAGATATAGGGGCTTGAGCAAGTTCAATCTGCACCCATAGTTTAATATCTTTATGTCTATTCCAATGATTTACTCTACTCAAGTGTATTGCTTGGTAGTACTTACGTATATCCGACACTGCCAATCCTCTATATTCTTTGGGAAGCATTAATTGTTTATGTTGTATCCTAGGATGTTTGTGCACCCAGATAAAATCAAATATTAGCTTCTGACTCTGCTTAAAATAAGTAACTGGGATACGGATTGGCAGTGTCTGTAATGGGTAAAAGAATTTGGGGAGAATATTTATTTTAACAATATTACACCGCCCCAGCCAAGAATGTAAGCCTATATTCCATTTATCCAGTAATATCTTCACTTTTTGCAGCAATTAGGGGAAAATTTAGTTCAAAAATTTTCACTATTTTAGGTGGAAACAAAGTACCCAGGTACCTTAACGCTTTATCAGTCCATTTGCACTTAAAATTTTGCTTGAGTTGCATAGATGATTTTTGAGGAAGTTAAGGATAAAGATTTCAGCCAATTTTCCAAAAAGAGTTCAGGTTCTATGCCCTCAGACCCTTCCAGGAATCCAATAAAACGCAGGTGATTTCTGCGGAGGCGATCCTCCAAATCTCCCAGTTTTGCAGAATGTTCCTTTAAATCTTGCTGTTGTGATCGTAAGTCAGCAGATAATGGATTTACAGTATCTTCAACATCACTGATGCATTGTTCTGCATTAGAAATCCTGGAACAGATTTTTTGCACATCATGCTTAACAATGACAAGGGCCAGCCGAACTGTTTCAGTCTGAGCTATTAGTGTAGTCTGGCAATGGTGAATGGCTTCCATTATATGTTTTAAGGCAAGTTCCTCACCTTCATTGTCTTCCTCCCCAGCTCCGCCGTTGGCCACATCCGACTGTGAGAGGCCCCCATGTTCAGTGTCCTCATCCCATCTGCCTTCCTCCTCCCATGGATCCGACTCCTCAACTCCTGGGGATACAGCCAGGGCTGACAAGGGTGGGCTTGACGTGGAGTCAGCAAAATGCTCTTTAATAGTGGTAGGCAGTCTATTCTTCGCAGCATTGAGCTTCTGTTTAGGAGCCGGAATACAGGACTCACCCAATGGCAGCTGTTTCGGCTTGTTTTTAGGCAGCTTCTTGCCCCAGCTTACCAATTCTTAGATGTGCTCGCTGCATTAGTTTTCTTTTAGGCTTTCTTTCCTTTTATTTGCACTTGGTGATCCTGCCAGTTGGTCTGTTCTGTAGATTTAGCAGTTAAAGGGTTGAAACAAACGATTTACCACTGCCAAGGGTGCTTACAATGGCTAGCTTTTATTTCTTCATGTAAAACTTTTAAACCAAAAAAAGAAAAACTATTGCTGAAACTGCAGTGTGGTCGGGAGTTTGACTTCAATTAATATTTCTTAATTTGCTAGTGCATCTAACACTACCCTCCCCAGACTGACAATGCTGCTGTCCAAAAGTGCCCCTTCGTCCAGAGTGGGGGCACTCTAATACAGCAGGTGAGTAACTGGCCAGATCAGCAGGTGAAAAATGGAGGGAAGAAAGCTTAAAAAAAACCCACAAATGTAGCCACTACAGCTAAGAATTGTAAAGCTGCAATATATGAAATTTTTGTTTTTACGTTTAAGCCTAGGTTCACATTGATGTGATTTGACATGTCAAATCGCATGCCAAATCAGCGGCTATTGCCAGCAATGGCACCGTCCAAACGGGTGCGACACCGAATCCCGCAGCAGGGATATTTTTGTTTTTTATTCTGTCTCTCCCTGTTAAAAAAAAAAAAAAACCTACCATTAAAATTATAGACTGATCATTTCTTTGTCAGTGGACAAATGTACAAAATCAGCAGGGGATCAAATACTTTTTTCACCTCGCTGTTTCTTGTACTTATGAGATTCAGAGAAGAGCCAGTTGTCATTACAGCTGACAATGAACTTATGTGTTGTTGTTTTTATTTTCATGGCGATTTTCTTAGGTTTCTGTGGCACTGTGACAACGACATAAACAATGAAACTACTGAATAATACATGAAGATGTAAGTCTTGGCAACAGTCCCTTACCTGCTGTTGCAATATACAATCAATGTAGGACTGCTCTTTATGGTGAAATTGACTATGGAGCAGATGTTTGACATTTCATTGAGAGAGACTTTGATGTTGACAGACACAAATCTTTTCTACAGATGAGGAGACTGTATTGGTACACTTGTTACAAAAACAATTGAGTATATATGAAAAATAAATGTTATACTCAGCGCTGCACCTGTAAACACTAATACAATATATAATAATAAAGTGCCTACATCAATATAATCAATGACATGGTATTTCTTAACAATATAAAGTGCTCAGCGCGATTGTAGTGCAAAACAAATAAAGTCCATCCATATAGTGTGTTGAACTTGTGCAAAATACACAGTTGGTGTGGATCTTGGTGACATTCCGTGCTCTTCTCCTGGGTCCCCACTCACCAGCAATAATCTTTAAATACGCCTGTTGTTGTATTGGGATGGTATCTACCATCAATGGCTAGGGCTGTAGGATCTAATTTATTATATGGGTGAAAATAACACCTTCCTTCCACCAGTATATTAGAAGCGTCTGGTATATCCTATATCCAAATTTAGTTATCACCTTCCCAGCTTTCACGGTGATTGGATATCCATTTTAGACATATGGCAATGAAGAGAAAAGGGTATATAGTGTAATACTGCTAGTTTTATTCATAAAAATTCCAAAATCATTACACTTGCATCAAAACTTTAAAATCGCGCAGAAAAATGCCGCCTCGGCGTGCAAATAACCGTCACTAGATCTCAGCTTGATGTGTTTCGCCCCTCCCACTGGGCATCTTCAGAAGCTAGTGGCACCCGTGACTGGTTGCCTTTTATGCATTAAGTCCCACCTACTACACCCGGAAACTCCTACTACTCTCACTAAGTGCGCAGTAATAATTTCCATCACTTCCTGTTTCCACCGGAATCGGAAGTGCTATTACCGCCATTTTGGTACTCCCATTGCATGTGTGAGCAGTATGAGATCACTTCCTGTGGAAGGAAGTGCTCATATCGCCATATTGGTAATCATTTTAAGACCTTACACTCACTGTTGTTTCTCCTTTTTATATATGACCACTTGCTGTATACACAAGAAGTGTGGATACCATCTTTCTAGTACTCAATGTTGTCCTTTAATAATGTATATGTTGTACTTAGTGTGGTATTTACGCAACAAATTACCTTCTCAATATATCTGTCGTTTGTTTTATCTACACATGTTGTCTAATCTAATATGGGCGGCAGTGTTTGAAAAAATTCCCGAAATGGGACAATACTATCAATGAAAACAATGTCCTACTTTACATATTAATCTTCTTAATGATCCCTTATTTCAAATGGCTATAAATTATTCCCGATAACAACAATTCTGTTCTGATATAGATTAATAAGCATATACAGATTAGTCAACATTCAAAAAAGTATATAAAAACATTAAAAAATATATAATAAAAAATAATAAGAATTAATATAAAATAAAATTAAATTGAAAATAAAATGAATTAAAAGTAAAAATAAAAAATTGCTTATAAAACAATTCACATCTGAGTCCACGTTTATAAATAGCGGAACTGATTTTTGGGACTTTAAATTAAGGCGTGACCTGGTAAGGTCAGTTCTTCCATCCCACAGGACTTTAAATGAAACTGTGACCCGGTAGGGTCACAGATTTCCATCCTTGTCATACTCAAAAGGGGGGAGAAAGCAAGGGGGCGGGACTTTAAATGAAGCATGTGGTAGCAAAAGCATCATATGGTGAAACATAAAAGGGAGTTTATTGATTGCCATCAGATAAAAGACAGGGTACAATAATAAATATACATATACAGGGTAGTAATGCATAGATAATATAGTAATATAGTACATCTCAATCATGACTTGAATATCACAAGAATTAATAAGCAATATTGTATATCACAGGGAATGGCAAGCAACAACTTTCCAAAGTACACCAAATATATCATGAGGGAAGATGATAAAATATAATAATGCCTGCAGAGACTCGAGCCTCTTGGATCTTAAGGTGGGGTATATGGTTGAGCTGGTAAAGCTATGTGGGTATAGGGTGGCAAGGCGTAAGGCAGCTCTACGCGTTTCGTGGCTAAAGGGCCACTCGTCAGGAGCCAGCACTTGATGTTTCTAAAAGTAGAAATATTAGCATTAACTTAAATAATGATTGATAAAGTGAATGCATGGGTACGCGGGGGTGAAACTGAAAAAAAAAAAAAAACCCCAACAAAACCCCAGTGCATTCTAACTTACTCGGATTCAAAAAAGATGGAGGTGTGGTGTCGGGCGGCACAAGCCATCCAGGCGCATTCCCCACCGGGAGCCGCAGCCGGCAGACCTGCAGCGGCGCCCCCAAAGGCGCCAACCAGAGTGGGCACGGAACCAGGCAACCTGAGTGTAAGGTGAGCAGAAGTGTTAATGGGGGAAAAAAATGAGGTGAAGAAACAGAGGAAAAGTAGGGGGAGGGGGAAGAAAAGGTCACGCCTTCATTTAAAGTCCCAAAAATCAGTTCCGCTATTTATACCCCACCTTAAGATCCAAGAGGCTCGAGTCTCTGCAGGCATTATTATATTTTATCATCTTACCCTCATGATATATTTGGTGTACTTTGGAAAGTTGTTGCTTGCCATTCCCTGTGATATACAATATTGCTTATTAATTCTTGTGATATTCAAGTCATGATTGAGATGTACTATATTATCTATGCATTACTACCCTGTATATGTATATTTATTATTGTACCCTGTCTTTTATCTGATGGCAACCAATAAACTCCCTTTTATGTTTCACCATATGATGCTTTTGCTACCACATGCTTCATTTAAAGTCCCGCCCCCTTGCTTTCTCCCCCCTTTTGAGTCCACGTTTAACCCTTTTAGGTGTTAATGACTGTAATTGGTATATCAATTGGGTTTCATTTTGTGAGATGGCCTGTTTCAAATTGGCCCCCCTCCAGTGTCTTTCTACTCTATCAATACCACAAAAAAATAGTTTAGAAGGATCCCTATTGTGGAATCTTCTAAAATGGTATGATAAGGTGTGCTTACAGAAGCCCTTTTTAATATTATTAATGTGTTCTCGTAGTCTCACTTTGAGTTCTCTGGTGGTTCTGCCCACATATTGGAGAATACACTCACATTACAAAAGATATGTAACATGTGTGGTGCCACATGTGATGAACTTGGGTATTTCATATATCTGTCCAGTAGTTTTAGATTGAAAATGCGTTGTTTTTTCTTTCCTCCTTTTGCATGTTCTACATATCAGGCATTTGCCACATTTAAAGAATCCAATTTGATCGAAAAAAGTGACCAATTTTTAGGGGGTCAGGAATACTTTTAACAATCCTGTCCTTCAGTATTGGTGGGCGTCTATAAATGAAGTTTGGTTGTTTGGGTAATGTTTTGACCAACACTGGGTCTAAGCAAAATGGGCCAATGAATCTTAATAATCTTTTCTATTTGTGTTGTCTGTTGAATTCAGTACAAAAGGTTAAATCATCATATTTTTCATCCTTTCTTATTTTTGGGGTAAGTAATAGTTTTCTATCCATTAATCCTACTTCTTTTTGTGTTTTGATAAGCTGTGGGCGTTTGTATCCCTTTTGTTCAAATCTATTTAGTAACATACTAGATTGCGACCTTCAAGAGGATTATGAAGCACAATTTCTTTTCACTCTCATTAGCTGGCCTTAGGGTATACCTGAAATCCACTTAGGGTGATAGCTGCTCGAGGTGGGAATATAACTATTCCTGTCTATTTTAAAAAAATGTGCGAGTGTATATGTTGTTTCCTTGTTTGAAAATTTCTAAATCCAAGTAGTTTACTTTTTCTTCACTGTAACCCGCTGTAAAGGAGATGTTGTATTTGTTAATATTAATATGTTGTATAAATTCTTTCAAAGTATCTTCATTGCCCTCCCAAATTAAAAAAATTTAATCGATATACCTTCTATATGTTTTCAATCCTGGGATGTTTCTTCTGTATATTTCTTATGACTCCCACTTGCTCATAATGATGTTTGCCACCGTGGGAGCATATTTAGCTCCCATTGCAACACCCCTTATTTGTTTATAGTATTGTTTGTCATGCCAAAAGTAGTTGTTTTCCATTGCTAGTTGCAATATATCCAACATATAGTGGGGACGGAAAGTATTCAGACCCCCTTAAATTTTTCACTCTTTGTTATATTGCAGCCATTTGCTAAAATCATTTAAGTTCATTTTTTCCTCATTAATGTACACACAGCAACTCACATTGACAGAAAAACACAGAATTGTTGACATTTTTGCAGATTTATTAAAAAATAAAATCTGAAATATCACATGGTCCTAAGTATTCAAATCCTTTGATGTGACACTCATATATTTAACTCAGGTGCTGTCCATTTCTTCTGATCATCCTTGAGATGGTTCTACACCTTCATTTGAGTCCAGCTGTGTTTGATTATACTGATTGGACTTGATTAGGAAAGCCACACACCTGTCTATATAAGACCTTACAGCTCACAGGTCATGTCAGAGCAAATGAGAATCATGAGGTCAAAGGAACTGCCTGAAGAGCTCAGAGACAGAATTGTGGCAAGGCACAGATCTGGCCAAGGTTACAAAAAAATTCTGCTGCACTTAAGGTTCCTAAGAGCACAGTGGCCTCCATAATCCTTAAATGGAAGACGTTTGGGACGACCAGAACCCTTCCTAGAGCTGGCCGTCTGGCCAAACTGCGCTATCGGGGGAGAAGAGCCTTGGTGAGAGAGGTAAAGAAGAACCCAAAGATCACTGTGGCTGAGCTCCAGAGATGCAGTCTGGAGATGGTCAACCATCACTGCAGCCCTCCACCAGTCGGGGCTTTATGGCCCGACAGAAGCCTCTCCTCAGTGCAAGACACATGAAAGCCTGCATTAAGTTTGCTAAAAAACACCTGAAGGACTCCAAGATGGTGAGAAATAAGATTCTCTGGTCTGATGAGACCAAGATAGAACTTTTTGGCCTTAATTGTAAGTGGTATGTGTGAAGAAAACCACCACCTGTCCAATACAGCCCATACAGTGAAGCATGGTGGTGGCAGCATCATGCTGTGGGGGTGTTTTTCAGCTGCAGGGACAGGACGACTGGTTGCAATGGAGGGAAAGATGAATGTGGCCAAGTACAGGGATATCCTGGACGAAAACCTTCTCCAGAGTGCTCAGGACCTCAGACTGGGCCGAAGGTTTACCTTCCAACAAGACAATGACCCTAAGCACACAGCTAAAATAACAAAGGAGTGGCTTTACAACAACTCCGTGACTGTTCTTGAATGGCCCAGCCAGAGCCCTGACTTAAACCCAATTGAGTATCTCTGGAGAGACCTAAAAATGGCTGTTCACCAACGTTTACCATCCAACCTGACAGAACTGGAGAGGATCTGCAAGGAGGAATGGCAGAGGATCCCCAAATCCAGGTGTGAAAAACTTGTTGCATCTTTCCCAAAAAAGACTCATGGCTGTATTAGATCAAAAGGGTGCTTCTACTAAATACTGAGCAAAGGGTCTGAATACTTAAGACCATGTGATATTTCAGTTTTTCTTTTTTTAATAAGTCTGCAAAAATGTCAATAATTCTGTGTTTTTCTGTCAATATGTGGTGCTGTGTGTACATTAATGAGGGAAAAAATGAACTTAAATGATTTTAGTAAATGGCTGCAAAATAACAAAGAGTGAAAAATTTAAGGGGGTCTGAATACTTTCTGTCCCCACTGTAAAGTCTATTTGTGTATTCTGTAAGGTTTTTTTGGCTTCCAAAGCCCATTGGATTCCTTCAGTAGCATCATTCTGTCTAATGTTGGTGTATAGTGAATCAACATCTATACTAACTAGTATCGATTGGTCATTCACCGGGAAGTCCTTGATGTAATTAACCACTTGCCGCCCGCCATATAGCAGAATGACGGTGGCAAATTGGTTTCAATACCCTGATTGGGCGTCATATGACATCCTCAGGATATTAGGCCGCTGCACGCCCCTGGGGGCACGCATCATGGCGATCGTTGTTGCGGTGTGTCAGTCTGACACACAACTCCGATCTAGGTAAAGAGTCTCTGACGGAGACTCTTTACCACGTGATCAGCTGTGTCCAATCACGGCTGATCATGATGTAAATAGGAAGAGCCGGTGATCGGCTTTTCCTCACTTGCGTCTGATAGACGCGAGTAGAGGAGAGCCGATCGGCTGCTCTCCTGACAGGCGGGTCTGTGCTGATTGTTTATCAGCACAGCCCCCCCCTCGGATCCCACCCAGGACCACCAGGGAAGCTGCCCAGGACCACCAGGATGGCCACCATACTGGACCACCAGGTATGCCCCCCCCTAGACCCCCAGGGAAATACTAATTTGTGCCCAGGCAGCTGCCAATCAATGCCAAGGCATCTGCCAATCAGTGCCCACTCCAATGCCTGCCAGTGCCACCAGGGATGCCTATCAGTGCCTCATATCAGTGCCCATCAGTGCCACGTATCAATGCCCAGCAGTGCTGCCTATCAGTGCCACCCATAAGAACCCATCTTTGCAGTCTTTCAGTGCCCACCAGTGCCACCCATGAGTGCCGCCTATCAATGCCGCTTATCAGTGCCCATCGTCAGTGCCCGCTCGTTGGTGCCACCTTATCAGTGCCCATCAGTGAAAGAGAAAACTTACTTATTTACAACATTTTATAACAGAAACAAAAGCAAAACTTTTATTTTTTTCAAAATTTTCGGTCTTTGTTTATTTGTTAGCAAAAAATAAAAACCGCAGAGGTGATCAAATACCACCAAAAGAAAGCTCTATTTGTGGGAACAAAATGATAAAAATTTAGTTTGGGTACAGTGATGGATGACCGCGCAATTGTCATTCAAACTGTGACAGCACTGAAAGCTGAAAATTGGTCTGGGCAGGAAGGTGTATAAGTGGCCAGTATTGAAGTGGTTCATAAGGTCCCTACTGTATTTCCTGTAAGATAGGTCTAGATGTTCTCCAACTCTGGAATATAAGGAGTCCACCCCATTAATGATGGGGCGTTCTGGGGGTTTGTGAATGTCCTTATGTATTTTAGGGACCTGATATATGATAGGGGTTTTAGGTGCAAGATATTTAACAAGATAGTTAGCTTCCTTTTTGTCCAATATGCCTTTCTCTTTTTTTAACTTTTTTGGTAAATATGGCTTTTAATCTGTTAACGGGATCTCCTTTTAATTTGTTATGTTTCTTTATCATCTATCAGGCGGATTAATTCTTTTTTGTAATCTTTTTTTATCCAATACCACTATCCCTCCCCCTTATCCGCCAATCTTATAATAATGTCTTTCTTTTTTTCTAATTCCTTAAGGCCTTGTATTTCTTTGTTGCCTTTAATGGTGGGATGCATATGGATATCTTCAATGTCTTGTTCAACCATCATTTTAAACAGGTCAAAGCATTGGTTACTGCTATGTCTAGGGCTAAAAGCGGACTTATTCCTTAAACCACTATGTTCATATGGTGAATCTACGCTTGTAGCGTCCTGGGTTTTCATTGCAAAGTGTTTCTTGATATTTATGCTTCTGATAAATTTTTGTAGATCAATAAAAGTTTTAAATTTTGTTGACATTCTTTGGTGGGGCATATTTGAGTCCTAGTTCTAAAACTTTACGTTCCTCAGTACTAAATTGTATATTACTTAAATTAAAAATACCTCCCTCTAGATTTCACTTTTTCTGGCCTCCTCTGCTACCTCTACTCTTCCTTCTCCTGAGTGTTGTGGTAGTGGGTATCCTTCTCCTGTGTGTTGTGGTGGGTATCCTCCCCTCAGTCTCCAGTAATTTGTGGTGCCCCTGGGTAGTCCCCAATAGCCTCCCCCTCTGACCTCTCCATGGAGGTCAGCCGTCCTCTGTCCCAAAAATTGCCTCCATAGTATGGTGGATACCCATTGTGTTCATACGGTCTTTGGTAAGGGGGGGCTCCCCTATGGGGGGGACACATTATATTCATTGATTGTATAGTCCCATTTCTGAATTTTTTCAAACATTGCCACCCATATTAGATTAGACAACATGTGTAGATAAAACAAACTACAGATATATTGAGAAGGTAATTTGTTGTGTAAATACCACACTAAGTACAACATATACATAATTAAAGGACAACGTTGAGTACTAGAAAGATGGTATCCACACTTCCTGTGTATACGGGAGAAACAACAGTGGGTGTGATGTCTCAAAACGAGTATCAAGATGGCAATATGAGCATTTCCTGTGGAAACAGGACGTGATCTCATACTGCTCACACATGCAGTGGGAGTACCAAAATGGCGGTAACAGCACTTCCGATTCCGGCGGAAACGGGAAGTGATGGAAATGATTATTGCGAATTTAGTGAGAGTAGTAGGAGTTACCGGGTGTAGTAGGCAGGAATTAATGCATAAAAAACAACCAGTCACGGGCGACACTAGCGAAACACGTCAAGCCCTCAGACCTAGTGACGGTTGTTTGCACGCCAAGGCGGCGTTTTTTTCTGCACGTTTTTATGAATAAAACTAGCAGTATTACACTATATACCCTTTTCTCTTCATTGCTATACGTCTAAAATGGATATCCAATCACCGTGAAAGCTGGGAAGGTTTTAACTAAATTTGGATATACCAGACGCTTCTAATATACCGGTGGAAGGAAGGTGTTATTTTCACCCATATAATGATTACATCCAACAGCCCTAGCCACTGATGGGAGATACCATCCCAATACAACATCAGGCATATTTAAAGATTATTGCTGGTGAGTGGGGACCCAGGAGGGGAGCACGGAGTGTCACCAAGATCCACACCAACTGGGTATTTTGCACAAGGTCAACATACTATATGGATTGACTTTATATGATTGCACTTTATTTGTTTTGCACTACAATCGCACTGAGCACTTTATATTGTTAAGCAATACCATGTCATTGATTATATTGGTGTGGGCACTTTATTATTATATATTGTATTAGTATTTATAGTTTACAGGAGCAGCGCTGAGTATAACATTTATTTTTCATCACTTGGGCTTTTTTTACCTTGCACTACAGCAGCAGCCCAAACCACATATAACATTATTGCATTATTTTTGAGTTACTATTGTCTCCATAGCGCAGGTTTTCTCAAACTTATTTAATTAAGTGTATATATGTATATATATAATGCTTTTTTTTTTTTTTTTTTTTTTTTTAAATCATCTGCAAACATTTTTATCATCCTCACCAAAGCACAAATACAGTGCTGAGGATGTTACATGGTCATTGTATTCATTCTAACACACAACTACTTCATTTTCAATAATGACATCTATCTCCAGTGTGTGGGTACTGCTATGGGCAGTAAAATGGCACCCCAATATGCAAACTTATTTATGGCTGACCTGGAGGACAAATCCCTGAACAGCATACAATAAAAGCCATACAGATACTATTATATGGACGGAAGGTGAAGAAAATCTAAAAAAAAATGCACTCATTGATCAATATGTTTCACCCATCAATCAAATAAAAAATGGGCTAATCAAGCACACATGTCAGTTTCCTAGACACCACAGTATACATCAGAAATGAGGAGCTACATACCCTAATAACTATCTCCACAGTTCCAGCTTTCACCCCCAGTACGCCAAACGGGCCATCAGTGAATATGCTCAGACCCAGAAGACAAATGTAAACATCTTTGAGTACTAGCAGACTCCTTCCTTAACCACTTGTCGAACAGAGATGTACCAGTACAATGCTGGACTTCAAGTGATTATACTGGAATGATGGCTGAAGCTGCAGGCATCATCCCAGTACCATTCTTTAGAGTCAATCGATTCAGCTCTCTGGTAAAAGCAATCCTAGTGGCTAACTAGCTGATGGATTGCTTTCACAAGCAGCGGGAGGGGACGACCCCCCTCTTGCCACCTTCTGCTGCTTTCCTGGGATCTCCCGTCCCACCGGGAGTCCTGATCGACTAGCTGGTGCTTATGCTGGCTGATCAAAGAGCCAAACAATCGGCTCCTATGATATAGTGACCCGAAAGCGATGACCTGACGTCACTTCTTGGTTGTAAAAAACACATTTTTTAAAATCTTGGTGTGACCAAATGCTTTTAAGGGCAGAGGAGGAATCTGGGGTCTTTTAGACTCCATATTTCGCCATAAGGAGGGCCTGTCACATGCCTATTGTTGTCACAAGGGATGTTTACATTCCTTGTGATAGCAATAAAAGTGATCAGAAAAAAATGAAAGCAACAGTGTAAAAATAAGTGCCCCCGTTCACCCCTCGCCCGTGCTCGTGCGCAATATTAATATATAAAATATTGTTTGGGGGTTTTAATACATTTTCCAGCAAAAAATACTGATTTGTTACATGTTTATAGGGTTAAGTGGTTAAAGTGTCACTAAACCCACCTCACAATAAACTATCAATAAATGGTGTATTACACGCTGTTCATACTCACTCAGTCACTATGAGCTTTGTTTTTTGTAGTCTGCAAAAAAACCTGGTTGATCATACTGCCCTCTTTCTCCTCCTTCTGTTCATGTCCCCAATTCAGTTAGGGATTTGATAGAACAGTGTGGGCAGCTCTGCCCATGCCCGTTTACAGTGAGTTTCTATGCTGACAATTTCCTCCCTATCACATCTGAGCAGCCCATGTGACTATAGAGTCACACGTGTGGACATATACACAGTGGTAAATGACAGTCCCTCCCTCCTTCATGCCCACTAACCAGCTAAACACAATGGTAATGGGATATTACATGTAGATTGGACGCTTCACCTCCCTTCTTATTCTAAGACACAGGCTGGATGGAGGTGACAGCCTGTGACTGACAGAAATCCACCCACACCATGTCATTGCCAAAAAATATTAAAGATTTGATTTCAAATATATATTTGTATAACAATTTATTGTTCAAATATTTTATTGAAATATAACATTGTACATGGCAAGGTACATAAAAAAAGTGGTAAAGAACTTTAGAGTACAAGGCATTAGGTAACACATCAAGTGACAAAAGGTAGGACTGTGAGTCGGACGTACCATTTTATTACAGACATAGTCCATAGTCCAATGTCCATTGGAGCAAGCTCCACTTAGGAAGAGTAGTTCAGATTGTGAAGTACGTCAAGTACGTAAATGGACAATTCGTACGCCAAGTATGGAAGAAGTTATCATCAAAGATGGAACAGGGATGAGGCCTTATCTAGTACTGTAACATATTTGGCAAATGTCTATCCATCTGTACACTCTACTCCTGCTGAACTGACATTACTGTAACATATTTGGTAAATGTCTATCCATCTGTATGCTCTACTCTGCTGAATTGACATTACTGTAACATATTTGGTAAATGTCTTCTGCTATCATATCTTTAAACTTTTATATTTAATGCTAGCTATATAACAACCACACTACAATAGCAACAATACTGGTGATTGATTCTCAATGCCATTTGGCTTGAGTGATCAAGAGAGGTAATTAGCTTTACGACCCTAGCCAGTGTCTGGTCTGGTATTGGCCATCTTCTCTCCCATATTCAGGTGTCTCAAATCAGACCCTATGATGACCAATAGAGAAATGCATGCCTGCTCAGTCTCCCTATAAATTTAAAGCAGCCTATGGGGTGGCGCAGACAGGGGCAAGGCACAGACATCATGGCTCTGTCACGAGTGATGCGCAGTTTCACCACCGCAGTTTACCAAAAGCAGGATAACTATAGCTGGATGAAGATACAACAAGAACTCTACTCCACTCTGCAAGACGGCAAGCAAACCAGCATTTCACATTTATTTTATATTTCCACTCTATCCACTAACATGCTCCTCATTCTCTTCCTTCTCACATCAGTTTCTTCTATCCTCAAATTATCCTTACTCTACCCCTCCTCTCTACCCTGCAGCATGCACATATCACCCTCACTCCTACCCTCTCCCTACTACTGCACCCATCATCTCCTGCATTTGCTGCACCCATGCTGGCATAAACACCAGGGCCACTAGACATGTGCACTCATGCACATCCCACTGCCATCTTGCCTTCCTCACCCTGCTCCTTCTCCTAGTCTCAGGTGACATTTTTCCTAATCCTGGTCCGCCATTTTCAAACTGCAGCCACATCTCCAATACCCCTCCCTCTCTGGCAACCACCGCAATCCACTTAATTTAGTTTCTATCCCCCTGCTTCCTCAAAGCAGCCCACCAGTCTCATGTGCCCTATGGAATGCCCCCTCAATCTGTAACAAGCTAACATCTGTACATGACCTCTTCCTCTCTCAAAATACTCGCCATAATTGAAACCTGGCTTCAAAATTTAGACTCAGCTTCTCCTGCTGCCCTCTCCCATGGTGGCCTCTATTGCACTCACTCCCCCAGACCCAATGGACAGAAAGGACGTGGAGTTGGATTCCTTCTATCCCCACAAAGCACCTTCCAAGTCCTTCCTATCCCTTCCTCTCTTCTTTTGAGATGCACTGTATTCGTCTGTTTTCTCCTATCTCTCTGAGGATTGCAGCAATTTATCGGCCTCCTGGACCGGTGTCAAGCTTTCTTGATGACTTTGCTGCCTGGCTACCCTACTTTCTCTCCTCTGAAATACCCAAGATCATTCTTGGTGACTTCAACATTCCTGTCAATGTTAACAGCCCAACTACAGCTAAACTTCTCGACTTAACCTCATCTTTTGACCTAACACAATGGACACATACTTCCATTCACTCCAATGATAATACCCTTGACCTTATATTGTCCCATCTCTGCAACCCTGGCAACCTCATAAACACCCCCTTTCCTCTCTCTGATCACAACCTCATTAGTTTCACTGTATCCTTGCCTCCAACCACCCATCCCTCCAAGCAGCAATTACTTGTAGGAACCTTCGCCACCTGAACCCTTCTCTTCTCTATTCTGCTACTGACCACCTATATGATATAATCTCTCCCCTGTCCTGTCCTGACCTGGCCACCTCTGTCTACAACAGTTCACGCTCATCATCACTAGATGCACTTGCTCCTCTAACCACACGCAGAATCAGGCCCCGACCGTTACAACCCTGGCAAACTGACAACGCTAGAAATCTCAAAGAGACATTGTTGAGCTCTAGAACGACTGTGGCGTAAAACCAAATGCCTGCAAGACTTCACCCTATATAAATCTGCCCTTCTAAAATACAATTCCTGCCTCCATGCTGCCAAACAAGCCTACTTTGTTTCTCTTATTAATACTTTGTCATCCAGTCCCCGTCGGCTCTTCTCAACCTTTAACTCTCTGCTTCGTACCCCACCCCCTCTACCCACTAACTCACTCACTGCCCAAGAGATTGCCAATCACTTAAAAGACAAGATTGATGCAATTTGTGAGGACACCTCCACTGTGCGTACATCTTCCCCACCCAACATACCTGGCCTAACAGCACATTCATCACTCTCCTCTTTTGAATTGTCTACTACTAAAGAGGTTACAAAACTTTTCTCAGATGCCCACCTAACCAATTGTCCCTTGGACCCTGTTCCCTCACAACTACTAAGGTCACCCTCTTATTCAATCCTATGCTCCCTCACTCACATCTTCAATCTCTCCCTCTCTAGTGGCACCTTCCCCTCCCCTTTAAAACATACGTACATCACTCCCATACTTAAAAAGCCTTCACTGGACCCCACCAATCTAAACAACTTAAGACCCATCTCATTGCTCTCATTTACCTCTAAACTTCTAGAACGCTTAGTCTACAACCGTCTTAGCTCCTACCTCAGTGAAAATAACCTTCTTGACCCATTACAGTCTGGCTTTCGCTCGCAGCACTCCACGGAAACTGCCTTACTAAAACTCACTAACGATTTACTTACTGCTAAAACCAACAGCCAATACTCCATACTCCTACTACTTGACCTCTCTGCGGCCTTTGATACTGTTGACCACCCACTCCTTCTCAATAAACGACCTTCCCTTGGCCTACAAGGTTCTGCTCTATTCTGGTTATCTGCCTATCTATCACAGCGCTCCTTCAGTGTCACCTACAACTCTGTCTCCTCCTCTCCATTGCCTCTTTCTGTGGGAGTCCCCCAAGGCTCTGTTCTTGGACCCCTTCTCTTCTCTCTCTACACCTCCTTCCTTGGTCACTTGATAACTGCCCACGCTTCCAATACCACTTATACGCCAATGACACCCAAATCTATCTGTCTACTCCTCACCTCACTCCTTCAGTCTCCTCTCGCATTACTAACTGACATATCAGCATGGATGTTGCACCACTTCCTTAAACTAAATCTCTCTAAAACTGAGCTATCAATATTCCCGCCTGCACATGCCCCCCTCCATGACTTTTCCATCAAAATCAACAATGCAACCATCAGGCCCTCCCCTCAAACCAGGGTACTAGGTGTAATCCTAGATTCTGACTTGTCATTTCAGCCCCAAGTCCAATCGTTGTCAAAAGTTTGTAGAATTCTCCTCTGTAACATCTATAAAATTCGCCCCTTTTTAACAAATGAAATCACCAAGGTCCTCATTCACTCCCTTGTTATCTCTCGCCTTGACTATTGCAACTCCCTTCTCATTGGCCTGCCTCTCCATAGGCTATCCCCTCTTCAGTCTATCATGAATGCTGCTGCCAGACTTATCCACCTTACCAACCGCTCAGTGTCTGCCAACCCTCTCCTCCAATCCCTACACTGGCTCCCAATCACCCAGCGAATTAAATTCAAAATACTAACCACAACATATAAAGCCATTCACAACTCTGCCCCGAGCTACATCACCAATCTTGTCTCCAAATATCACCCAAATCGTCCCCTCCGCTCTTCTCAAGACCTCCTACTCTCAAGCTCTCTCGTCTCCTCCTCCCATGCTCGTCTCCAGGATTTCTCCAGAGCCTCTCCCATCCTCTGGAACTCGCTATCTCCACTGGTCCGGCTATCCCCCACTCTTGCTGCCTTCAGGCGATCCCTGAAATCTCTTCAGGGAAACCTATCATGTCTCCAACTAATCTCCTACCACTTCCATCAGCTCATTCCCCACAGTTGCAACCTTTTGTACCACCTGCCCCACCCTATTAGATGGTAAGCTCTTCTGAGCAGGACCCTCTTAATCCTCTTGTATTTTATTGTATTTTAACTGTATTGTCTCCTTTTATATTGTAAAGCGCTGCATAAACTGTTGGCGCTATATAAATCCTGTATAATAATAATAATATGGGGACATGGGTCGATGTATCAGTCTCAACAAGAAGTTGCTGTCTCCATAGGCTTAACCTAGAGTTGGGAGGCCATATGTTCATGTGAGAGGTGAATTTGTGAGGGACATTGCCACTTAGGTTAGGCAAAGGATGGATGAAGAAGGAAGACAGGGGAGGCTGGGGGGGGGGGGGGGGGGGGCACGACTTTGTATGACAATTTAAAACAGTTTATTTTTATTAACTATTTATTTTTACTCTGTATTTCAAAGGCTGTTTATTTATTTTCATTTTGAGCATGTGATCAACAGCAGAGAACTAGAAGCTCCCCCTGCTTATGTTTCCATGCAGAAAGGCTGGGAAAGAGCTGGATCATGTGACAACTGTATATTAATTAGGAAAAAAAGGTACTCAGATTTTTTATTTTATTAAAATAATTACAGTGCCATCATCCATATACAGAAATAGAAGGGACAATGTAAAATAAACAATAAAGAAAGGTTACAAGGACAAAACCATAAGTGCAAGCATAAACACAGCCCTGAACCCTGCCCCCCCCTTCAAAAACAAATAACCATTTACCTCTAGTAACCACATACACTATATTGTCAAAAGTACTGGAACACCTGCCATTACATGCACATGAACTTTAATGGCATCCCAGTCTAACGCTGGCCATACACCATACAATTTTCCTGTTCAATTTTCTTTAGATTTACCTTCAACTATGTAGTACAAGGGCCTGCCTGATTGCATCCAAATTGAAAGTGTTTAAGTTTGACCTCCTATTATATGGTTTTGGTAAATCTAAAGGAAAGTTGAACAGGAAAATTGAATAGTGTATGGCCAGCCTTAGTCCTTCTGGGAAGGCTGTCCACAAGATTTAGGCTTGGTTCACACCTATGCTGTTTTCCCGCATCCAATTTGCATGGGGTTTTCAGGCGCTTTAAGCTAGAAATAGTTTCTGAACAGCGCCTTCCATTTATTGCAGTGTGTCTTTTCACACTGGGGCGGTGCGCTGTGGGACATTACGAAAAGTCCTGCAAGCAGCATCTTTGGGGTGGGTTGGAAGTGCTGTATTTAGTGCTCCCAAAACACCCTGCCCATTGCAATGAATGGACAGCGCTTCCAAAGCCCCTTAAAAGCGTCTTGGAAGCGCTGCAAAACTGGACTTTTTACCATTTTTTCTTGTAAAAAAAAAAGCCCCGCTAGCAGCCGAAAAGCGCCGCTAAAACAGCGCTAAAGCGTCGCTAAAACGAGCAGCGCTTTAGCGCTAACAACCGGGCTTCCCAGTGTAAAAATGCAGCCTTAGGAGTGAGTCTATGGGAAGGTTTGACCATTCTTCCAGAAGCGTATTTGTGAGGTTAGGCACTGATGTGGACGAGAAGGCCTGGCTCGCAGTCTCTTCTCAAATTTCCAAAGGTGTTTTATTGGATTGAGGTGCAGGCCAGTCAAGTTCCTCCACTCCAAATTCACTCATCCATGTCTTTACAAACCTTGCAAAATTTGCATCCCATCATAACAGAGAGTGAAACACCAAAATATATATTCCAACAACCCCACAATGCTGGCTTTTAGGAAAGCACCCAACCTCAGACATAAATTAAAGTGATATTGAAGGCAGATTTTATTTTTTATTTTTTTAAAATAATAAACATGTCATACTTAATTGCTCTGTGCAGTGTTTTTTTCCCCCTCAGAGATTGTCTTATTAACATTCTGCTAAAATTTGGTGTTTTAGTACTGCTTGGACCTTGAAGAAGGGAGTACACCCTGAAAGCTTGTCCTGAAAATTTTGATGTTAGTATAAATAAAATAAGTATCATGAACAATACTCAATCGTTTTTGTATCATGGGTGAGGAAACCATTGACCTGCTCCAAAGAATACAAGGTATGGTTTCTGAAGAATACGTCAGAGTCCTTAAAGTGGTTGTAAAGGCACAAATTTTTTTACCTTCATGCATTCTATGCATGAAGGTAAAAAACCTTCTGTCTGCAGCAGCCCCCCTAATACTTGCCTGACCGGCATCTCGATCCAGCGATGTCCATGAAAGCCTTGCCTCTCCGGGGACTTGCACTCTGGATTGGCTTTTGGCAGGAACCAGTCAATCACAGCCTGTGAGCAAAGCAGGAGATGGAGGGTGCGGAGCTGAGCCACGGCTACGTATGTGAATGGACACACAGAGCCATGGGTCGGGAGCGTGCCTGCTTGGGTGCCACTACAGCAAGCTGCTTGCTGTGGGGGCACCCAACAGGATGGAGGGGCCAGGAGCGCCGGCAAGGGACCAGAGAAGAGGAGGATCCAGGCTGCTCTGTGCAAAATCACCGCACAGAGCAGGTAAGTAGAACATGTTTGTTATTTAAAAAATAAACAAAGACTTTAACCACTAGCCGACCAGCGTACGACGATTTACGCCGGCACAATGGCACAGCTGGGCAATCTATTGCTCCCTGTCATCGGAAGCAGTGATCGCTGTCATGTAAGTGGAAGCCCATCCCCCCACAGTTGGAATCACTCCCTAGGGCAAACTTAACCCCTTGATCGCCCCCTAGTGTTTAAACCCCTCCCTGCCAGTGTCATTTACACAGTAATCAGTGCATTTTTATAGCACTGATCGCTGTATAAATGACAATGGTCCTAAAATGGTGTCAAAAGTGTCCGATGTGTTCGCCATAATGTCGCAGTCATGATAAAAATCACAGATCGCCGCCATTACTAATAAAAAAAATTAATAATAAAAATGCCATAAATCTATCCCCTATTATGTAGACGCTATAACTTTTGTGCAAACCAATCAATATACGCTTATTGCGTTTTTTTTTTTTCACCAAAAATGTGTAGAAGAAAATATATCGGCCTAAACTGAGGAAGAAATTTGTTTTTTTATACATTTTTTGGGGCTATTTATTATAGCAAAAAGTAAATAATATTGCTTTTTTTTCAAAATTGTCGTTCTTTTTTTGTTTGCAAAACATAAAAACCGCAGAGGTGATCAGATACCACCAAAAGAAAGCTCTATTTGTGGGGAAAAAAGGACGTCAATTTTGTTAGAGTGCAACGTCGCACGACCGCGCAATTGTCAGTTAAAGCGATGCAGTGCCGTATCGCAAAAAAGTGCTCTGGCCAGTAAGGGGGTAAATCCTTCCGGGGCTAAAGTGGTTAATATCGCTTTAAGACTGCCTCAAACAGTGCTGGCATGCAAACATTTTAGCCTGGCAATCACGCCGCAGGATTTAAAGACTTAAATCTGAGAGTGGATAAACCACCTGTGCAGAGAAGTCTGAGCTTATGGCATTAAAAGACTCATTTGGCTTTCAAGTTATCTCTACAGCTAAACCTTTTAACAAACATGGTGTTCTCTCAGTGGTGAACAGCCTATAAGATCCATTGGGTTTCATAGCTACTATCACCACACAAGACGAATCCTTAGGCTGGCCCTAGATGGTGCGAATTTGCACGATTCTTCCATCAACACAGTGCTGACAGGGGAGCCTCTCCTGCGGAGACATTGTCTTCTCCCAGCTGGGGAAGCCGTAACCACTGGGAGAAGACAGCGATTATCACTAGTGGCTATAGCAGCCGCTTGCAATATTTGGCAGCGAATCAGGCAGGCTGGTTGCACCCAAGTTGATTGATTAACTTGGTACATTTAGCCTACCCATTAATGGTTTGAATCTCGGCCGATTCCTGGTGAACCGGCTGAGATTCGAACTGTGTATTGCCAGCCTTACTAAGGCCCCGTTCACACATCCGGACCGTTTGTTCGTCTTTCATCAATCCGTTGACAGATAAAATACGGACATCAATGCATCTCTATGGAAAAATGAATGATCATCCTGTTTACATCAGTTTACATCCGCATCCGTCAACATCCGTTTTTTGAAACGGATCAAAGACCTATTTTTGTTTAAATAAACGGAACGGACAAAAAACAGATGTAAACGGACAAATGGTCAGTTTTTGCCTCTGTTTTTGCATTGGTAGTGGATGTAAAAACTGATGAGCAACTGATGAGAAACGGATGAAAAATTGATGTAAACTTCATCCATTCTTTCTTTGAAATCACATGACTAAAATGACATGACATGACTGGGACTGCTTTGCTTCTGAAAACAATCTCTACATGCCCTAGATGGGATTAACATACCACATTGTTCAACTTCTATTTTCCTTACTGCAAACCAGAGAAAGGACCTTCACATTTTCTCAGATGTATCCAATGGGTTGTCTACCTCAAGGTAATAGACTCTAACCCATGTAAGTTTCTGTGTGCCAAAGCCAAGCTGGTGGCTAATGCCGCGTACACACGGTCAGACTTTTCGTCTACAAAAGTCCAACGGACGCTGACGGACTAAAGCTGGCTGGTAATCCGATCGTGTGTGGGCTTCTCCGGACTTTCAACGTACTTTTTTAGCCTCAAATCCGACGTACTTTAGATTTGAAACATGCTTCAAATCTTTACGTCGTAACTACGACGGACCCCGAAATCCGCTCGTCTGTGTGCTAGTCCTACGGACAAAAAGCCACGCTAGGGCAGCTATTGGCTACTGGCTATCAACTTCCTTATTTTAGTCCGGTGTACGTCATCACGTACGAATCCGTTGGACTTTTGTGTGGTCGTGTGTAGGCAAGTCCGTTCGTTAGAAAGTCTGCAACAAGTCCGCCGCAAGTCCGCCGAAAGTCTGTCGGACCGGCTGTCGGACTTTTGTAGATGAAAAGTCCGACCGTGTGTACACGGCATAAGCATGAGCATACAATTCCCAGGCTTGGACTTTGCGGAACAGTGCTAACTGGGGAAATAGTACGAAGCCTTCTATGTGAGTTAGACGTTAACCGCTTAACCACTTGCCTCGTATAATGACGGCGGCTGGTCGGCTCGTTCCAGTGAATCGCCATAACTTTATGTCAGCTCCTTTAAGAGCCATAGCAGGCACGTGTGCGCCCACTGCACCCGATGCACGTGTCTGCCGGCCACCCACACAAATCCCCGTTCTGACAGGAGAGGAGAAACAAATTGTCTGTTCCTAGTAATAAGTAACAGCGATCTGTCTCCTCCTACAGTCAGTCTCATCCCCCCCACAGTTAGAAACACACAGGAGGGAACACATTTAACCCCTTGATCGCCCCCTAGTGTTAACCCCTTCCCTGCCAGTGACATTTACACAGTAATCAGTGCATTTTTATAGCCCTGATCACTGTATAAATGTCAATGGTCTCAAAAATGTGTCAAAAGTGTCTGATCTGTCCGCCTCAATGTCGCAGTCCCGCTAAAAAATTCAGATCACTGCCATTACTAGTAAAAAAAAAATAATAATAATAAAAATGACATAAATCTATCCCCTATTTTGTAAACGCTATAACTTTTGCACAAACCTATCAATATACGCTTATTGCAATTTTTTTGTTTAACAAAAATATGTAGAAGAATGCATGTTGGCCTAAACTGATGAAGAAATTCGTTTTTTTACATTTTTTGGGGGGGATATTTATGATAGCAAAAAGTAAAAAAAAATTTTTGTTTTCAAAATTGTCGTTCTTTTTTTGTTTATACCGCAAAAAAAAAAAAACGCAGAGGTGATCAAATACTACCAAAAGAAAGCTCTATTTGTGGGAAAAAAAGGAAATTAATTTTGTTTGGGTACAACGTCGCATGACTGTGCAATTGTCAGTTAAAGCGACGCAGTGACGTATCGCAAAAAATGGCCTGGTCATTAAGGGGGAAAGTCTTCCAGGGCCTGAAATGGTTAAGATAGACGGCATCAAGATCTACACAGTCAGCAAGGTTGTTCTAGGCTACATATACAATGAGACAAAATGCTAGTGCGTCTGTCAGAAATAGAATAGAAAGGATTAGGAAATCTCCCAATCCTAAACAATGGCATTATATTTCATCTAAAATTATTCATGCAGATCTTGCCACCAGTACACATCAGTGTCCACAAAAGTTTTTGCAAATTCTTCCTGCTCAACAGGACCAGAATTTCTTCTGGATCATGCAGAAGAAATTACTGCTAATGCCTTCGGTCTCCTATACCCTGACAATGACCCAGAGATTCATCTGGAAGTCACCTGAATCTTTGATGATAGATACTTTCTGCTCCTTAAGCTAGATTCATACTTACGTATTTCAATGCACATGCATTTTTATTAAAATCAATGGAAAGCCTTAAGAACACAAAGGAAAGACTAACAAGCTGAGAGAATTGACTGACTTATAGGATTCATCATTAAGAGCGTTCCTAGTGATGATTGCAAGGTAGAGGTGAAGGTTGCAAGGTATTGTAAAGACTTTCACCAGTCCCATCACTGAACTTGCTTTTTGGGGAGTGAACCTTGCTTTATTTGCATTTTGAGGTACGGTGTACTGCTAGGCAGGCCATATATGATGCATTTTCTTTTATTCAACCAGCGACTTAAATGAAAGAAAATTAATAATTGATGGATGGGGGAATCCCTCACACGGAGCTACTGTATTCTGACAGAAGGAAGCTTCTATTTGCTGTCCCCTCAAAATAACTCAACACACAGCCATTAATGTCTAAACCGCTGGCAACTAAAGTGAGTACACCCCTAAGTGAAAATGTCCAAATTGGGCCCAAAGTGTCAATATTTTTTGCGGCCACCATTATTTTCCAGCCCTGCCTTAACCCTCTTGGGCATGGAGTTCATCAGAGCTTCACAGGTTGCCACTGGAGTCCTCTTCCACTCCTCCATGACGACATCACGGAGCTGGTGGCTGTTAGAAACTTGCGCTCCTCCACCTTCCGTTTGAGGATAACCCACAGATGCTCAAGAGGGTTTAGGTCTGGGGACATGCTTGGCCAGTCCATCACCTTTACCCTCAGCTTCTTTAGCAAAGGCAGTGGTCGTCTTGGAGGTGTGTTTGGGGTCGTTATTTTGGAATACTTCCCTGCGGCCCAGTCTCCAAAGGGAGGGAATCATGCTCTGCTTCAGTATGTCACAATACATGTTGGCATTCATGGTTCCCTCAATGAACTGTAGCTCCCCAGTGCCGGCAGCAATCATGCAGCCCCAGACCATGACACTCCCACCACCATGCTTGTCTTTGTACTCCTCACCTGGTTGCCGCCACACACGCTTGACACCATCTGAACCAAATAATTTTATCTTGGTCTCATCAGACCACAGGACATGGTTCTAGTAATCCATGTCTTAGTCTGCTTGTCTTCAGCAAACTGTTTGCGGGCTTTCTTGTGCATCATTTTTAGAAGAGGCTTCCTTCTGGGATGACAGCAATGCAGACCAATTTGATGCAGTGTGCGGCATATGGTCTGAGCACTGACAGGCTGACCCCCCCACCCCTTCAACCTCTGCAGCAATGCTGACAGAACTCATACGTCTATTTCACAAAGACAACCTCTGGATATAACGCTGAACACGTGCACGCAACTTCTTTGGTTGACCATGGCGAGGCCTGTTCTGAGTGAAACCTGTCCTGTTGAACTGCTGTATGGTCTTGGCCACTGTGCTGCAGCTCAGTTTCAGGGCCTTACCTATCTTCTTATAGCCTAGGCCATCTTTATGGAGCAACAATTCTCTTTTTCAGATCCTCAGAGAGTTCTTTGCTATGAGGTGCCATATTAAATTTCCAGTGACCAGTATAAGAGTGAGAGCGATAACACTAAATTTAACACACCTGCTCCCCGATCACACCTGAGACCTTGTAACACTAACAAGTGACATGGCATCGGGGAGGGAAAATGGCTAATTGGGCCCAATTTGGACATTTTCACTTAGGGGTGTACTCACTTTTGTTGCCAGCGGTTTAGACATTAATGGCAGTATGTTGAGTTATTTTGAGGGGACAGCAAATTTACACTGTTATACAAGCTGTACACTCACTACTTTACATTGTATGCTGGCAGCACTTTTACATCTATTTCCCAAAGACAACCTCTGGATATGATGCTGATTTTAAAATCTGAATCCCCAGCCACTTTCTGGAGCTTCAGATTTTTAATGTGCTGCAGACATGTTCTTTTAACACACTCCTGGCTGCCATAGCAGCCAGAAGTATGTGTACTTTTGTAAATCCAAATGTTGGCTGATCACTTCCACAACCGCTATGATGTGCCACCCCCCGCCACTTAGTCACCTATACGCCATCACATAGGGGCTATTGGTTAATGGACACATAAACAATAATATATTTTTTTAGAGGCCTCCCCCCATCCCCCCCCCCACACACACATACAAAAACACATGTGCTAGGTCACCTAGATATGAAAATGGTGTTTGCCATACACATATATCACTGCACACATCAGTATGAGGGCAATAATTTTAATTCTAAAATGATGACCTACTGGGGAGAGATAGAGAGATGTAGACCCAGCCAGCATGGCACCGCCACCGCCCACTCAAGCCATTTCCCTCCATGACATTGACAAAAAAGGGGCAGACCATGTGTGATGCCCCCCCCCCCCCCAGAAAAAAAGTTCTGTGGGCGCCCATGATCCTGTCCTGGTGCTGCTCTTCTAACTTTCTGTATCACACACTGTAAAAACAGCCTCTGCTCTCTCATTACTGGCAGAAGCTGTTTCTTTAGACTCACGGCTCACTGCAGAGGCTGAGAAATTATCCGTCTGCCCCTTGTAATCCATTCTCCATAGCAGGCTGTGTTCTCTCCACTCCTCTCCTGTCCCCCTCCTATCGATCTGCCGGCAACTCCTCCTCATACAGCTTAGCTCAGAAGTCAAATCAGGCGGGCTGAGGAAGGGGGCGGGTACAATGCTCTCCCATTGGCTGAGGAAGCAGTAGAGAGGCTGCATATCAATCCGCCTATGAAATCAGGCTGACGGGTCTAACTAAAGATTATCAGCTTATGTGGCCAGAGCAGCTGTATCCCTCCACAGGGACAAAAGCGTCCACAGCCTTCTGGCATCAATAGAGGATGTGCAGATGCAAAGAAAACCTAAAAAAAATTAAAATTGTGACACATGCAAGTAGTGGCATCTGAATTTTGGGGGTACTATGAGGGTGCTTAAAGAATTTTTTGGGAGGCTTAAGCAAACTCAAGCACCCACCTGTCACTGCCCCTACCAGGGACAAAACCAGCAACAAAACCAGGGACAGACTTGGTCCGGGGACATCTGGTCACCCTACCTTCAGTGTTACCTACTACTGTGTCTCCTCATCTCCACTTCCTATTTCTGTAGGGGTCACCCAAGGTTCTGTCCTCAGACCCCTCTTCTTCTCTATCTATACCTCCTCTATCTCCCAACTCCTCCCCTCACTCCTTCAGTTTCCTCTCGCATTATTAACTTACTAACTGACATATCAGCATGGATGTCACACCACTTTGTAAAACTCTATCTTTCTAAAACTTCTCCATCAAGATCAATAATACAACCATCAGTCCCTCCCCTCATGCTAAGGTACCAGGTGTAATCCGGAACTCTGACCTGTACTTTTAGCCCCAAATCCATTCACTGTCCAAATCTTGTACACTTCATCTCCTTAATATCTTCAAAATATGCCCCTTTTTAACAATTGAAACCACTGAGCAACTTATTTACTCCCTGGTTATCTCTCGCCTTGACTATTGTAACTTCCTCCCCATTGGCCTACCTATTCGTAGGCTACCCCCTCTTCAGTTTATCATGAATGTTGCTGCCAAACCGCTAACCCTCTCTGCTAATCCCGTCACTGGTTCCCATTGACCAACAAATAAAATTCAGAACATTAACAATAACAAAGCCTTGTCTCCAACTATTACCCAAATTGTCCTTTCTGCTCCTCCCAAGACCTCCTGCTCTCAAGCTCCCTTGTCTCCACCTCCCATGCTCATCTTGAGGACTTCATCAGATCCTCTCCCATCCTCTGGAACTCCCTACCCCAATCTGTCCAGCTATCTCCTACTCTGTCTACTTTCAGGCAATACCTGAAAACTCATCTCTTTGGGGAAGCCTATCCTGCCTTCAGCTAATAACCAAATCTTCTATTTCTCCAATCAGTTCATCCCTCAGTTATTACCCTTTGTTCCACCAGCCCCCCCTATTAGATTGTAAGCTCCCAGGAGCAGGGCCCTCCTAACCCTCTTGTCTTGAATTGTATTGTTGCTGTATTGTCTCCCTTTATATTGTAAAGTGCTGCAAAAACTGTTTTTTGCAATCCTTATAACCTGCAAACACTGTCCCAAACTGTAAAAAGGGTAAGGGATATGGATAGAGCGTCATTTTGGTTGATAAACCACAATGGGTGGCTGATGAGAAAATGTCCATGCCTTTTATCACAACATTTTTGGTGCAGTCCCGGGATATCAAGAAATTAATCAAGAAGCACTGGCACCTATTAGGCAATGATCAGGTTTTGAGGGATATATCACCAGGAAAAAACGCAGATTGTTTTCAAGGGGGTATCCTCACTTAGGAGTAGAATTGCTCCCAGTGTACAGGATACCCCGAGAGAGAACAGATGTTTCTTTCAAAACCTCACTGGTTATTATCGGTGTAAGAATTGCCAAGTTTGATCCCTTAATAGATGTAAGGACAGAAAGATCTGTAAGTTTATATACACTAATACATCCCGGGCCTTTGAAGTTAAACCCTTTATCACTTGTTCATCTGTGGGTGTGGTCTACCTCATCCAATGCCCTTGTGGGCTACAATACGTGGGGAGGACCAAGAGGGCACTTCAGGTCAGATTGAACGAACATATTAGCAACATAAGAAAGGGCTTTAAAAACCATTCAGTTTCTAGACACTATGATGAGGTTCACCACAGAGATCCCTCTAACACACTGTATATGGGGATAGACAAATACAAGCCCCATTGGAGGGGTAGCTCATTAATTAGGGAGATCTCCAAACAAGAAATGTCCTGGGTATACCGTCTCAAAACTTATGCACCTTTTGGTTTGAATGTTGATATTGACGTTAATGCATTTATTAATAACTCTTATGCCCTGTACACACGGTCAGATTTTCCGACGGAAAATGTGTGATAGGACCTTGTTGTCGGAAATTCCAACCGTGTGTAGGCTCTATCACACATTTTCCATCGGATTTTCCGACACACAAAGTTTGAGAGCAGGCTATAAAATTTTCCGACAACAAAATCCGTTGTCGGAATTTCCGATCGTGTGTATACAAATCCGACGCACAAAGTGCCACGCATGCTCAGAATAAATAAAGAGATGAAAGCTATTGGCTACTGCCCCGTTTATAGTCCCAACGTACATGTTTTACGTCACCACGTTCAGAATGACCGGATTTTCCGACAACTTTGTGTGACCGTGTGTATGCAAGACAAGTTTGAGCCAACATCCGTCGAAAAAAAATCCTAGGATTTTGTTGTCGGAATGTCCGATCAATGTCCGACCGTGTGTACGGGGCATAAGTTTGCTCGTTTCCGTCATTATCCACATTCTATTTGTTAAATTTATGTTGGTATATATTTTTTAATCCTTTTCTTTACATGATTATGGTTGTGATCAACCATTGTTCTATGTATTTTTCCGTATATATTGTATAATTTTATTCATTTGTGATCAATTCTCGTTTTGAGCCTTCACACCTTATATATTTATTATTCATGGCGGTTGAATTTAGATATTCAATTTGCGTTTTTTAGGTATTCTATTTATTATTACTTAGCGGGACATGTTTCGTTTAAAATTTACACGTCTGTATGAATTCATTATATTTATACCAAACGACCATGTTGTTTTGACCCTTAGAGTGGCTGTTTTAAAAAAAAAACAATCTTTGTCTGCTTTTTATTTTTATTTTGTTTGGAAGTTTTTCATGTTGCCCACTAGGTCTCGCTCGGTAGTACTGCTGAGTGTGGCACCGGTACATACAATGGATGTATTTCCAGGATGTGGGTGGGCAATGTGATAGTGTTCCGTATCCATTTCTTAATATTGGGGTTTGCACCTGATCCGGGTCATATCGACTCGGCTGTGGACTATTTTTAATTACTTTTTACTGTTCAAGCCTTTGTCTCGAGCTGTTCCGGGCGTTTGTGTTTGGATTGGTGCGCTAGACACTTCCTTGCACTATTGCGCATGCCCGTGGGTTTGTGTCGGCTCGGAGCGAGGCTTGGCACGCTTTTCTTGTATAAATAGAGGTGACGCGTAGGGCGGAGCGACGCGCTGACGTCACCTCGTGCTCTTTTCCTACATCCAGACCAGACTTCATGCCTTTCTTTTCTACTACACTGTAATTGCATTACTGTTTTAATAATAAACTGCTGTTTGGTTTTTACACTATTTGGAGCGCTTATTTTTTCTATGTACCACGTTACCTATACGATGATCTGATTGGTCAAAAGAGGGTGTCCCAGTACCTGCGATCGTGCCTGCTGTCCTGTGGAGCCTATTTATGGTCTAATACATGATCTCTCTGATCCTCTGTAATGGGGGATCATGACATTCTGGTAAGGGCGCATTCCTGCTGAATTAGTGGTGGATTCTACACAGTCTTTCTTTTTATTCACAGATTTTTGAGGATAATAATTTTTATAATTCATGGACTTTACCTCACAGTGCACTGGTCCATTTTTATAATTTTTTATTTTTGTTCATGTTATTTTTTTCAAGATTAATATACCGGTAATTTGTACACATATGGTTTTTTATCTACTTATTATTGATGCCTATTTTTATTAATTCATCTGACATGGACTTATTATCAATTTTGATTTTTGTTTTATCAGCTATTGGTGAATTTTATTTATTCATTTAATTGTTATATTTATCACTTATATTGTTGATCACTCCTATTTAGGATTTTGTATAGATTTGGTTCACATTTAATTTGTGGTTAGGCTTATATGCGTAGTGCGATTTTTTAAACTTTTTTCCACTATATAAATCCTGTATAATAATAATAACTATGCCAAAACGTAGACCCCATGGGCGGTGAAGGCTGTGGTCAGAGGTCATGCGAAATGGACTACATTCCTCCACCAGAGAAGCCAGTCTGTCTCAAGCAGTACAGACTTCCTGGAGGCCACAAAGAAATTGGGGAGACCATTCAAGAACTGTTGAGAGTAGGGATCCTTAGACCTGCTGTAAGTCCTTTCTTGTCTCCGGTGTTCCCAGTAAAGACACTTGATGGGACATATAGAATGACTGCTTCAATTGAATTATAGCACAGATCACGGCACGAGCCCCCAAATGTTTTGCTTGCGTCTATCTAGCAAGGTTACTCTGTGGTATAAGCAAGGAAGCTGAGACTTCTGCAGTGTGTAAATGTGCTTTTACTATACAAAGATGCTGTACATACAAAACTATTACAATCTTAGGAATACAATACAACACTGACAGATATCTATAACAAGCAAAATGCCTAGCAAATGAACAGCCTATGGTCTATAACAGTACAAATACACTTAAATGTTACTGATCTTCTGTATGTTCGTGATCTCCATTGGCAACGATTCTTCTGGAAATCATGAGTGGCTTCTGATCTTACAGCATGATGATGTGTGTGTCCCAGTCTCTACTCATCCCTTTTTATTTGTACAAGTTTGTTGCCAAAAGTTAATGGTTACAAACTTGTTTCCATAGCAACCGACTAACAGTCATTCTTTCAGTTTGAGAGCTGAAAGAATCTCAAACAATTAAATCTCTTACTTGTTTACTGTAGCTATAGAGACAATAGCCTATTCAAACTGTCAATTTGAATACAACAATGGTATCTACGTACCCATTGTATGAAACAGCATTTGTTTGAGAAATCTACTCAAGCCAAAAAACCTTACAGTAATCTATGACCAACCACTGTTGTGTAATGTTATGTCTGATTAATATAAAAAAAAATCATATTTCAACAAACGCAACACAGTCTTAGAATGTTTCAAGTAAATGGATGTAGCTTTAAGTGATGGATTTCAGGAGGTTTCTAATCTCATTTCCGACATGGATCTCCTGTCCATATGCATGTAGAGTTAAAATGCTGAACTTTGGAACACTTGTTTAATAGGCATGACCTTAGAGGGATGTCTCTTTGGAACTCTGTTGGATCAGTGGTGTATTTAGGTTTTGTGCTGCCCTAGGCCTGACTAAACACATGCACCCCTAATTTAAATACGACCCACCCCTTCCTGTCAAAGTTACACCCCCTTCCTGTTTAAGACACACCCTAGCATCTGTAAACCACACCCCTTCCTCTTTAGGCTTCACCTTTTCCTCTTAGAGCTCTGCCTCTTCCTCTCTGTACATTAGCACACAATATCACGTACCATTCACTCCATACTTACATCAATCACTCCAGTTGTAGTTAGCTGGCTCCTGTCTAAATTGCCCCTACCATGTGTATGTATGAATATGAGTTAGGGACCTTGTAAGCTCGTTGAGGGCAGGAACTGATGTGAATGTACAATGCAGGGCTCAAAATCTCAAGTCCTGAGCCACTAGCCAGGTCTTAAGAGTTACTCGCCACCACTTGGCCCACCCAACCCTACCCTGTCCCGCCCCGCAACACACCTCACACCTAAACATATCTTATGAAATGACACTGTTAAATGTTTTATGCAGAATTAAGTTCCAAATTAAAATTTAAAAACAACTTTAACAATATCAACATAAAGCATATCAGTACTCATCGGTGCAGCCTCATCGGTGCTGTCTATCAGTGCAGCCTCATCAGTGGCCATCAGTGCAGCCTTATCAGTGGCCATCAGTGCAGCATATCAGTGCAGCTTAAGATTGGTGCCTCATCTGTGCCTAACAGTGCAGCCTTATCGGTGCTCATCAGTGCAGTCTCATCAGGGGCCACCAGTGCAGCCTATCAGTGGCCATCAGTGTGGCCTCGTCAGGGGCCACCAGTGCAGCCTATCAGTGCAGCGTAAGAGTGCCGCCTCATCTGTGCCCAACAGTGCAGCCTTATCAGTGCCCATCAGTACAGCCTCATCAGTGCTGCCTTCATCAGTGCTGCCTACCAGTGCCCATCAGTGCTCATCAGTGCAGCCTACCAGTGCTCATCAGTACCACCTATCAGTGCCCATCAGTGTCGCCTATCAGTGCAGCCTACCAGTGCTCATCAGTGCAGACTATCAGTGCAGCTTAGGAGTACCACCTCATCAGTGGCAATCAGTGCAGCCTAGTCAGTTTCAAAATATCACAGCTTACTAGTGTATATTAATTATGTTTTGATTATAGCATGGAGCACTTTGCAGTGCATGAATCAGTGCATTGATTTCAGCATGGCGCACTTTGCATATGCTGGAATCTATGCAAACTTATTAGACAGTCCACATTCAGTGAAAGTTCACGTACTGCAAAGTTTGCAGTACGTGAACTTTCACTGAATGTAGACTGTTTTTGAGTTTGAGCATGTATGGAGCACATTATTGCAATATGCTCTGAAAATTTGCATTTCATCCATGTTGAGCGCTGCCATTGCCACTTTATATGGATGATGACTTACAAAAATAAATGTAATTAACTTACCTGCTGTCCTGGCCACCACCTGAGGGGGTTCCCGTCATCCTCCTCTCTCTTTTCCTCCTACAGTCACAGAGAGACCCCGGGTCGGGGAGAAGATGCATAAGGATGTCGTGCGAAGGAGGGTAGGCGGAGCATTAGGCTCCACCTCTGCCACTGGAATGACATCCACCTGGTCAGGCCAGTCACCGGATATATTACATGGAAAATCGAACAAATGCTGTACACATGATTATCATACAATGTAAATGCCCAAATACAGTTTCACAATTAAAATATATGGTACTAGAAGGCATTGAAAAAAACAGGAGAGGTGGTGATCGTGAACTCACCCTTCGGAGAAGAGAGGTACATTGGATACATTTTTCTCAACACTATTTCTCCAAATGGTTTAATACAGATTTAGATCTTTATTTATTTATTTATATGAATTTATAGATTTTTTTTTAAAAATAATATTTTTTTCATGTTAGTTTTTATTTTCATATATATATATATATATATATATATATATATAACTCACCCTTCGGAGAAGAGAGGTACATTGGATACATTTTTCTCAACACTATTTCTCCAAATGGTTTAATACAGATTTAGATCTTTATTTATTTATTTATTTATATGAATTTATAGATTTTTTTAAAAAAATAATATTTTTTTCATGTTAGTTTTTATTTTCATATATATATATATATATATATATATATATATATATATATATATATATATATATGTTTTTCAGATTGACAATGGGACAATGGGATGACTTCTAAGGGAATAATGAAATTGTGAGCAGCTTAGTTAATCATTTTGTATCTATGGTGTGAAACTAATATTTAAATTAGACATTTTATTGAAGCAGAGAGTAATTAAGCCATGTAATTGATTCCACGTGATGATATTTGTAAGCATTTATAAACACATGATCTTGATGTGATTGTTAGATGTGTTCTGACTGATTTGAAGAAGGGCGTGAACATGAAAGCCCGAAACGTAATCTTTGTCTGAACGAGCTTTGAAATATTTTTGTCTAAATGACTTTTGGATATGTAACTTTTCTTGGAAATAATTGAAAAATAAATGAACGATTTTTAAGTGCAGCAACCTTTGAACTTTATTCGTATACCGTATATACTTGAGTATAAGTCAAATTTTTCAGCCCTTTTTTTGGGCTGAAAGTGCCCCCCTCGACTTATACTCGAGTCACTGTTGTCTGTCTGCATGATCAGCGTGTCAATCTGGCAGACAGCGGCGGACGTGTGATAATTCCTTCGGAGGCTATTCCAGCTTTCAAAAGCCGCGCCTCCTGCTCGTCTGTGATAGGCTGAACAGCTGTCAGTGTACAGCCTATCACGGACATTCTCTCATCCTCGTCCGTGGTATGAGAATGAGAGAATGTCTGTGATAGGCTGACCGCTGACTGCTGAGTGTTCTGCTTATCACAGACGAGGAGGAGGTGCGGCTTTTGAACAGTGGAATGGCCACCGAAGAGTATTATCACGCGCTGATCGGAGGATGGAGATCGCCACAGGGAGGCTGCACAGGACACAGGTAGGCTGCACAGGGACACAGGACATATGCACACAGGACACATGCACACAGGACACATGTACAGGACACAGGACACAGGGACACATACACATGTACAGGACACATGTACAGGACACAGGGACAAATACACATGTACAGGGCACATGTACAGGACACATGCACAGGACACATACACATGTACAGGACACATGCACAGGACACATACACATGTACAGGACACATGCACAGGATACAGGAAGGCTGCACAGGACACAGGGAGGCATACAGCTGCAGATGGGCATTGTTGACTCTCTGCATTTCTCACCCTCGTCTTATACTCGTCGGGTCAATAAGTTTTCCCCAGTTTTTTGTGGTAAATTAGGGGCCTCGACTTATACTCGGATCGACTTATACTCGAGTATATACGGTATATGAGGTCGGTGGGAAGACCCGTTTGCTGGCACTTACTTTAAACCGGGTGTGGTTCTCCTCTACACTATAATATATATATATAGTAAAGGATTAGCATCAAATGTAGAGTGTGAAGGACTCCAACACTCGCTGGTTCTTCTTTTTAAGGGCTTTGTTTGCCCATTTTTATTAAAAGAAAGTTCAACAAACAAAGATAGGTTTCCCTCACAGGGGTTTCAGCATTCCTTTTCATCAACTAAACTACATTCAGCCTAGTTAGCTCTCACTTGCAGCACTGCAGCTCTGGCCTTACCCTCCAGGCCCTTGTCTGTCTCTTGCTGCACTGGCTCCCCCGTGGAGCCCTCCTGACTCCTGGTACTCAGACTTCCTATCTGCTGGGGTTTAGCCCAAAACTATGGGCAGGTTACTACTAAAAGCCCAGCACACACCTGACCAATCAGTATGCTGGCTGTTTTTAAAATCAGGACCCAGGACTGGGGATTTCATCCCACCCGGATCTCTCAGAAATCCCCGGGCTTCAGGTCCCAAAGTCGACCTTTCTAAGAAAGGAGGAAACGCTAGTTTCATCTTCATGTTACAAGCTCCCTGGAGCCCCTCAACCCATCTGGTTGAGAATTCTGGGTCACATCCTCCTAGTAGACCCTGGCAGTGCAACGCTCTACCACGTATCCTGCCCCTGTTTCGACCCCGGAGGGGGAGTAACACACCAGCCAAACCTCTTCAAAATGGCACCTCTGTGCCAGTTACCACCAACAAGGGCCAAACCCAGTCTAATCAGGTGACTTTCCGTATGTCCCCCTGCTACACTGACTTGGGTACTACAAAGACACCCCAGTGACTTTTTACGGGTGGGCTTCCAAAAACGCTATCTGCCCATTTTCCTTGGGGCCACACCTTCAAACATTTTAACACTAAGGGACTTAGCAAGGACTTGGATATTGTTTCTCAACCTTTTTCTCTTTACTTCTAAAGTGGTCATATTTTTAAACACCTTTTTAGCCATAAGTGTGGGCGCTTTTATTTGGGAATTAAATTCTTTTCATGACACCTAGTTAAGCTTTGGGCCAGTGTCCTCAGACCTTTTACTCTTGCAACTTGGGAGGTTCCTGGACCTCTGCAAATCCTTCCCAGAATTACACCCCCCCGAACCTGTAGGGGGCCCAATTCTACTGCACCTATTCCCTCTTCTGTGTCTGGCATACAATTCATCTTCCTGTATTTTTTAAGATTAAGAGCAACAATGTCACCTTGACCATCAGGTCTTCCCTTATTTTTGTTGTTACCCATGGTAACCAAAACATTTACCAGTGCGTTGCACTTTTCCTCACTGTCCGAAGTATCACCACATTTATCAGCACTCTTTTCACCAGTGTTCTGCAAGGCAGTGTCTGGAGGAGAATCGCACAAAGTGGAGTGGTTGTCTACTATGGCAACGTCACTAACCACCAACTCCATTGCCACATGATGCTCCTCCAGCAACTGTCCTGATACCTGATCCTCACTATCCAATTTCACTTTTGGATTGATGACCCCAAACACATCACATGTACTTGTGCCCTCTGGCACGTCTGGCCAGATTTCTGTCCTGTCCAACAGTACTCCAGAGTGCCTCTCATACACAACCTCTGTATGACGCAATCCAGCACTGTGAGACAATTTTACACAATAACAATGATTGCATTACATGCTTCCAAAATTGCAGAGATTGCCATAGTACAGCCTGTAATATCCAGCTCCATTTATGCATACCCCATGGTACAAGTTTTCCAAAAGCAGGAGAGGACGGCAGGATATACATCGGCTGTACACTCCAACATTCTAACATTTCTCTCAGCATATCTGTCATAAAAAGGCACTGTGATTCTACACTCAAGACCTTCCTGGGGTCCTTAATGATCCTTGGGATGTGTGAAAGACTCATTTACTGATGCCTTAGAGGTTGTGCTTCTTAAAGGGGCTTCCTCCCACCTGGAGGTATCCAACGCAATAACCTGGTGCTCTCCTAGAGCCCAGCCAGGTGCGGGAGTCACCACAAAACTTTCAGGTTCAGTGTCAATGATTTGTTCCAGGTCTTTTCTATGGATAACATTAGTTTGGTATACCATACCAATTACTCCTTTATGGGTTGTGGGCACAACCTCTGCTATGTGCCCAATCTCTCTTGGCCCTTCCATCTCCTGAGGAAAATCCTCTGCAAAAGCAGCAAGTGAGCCCTTGTCCAAAAGCTGCTCTGCAGTCCCTCCATTTAGCACAGCAGAAATTGTGTCCGCTCCACTGTTACACACTGAGCCTTCTTTCAATAAAGCCAACAGACTTGTCGCCCATCTGTCCTAGTCTATTTTCTCTGTGCTCCCATCAGGGGTACTACGCGGTACCGCTCCAACTGCCAAAGGAGACACAGGATAGAGTGGCTCCATAGCCACATTGCACATATCACTTTTGTTTATACTAACCTGTGTCAAAACATTTTTAAACATAGCAGGTTGCAATACCATAAGTTCACCACTTTGCTTGGGTGGCGCTTCATTAAACTGATGAAGACTTATGCTGTCAGCAGTGACAGACTGCAGTAACCCACTATCACCACAAGCAGGGGAGTTGCAAGGTCTGCAAAAGATCTGGGGCTAGAGCCCATAGCAGCGATCACCAACCTTTTTGCAGGCCCACGGGGGGGTGGTAAGCAATTTTTCACGGGCGATGCCTGGTGTTGGTGCTTCAATCATCATGGCATAATGGTTGATATGGTGTCAGGGTGATTGAAGTGCCTTATTTCTATTGTTGCATTCTAATATATAATGAAGTGGTTCAACTCACTATACTGCAGAATCAGTGGAAGCCCTGGGCGTGTCACTTGCCACCGTCGCCTGCCACTAGATGTGGATTGTCACTTGCCACTTTCACCTGGCAGCAGATGTGGATTGTCACTTTCCACGTCTCTTGCCACCATTTGCAGATTGTCACTTGCCACATCACCGGCCACTAGATGTGGGTTGTGACTTGCCAACTTATGTGGATTGTCACTTGCCATGCCAGCCAGTGCCACCAAATGTGCATTGATGCTGCATTGGTGGCAGGCTGACAGCACTGGTCCATTTAGTGAGAGCAGGAGAGCGGTGATTCGGGGCGGGCAGTAAGAGATGATGTCACCTCGCTGCTCCCTGCCGCACCTCCAACATTGAAGCAAGGGGGTCTGGCTGCAAAGTGGAGCTCCATGATGACCGTGCTGTGAGGGCAGAAGAGCGCTGATTTGTGGCGGACCGTGCTGCTCGCCGCACCTCACTCCCAAATTGAAGAGACCCGGCTATGAAGAGCTCACTTCTCTCCTCTCCTCCGCCTCTCTCATGCAGCCAGCCCGCCTGCCGCAGCAGCCGCAACCCACTGGTTAGGCAGGGACCCTGCGGCAAGAGACTCGGGGCTATGGGCCCCAGATTCGGGGATATAGCCCCAATAGCCACCCCCTAGCAACGCCCCTGACCGCAAGTAATTCCAGACATTTTAGTTTTACCATTTGACACATTATCACCAAGTTTAAGTACCCTCTTATCCATCAGAGTGGCACCACAGTTGTCCCGGGCAACCTCTGGCTCTTACACACAGAGCTCCCTTGAGGTTTCTAGGGACACCTCTGCAGCCTTATATACTGTTGCTAAGAGGAATATCATATCCTGCTTATTGATCACCCCTACCTCATTAAGCAACACATTATCAGCATTAGTCAACTCAATACCAGTATGATCATATTCCTCAGTAAGTTTCAAATCATCACATTCATCTTTGACACTTGCCTCCCCACTGGACAGGGCACTGCAGTGAGGCAAGTTCTTTTCTGCACCAACAGTGGATCTCCCCTCTGGGATCACTTCCACTTCAGTGTGAGCAACCATAACATTAGTCTTTCCCATGACTTTAAGGCTGCTTTCACACTGGGGCGGTGGGGGCGTTGGCGGTTTTAGCGCTGCTTTACCGTCGTTATTGCAGCAGTATTTGGCCACTAGCATTGCGGTTTTAACCCCCGCTGGCGGTCGAAGAAGGGTTAAAACCGCTCGTATAGCGCGGCTATAGCCGCGGTATTGCCGCGGTATAGCCGCGCTGCCCCATTGATTTCAATGGGCAGGAGCCGCTTAGGAGCGGTGAATACACCGCTCCTTCACCGCTCCAAAGATGCGGCTTGCAGGAGTTTTTTTCTTCTCCTGTCAGCGCACCGCTTCAGTGTGAAAGCCCTCGGGCTTTCACACTGAACAAACAGCAGCAGCTGTTTTGGGTCGGTTTGCAGGCAGTATTTTTAGCGCAATAACGCCTGCAAACCGCCCCAGTGTGAAAGGGCTCTAACAGCAAAAATCTTACCCATCAGTGTAACAGGTCTTGCCATGTTCACTTGAGTACGTTGACTTTCTTGTACTGCACTTCCACTTTCCCACTCCCTCTGGTGGCCATGGAATGAAACTACAGTAGGCACAGCAGGAATTTCCTCTCTGTTGGCATGGGTGGCTGTAAATACTTTAACACAGGAATCCTGGCTTGCAGGCGAAGAGTTAAGCCCAGCAACAATATCAGCAGCCGTATTCCACAAGCTGGGACAAGAAAAGATCCCATGCCCCAGTTGACCACATTCCTGGCATAGTACTTGGTGACTTTCTCCTGTTGCTAAGGGAGATGGCACTCTCCCAACATGCAGAATCTCACTTGTATCTCTATGGGGATGGTGGGAAACCTCTTGCCTGTAGCTCCTCCTTTCCATTGGCACATTTTCTCCTGTTGCTAATGGAAACAGTGCTCTCCCAGCTGCATTTTGCTGGCTCTCCCACACACGTAGACTTCTCTCTCTATGAAGCGGTGTTGCTTTAAACTTGCCACGATCCTCTGTAGGCAATAGCTTTGTCTTGCCGTCCATCGACCTGACAACATAGGCGTTGCTATGGGCAACTGCACTCCTCCCACACTTCTGGTACGCCTGTTGCTCACTCCTGGCACTCTCAGACCTTTGCTAGGTAGCTTTGCACTGGAGCCTGGGAAAAAGGGCACTTGGAGACTGCATGCCCCCACTCACTGCACCGCAAACAGCGCACTTGGTTCTTAACAGGGCCTCCCCTATTGCATTCTCTTGTAAGCTTTGGACTTTGCACATTGATAGCTGGCCTGCTTGCACCAGCGTTGCCAGGGGCAACAACAGACACTTTTGCACCAACATCTTCACTCAAAATTTTTGCCACATCGCTGTGGCTCCTCCTTGCTGCAAACACACTTTCTCCGGTTGCTATGGGAGACCACGTTTTCCCCATTGACTTTTTCCAGCACTCTCTAGATTCGACTGCTCCTAGGAAATTTTCGTAATCATCTCACTTATGACCCATCCAGCGGTACACCTCTTGGTACTCCTCCGTCAGAAACGGTTGCACCAATTCAACCCAGCGACCTTTGGGCCATCCTCTGTAAAAAGCAGTTGTAGTCAGAGTGAGAAAGTGATAGTCCTAAGCACCAAGGCCTGAGGTGTGCCTTGGCCTGACTGGTCAGTATGCCTGAAAAGAGGGCATACCCTGAATGTAAGAAAAAGTAAAAGTAATATGAGTATGAGTATGTATGAAGATTGGGGGAAACGGGTGGGTGGGAACCCAGAGACGCCGACGAGCCCTGGCCTGAAGGAGGAGGAGGCTTAAGTAGCCCTCTCAGCCTCCTCCCACAAATACAGGCTAGCCTCCAGCTAGCCTTTACACTTGTAGTCAGAGTCTTCGAGTGAGAAAGTGATAGTCCTAAGCACCAAGGCCTAAGGTGTGCCTTGGCCTGACTGGTCAGTATGCCTGAAAAGAGGGCAAAAGACACAAATTTAGGTGAAGAAGGGAAGGTAACAATCGATCAAGAGTAGTAGCGTGCGCCCGGATGGCAACAGTATGTATCCTAAAATCCGAAAAAGTGTCCCCTATGACCGGAGAAACATTCCCCCCCTCCCGACTTGGTGATGAGACAGAACCCCCCTACAGACCTGTAAAGCTACCAAGAACCCAACTAAACATCCCATGAATGATTGGACAGGGCCTGAAGTCCGAGACGACCCAGAAATGAGAATGAACTGCTTGTGAATGAGGATGCGTGGGGGAGGGGGAGCAATGGCTGCCCCGAGGAGCCCCTGCAAAATGAATGGCCGAGAAGATCGAAACTACAAACGGACACCAGTGAAGTGCTCAGTGAACCCCTCCCAAGCCCTGGCCTGGCCATACTGGTATGGGGAAGTGCGAGGGTGGGTGCCAAAGAACAACTGGTAGGAGTTCAAAATGCTAAATACCTGAAGGATGTGATGGAGTAGGTGGATGAGGCCCATGCACTATGGCATTAAGTATTGACAACATGGAGAAACCATGCCAGACACAGAATACTGGTCCCACCTGATGCGATCGGGTCGTGCTTCAGCCTGTGACTTGACAACCGAGCCTAAAACAGAACCGAGGAAGGAGGGCCAGACTCCACCCCAGGGAAATAAGTCCCATGGCATGAAAACAGTCATACCCAAAGTGACTGAAAACCCCCCTACCTGGAACCGGCTGGGGAAGAGAAAAAATGACCAGACTGACGTCCCTGAGCAGTCTTCAAGGCCACATCCTAGATAAGATCCGAGCCGAGACTGGAATCCAGAATCATGATGACGTTTGCCCAAACCTACCACTTAAGGACCAATAAAGGGATAACAAATGCCAATACAGCCCAACCTGAGAACATGCACAAGAGAAATAACAGACAAGACAAGAGAACAACAACGCCCCTCTGTGTCTACCTAAGTATGAGCGGAAATGCCAAGACCACTCACTGCGCATGAATAAACCTGATGATGGACCCCCCCCTCGTGTGAGTAAAGAGTGAGCCCGAGTAACCTGCCGTGCAGAGACAGGTAATTAACTGAAAACTCAGAGCTGGTGCACCCACAGACCATGGTGGGTAATCATACAGGTGTGGTGAATGAACGTGCATCGTATGACGTATGTTATACGGGCGAGAAGATTGTGGTCAACAATCATTAACAAACGAAACCTCAGCCCGTATGGATCTGTAGACGTGACAGATCCTGACATGTGAGCCCTAGCTACCTGACGCAGGTACAACCATGAACAAAAATCTGAGACATGACAAACAACGAAGATGAAACAGCTACCGGAGTATGTGCTGTGACTGAACAACGATGCCCCTCTGAGAGATGCTGAGGCTGAACACTGAAACAGAAACGTTAGGGCGGAAACATGAGCACAATAACGCTATGACAGAAATGCTGAACTAAATGCTGAGACAGAAACGTGACAGTAAAACCCTGGGGCAGAAATGTAATGACAGTAAAACCCTGGGGCAGAAATGTAATGACAGAAAATACCTGGGGCAGAAATGTAATGACAGAAAATACCTGGGGCAGAAATGTAATGACAGAAAATACCTGAGGCAGAAATGTAATGATAGAAAATACCTGGGGCAGAAATGTAATGACAGAAAATACCTGGGGCAGAAATGTAATGACAGAAAATACCTGGGGCCGAAATGTAATGACAGAAAATACCTGGGGCAGAAATGTAATGACAGAAAATACCTGGGGCAGAAGTGTAATGACAGAAAATACCTGGGGCAGAAATGTAACGACAGAAAATACCTGGGGCAGAAGTGTAATGACAGAAAATACCTGGGGCAGAAATGTAACGACAGAAACCCTGGGGCAGAAATGTAACAACAGAAACCCAGGGGCAGAAATGTAACGACAGAAACCCAGGGGCAGAAATGTAAAGACAGAAACCCAGGGGCAGAAATATAATGACAGAAACCCAGGGGCAGAAATGTAACGACAGAAACCCAGGGACAGAAATGTAACGACAGAAACCCAGGGGCAGAAATGTAACGACAGAAACCCAGGGGCAGAAATGTAACGACAGAAACCCAGGGGCAGAAATGTAACGACAGAAAATGCTGGGGTAGAAAACGCTCAGACAGAACGCAGAGGCAGAAACACGATGACAGAAATCCTGGGGCAGAAACACTGAGGCAGAAATGCCATGACCGAAACGCAATGACAGAAACGCTGAGACTGAAATACTGATGGCAGAAATGCAAAGACAGAACCCTGGGGCAGAAACGCTATGACGGAAATGCCGAGACAGAAAAATTGAGCCTGAACGCTGAGCCAGAAATGCTGGGGCAGAACACTATGACAGAAAACACCAGGACCGAATAAAGAAAAAATGCCATGACAGAAATTCTGGGTCAGAGATGCCATGACAGAAATCCTGAGCCAGAAACGCTATACAGCAATCCTACGGCAGAACCGCTATGACAGAAATGCCGAGACTGTACGCCGAGACAGAAATGCCGGGGCAGAAAGCTATGACAGAAAAGCTAGGTCAGAACGCTGAGACGGAAATGCTGAACGCTTATGACAGCAAGCTAGGGTAAAACTCTAAGAGAGAAATGCTGAATGCTATGACAGAAATGCTGGACAGAACGTTGAGCCAGAAATGCCGAACCCCTGCGACAGAAATGCTGAACCCCTGCGACAGAAATGCTGAACCCCTGCGACAGAAATGCCGAACCCCTGCGACAGAAATGCTGAACCCCTGCGACAGAAATGCTGAACCCCTGCGACAGAAATGCTGAACCCTTACGACAGAAATGCTGAACCCTTACGACAGAAATGCTGAACCCCTGCGACAGACATGCTGAACCCCTGCGACAGAAATGCTGAACCCCTGCAACAGAAATGCTGAACCCCTGCGACAGAAATGCTGAACCCCTGCGACAGAAATGCTGAACCCTTACGACAGAAATGCTGAAACCCCTGCGACAGAAATGCTGAACCCCTGCGACAGAAATGCTGAACCCCTGCGACAGAAATGCTGAACCCCTACGACAGAAATGCTGAACGCTACAACAGAAATGCTGGGCAGAACATTTGAGACAGAAATGCTGAATGCTACGCCAGAAATGCTGAGGCAGCAAACGCCATGACAGGAAAACAAGCGATGAGACTAAACGCCTAAACAGAAACGCTATGACAGAAGTCCTGGGACCGAAATGCTGCGATATGAACACTTATGACTGAAGCGGTGGATGCCCGGGAGGCATGCGGGCCCCCCCCCCACATGATGCCCCACGTGAATACCGGGAGGTGAGCGGTCGGGTGAGCGCCACCCCCGGCTATGAAAACTAGGAGATGTGCGGGCGTCCCCTCCACAGTGCACAGCGTGGTACCAGGGAGGTGTATTGGCGGGCGAGTGGCAAGTGGGTGGGTGGAGAATGGACGGACGCGCCCCCCCATTCCCCCGGCATGAGAGCCGGGAGACGTGGGCGGGCAGCACCCCCCCTGGACAGATGGGGCTGTGGGGAAAGTGGGTGGTTGGAGGATGGATGACCGGACAGACGGCACAACCCCCCCTCCTCCCCCGCAGTGTGAGTGGCGGGAGAAGCGGGCGGGCAGCCCCCCCAGCACTGTCAGGAACAGAGGGACAGCGGTGCCCCCCCCCAACTATGCAGGATTGTGCCCAGCTGGATGGATAGACGCCCCCGGGAGAAGCCGGTGGGCAGACCGCACGCTGACCAAATGGAGCCGTAGGTGATGGCTGGACGCCCCCCCCCCCGCCGTGAGTAGTGGGCGGCTCCCCACAGCTCTGGCAGGCACCTGGATGAAAGGGAAAAGAAGCAGGCGGCAGCTGCTATACAAGACGAACGCCCCCACCCACGAGCGCCGGGAGAAGCGGGCGGGCAGCACCTGGCCAGCTGCAGCCAAAGGAGCGTGGATGGACGGCCCCCTCCCTCCCCCGGCATGATCACCGGGAGAAGCGGGCGGACCGCCCTGATTAGCTGCTGCCGAAGGGAAGAAGGGTGGGTGGAGGATGGACGGCCCCCCTCCCTCCCCCGGCATGATCACCGAGAGAAGCCGGCGGGTGGCGCCGTATGCAGAGAGGAACAGACGGCTGGCTGGACTTTCCCCCCCCCAACACCCGGAAAAACGCGCTGGCGGATCCCCCCTGCAGCAAGCTGGTAAGGGGAGAGAATGCTGGTGGTGGTGGTGGTGGTGGTGGTGGTGGTGGTGGCGGCGGCGGCCGAGCACCCCCCTCCCCCCCGAAATACCGGGAGAAACAGGGACCCGTGAATATGGGTGCAGGAGGGTAGACAGGCAGTGGTACCGCCGCCATGTTGCAGGCGACCCGGAAGTGACGTGTAGGCCCCACCCCCTATTGAACCCAGAGACGCCGACGAGCCCTGGCCTGAAGGAGGAGGAGGCTTAAGTAGCCCTCTCAGCCTCCTCCCACAAATACAGGCTAGCCTCCAGCTAGCCTTTACACTTATCTCAAACTCACCCATAAGGTCTTTCACATGTTCAAAAGGCAACATAGGCTGTATGAAGTCAGCAGCACAGATTTCTCCTTTGTTGCCACAGCAACCACACCCATCTGCTCACTCTTTGCACTGAGTGATGGTTTCCCAGACACAGATGCAGACTTTGGTAGACTCTCCATACTCATAGTCACCTGTGCACTCATTGCACCAGTGTTGCTAGGGACAACCCCAGCCCTCTTTCTCCTTGGCAAACACTGATCAGGCATGTATGGGGTTCGTTCAGGCAGTAACAACCCCTCCAGGCACAGAGCTCTATCATCTCAGCCATTCTTGCTTTTTTTAGGAGCTTTGACCGCCCCATACTCACAGTCACTCCAGAAAAACTTTGCACAGTTCAGCAACAAATTGGAGCACTGTCTCTTTAAGGCTAGTTACCTTTCTCTTGCAGGTTCTCCTCACCTGTACACACAGATTATGCCAATCAGTGTGCTGGCTATTCTCAAAATCAGGACCCAGGACTGGGGATTTTATCCCACCCGGATCTCTCAGAAAGGCCCGGGCTCCAGGTCCCAAAGAGGACCTTTCTAAGAAAGGAGGAAACTGAAAAGCCAGTTTCCTCTTCACGTTACAAGCTCCTTGGAGCCCCTCAACCTGTCTGGTTGAGAATTCTGAGTAACATCCTCCTTCTAGACCCTGGCAGGGCAACGCTCTGCCACAATATATATATAATATATATATATGTAGTAGTAAAGCTACATGAGCCAGCCCGCAAGTGGTAAGACTTCTTCTGTCCCTCAATAAATTCCAACAAAAGGAATTCACAGTAAGTACAAAAAGCCTGTTTCTTGATCATACATCACGGGACACAGAGTATTCATTACATAGTGGGTTAGTTAGGCACCATTGGTGATTGGACACAGGTTAACCCCAATTAAGGAGAATTCCTCCCCTATATAACCCCTCCCATACGGTGAGGACCTCAGTTTTTTCAACAGTGTGGTTGGTCACGTAAAACATGTGCTGTGAAGTAAGCTCCAGTTTGGTCCCTGCGGGGGCTTAAAGGTCTATGCTGACCGGATCCATATCTCGGGCTGATATTTTGACTCCCAAGATGGTATGGTACCCGGGCCTCGTCATCCGAAGAAGCGAGGTTTTGCTTGTAAGTCTCTCTTTGGAGGACTGGGCTCTGAGAAAACCAGGCTTGGTGTACTATTAAAACAGTGGCACAAAAGTTTCTGGTATAGTCTTTTACAGGTCCAGGTAAGAGGTTTCTCTGAGTAGGAACCCAAAAAACCCTGAAGGTTGGCACAACGCTACCCACCGTTATGAGTGAAGGCTGGAAACTGTCTGTTCTCAGCAGTTTCTTGTTCATACATCACGGGACACAGAGCTCTATTCATTACATTATGGGTTAGATAGCCACCTTCAGGTGTTGGACACTGGCAACCCTAATTGTAAGGAGAGTTCCTCCCCTATATAACCCCTCTCATATGGAGAGCACCTCAGTGTTTTCGCCAGTGTCTAAGGTGTTTGGTCACATTGAAGATGTGCTAAGAAGAAAGCTCTATTTGATGGTCTTGCGGGGACTTAGGAGCTACACAACTGGATCCATACCTCGGGCCAATAAAAATCGCCTAAGATAGATGGTACCCGGGCCTCGTGGGAGAGGAAACGAGGTTTGGCCTGTAATGTCTCTCTTTGTGGACTGGGCTCTGGGATCCAGCACTTTGGGCACGTATTAAATATGCGCAAAGGTTTTTTCTTTTACAGGTCCAGGGAAGAGGCTCCTGTAAGTAGAAACCCAGAACCCTGAAGGTTGACACAACACTACTCGCTGTGATGGATGAAGGTTGGGTCTAGCTGTTCTCAGCAGTATCCTGCAGTGGGGATAAGGTAAGTGAAGACAATCCTAGGTGAATACCATAAGGATTGTCTTCTTTGAGTAGTTTGCATGTCTTACCTGTTTTCCGCCACTAGAGAGAGTAAGAGGCATACCTGGTGTTGCTTACATGTCTCTCCATAAAAGGGTTTCAGGGGCAGGTAAAAAGAGTACCAAGAAGTCACCGTCTGGGTCTGGGGGCTCTAGACATGCCTGTAGGATAACATCCCCCCCTGAGGGACCGGAGGCAGCCGCACAGGATGAGCCATTGCCCCTGTCAGGCTTACAGACTCTTCCAACATTGCAGCCCTGAATAGGTCTTTTGAGGACGTTTGTTTGTATTGCAGTGTGTGGTTTACAGGAGAAGTTAGGTGCTTTAATCGCAGTATCTTCACAAGAGAGCAGAAATTGGGGTAGTTTCCATTCCCCTGCTCTAAATCTTAATTCAAGAGGATCAACAGTCTGATGATGGAAGATCATCATCAGGGGACAGGGAACAGGTGCAATCTGACGAGGTGGAGATATCAGAAGCCTCACAAGCTCTGAAGTTGTAGCTGCAATCTTTTACAGAGGTTCAGGCTGCGTATAACTTATCTTCAGCCTACTCGGCCAAAGCCTCTGTCTCCTCCTTGTTTTTTTTCTTAAATTCCCGTAGGTTTCTTGTACCTTCCCAGTCCATCCACTGCCACTGAGAGGTGAAGAGCCTCCCCAAGGTCCTCATGCAGGTGCTTGCTTGCAAACCAGCCAAACGCACAACTGCTGAGTTGCACAGTTCTGTGCACATTGTTGCTAATACACAAGCAACTGATCGCATGAGTGCGGGAACGCACGTTAGCGAAGGATAACTTCCTTTTTTTTTATCAGTCCACATGTTTACTTAAATACATGAGTTGGATTGTACAAGATGCATGTGGCAGAACATGATATTCATATAGAGATACATGTTTTCTGTTTGTAGTGGACTTTCATAGTCGCATGAGGATGCTTGATTGTTTAGGTGCCTGTTTGCGCAGAAATGCCTAAAATCGCATAACTGCCTAAGAACGCATAGGTGTTTGTTTGCATAAGATACGGGATCACACAAGAGTGCTTGACCTCACAAGAGTCCTTGTTTGCTCAAGGATGCTTAGTCACGCAGAAAGGCTTGTTTTCACAAGAAATGCCTAAATTGCATAAAAATGCTTGGTTGCATAAAAATGCAGGATCGCACAAGGATGTTTGATCTCACAAGAGTCCTTGATTACCCAAGGATACTTGGTAACGCGGAGAAGCTTGGTTTTTACAAAAATACCTAAAAATCGCATAAAAATGCTTGATTGCATAAAAAAGGCTGGATTGCACAGGGGTGCTTGATCACACAAGAGTCCTTGGTCACACGAGGGTACTTGTCCGCACAGTAGTGTTTATAATGCATAAAATGTTTGATAGCATAAAAAATTCTGAATCGCATAAGAATGCATGATCACTTAAGTTGCATGATCACCTAGATTTGCATGGTTGCATAACGAGGCATGTTAATTTAGCTTATGTTCACATAAGAATACGTGTCTATCTGGATACATGATGTGTAAATTACACATTCAGAGACACATGTTAGCTTACAAGATGCTCGTTCCACAGCACATGCTATAGGTATGCGTGTATACAGCGCACACCTTTTTATGTTTTTGCCTTAAACATATTGTAGGAAATTCATGCTTCCATGAACACACACTTCTATTGAGGCATAGGGTGTTTACTCTTGCCACATACACATATGAAGAGCCATTTGCATATGTGTTTATTTGCATGACACTACAGAGGTTGTCTGCATTTCACAGGGAAACAGCACCTCCTCAAGTTAGTAGGCTTGGCCTTGGGTTAGCCACCATGCTTGTTTTTTAAAGTGCGCTAGGACCCGCCTCTAGCGGGTCTAAGAGGCCAGGGTATAGCAGTAATGGCATGCCAAGGCAGTCTGCTGCCGAGAGATCAGTCTGTTGCATGGCTGGACCTAGGTGCGTCCAGCATGGTCAAGTATCTGAAACTCCTGGGTTAGGATCCCAGTCTATGGTACATTCTCAGCCAAGGAGACTCAATGTGCTCAATACAGTAAAGACATAAGAGCACTTAAGCTGGGTCCTCAACTTAGAGAAATCGTCTTGCAGCCCCTTTGGAGGCTGGAGTATTTGGGTTTAGTCATAGGCACAGCCCAAAGCAGGGTGTCTTTACCCGGGTCAAAGGCCAAGACCATAAAAAATAAATACATTTTGGCCTAAGTAGGCAAGCAGGGGAAAGACCTTCCATTTACCTTTGTATGAGGTTGTTGGGGAAGATGGGAGCCTCATTCAAGGCTGTTCCCTTTCGCCTAGTTTTACTCAACGCCATTAAAGAACAGCGTGCTATCTGCTTGGATCAAGAGAATCCAAGCCTTGGATTTTCCAATGCGCCTGATGTCAAAAGTATGTAAAGCCTCAGTTGGTGATTACTAGCCAAAAGTCTACAGGAAAATCCTTTATCCCAGCACCAGGAAAGTGGTAACTACGGATACCAGCATCATAGGCTGAGGTGAAGTCCTAGAAGAGCTTTCGGGCCAAGGGAAGTGGTCCAGACCGAGAGGTTCCTGTCTGTCAATATTCTGGAGATTTGGCAGTACGTTTGGCCCTCAGGACCTGGACATACAGGTCACAAGGTGGTCCTGTCTGGATACAATCCGACAATGCTACAGCAGTGACCTATATCAGTCACCAAGGGGGCACCAGGAGTCTGGATGCTCAGATGGAGGTGAACCATTTGTTTGTTAGACAGAGAGGCATGTTTCCTTGCCTATCTGCAGTCTTATTCCAGGGATGGAAAAATTGACAGGCAAATTTTCTAAGCTGCCAGCAGCTGTACCTAGGAGAATGGTCTCTACACCAAACCATATTTCAGGCCATATGCCAGAGATGGTGTACCCCGGATGTAGATCTGATAGCTTCCAGGTTCAACAAGAAGCTAGACAACTTTGTGTCAAGAACAAGCTCAGATGCCTTGATAATGCCTTGGGATCAGTTTTCTCTGATTTATGCGTTTCCTCCAGTTCCGCTTCTTGCACAATTCTTTCACAGGATCAAGGGGGGAAGGAAGCCGGTAATTCTAGTAGTCCCGGCTTGGCCCAGAAGGTCCTGGTATGCAGAGATCGTGTCAATAGCAGTTGGAAGGCCATGGGTTCTTCCGCTGCGGCCAGATCTGCTTTCACAGGGGCCAATATTCCATCCTTCCTTACAAAATCTGATTTTGACAGTTTGTCTATTGAGACCCACGTCCTTAAAAAGCGTGGGATCTCAGGTCCAGTCCTAACCACTCTGGTTAATGCCAGGAAGCTGGCCTCCGGGCTAATTTATTATAGAATCTGGAAGGCATATGTCTCCTGGTGTGAGTCCAAGGAATGGCATCCTAGAAGGTATGCCATTGACAGAATTCTCGCTTTCCTTCAATTAGGAGTAGAAATTAAGCTGGCCTTGAGCACTATCAAGGGTCAGATCTCGGCCTTGTCAGTATTTTTTTTTCAGAAACCGATTGCCTCTCATTCCCTAGTCTGGACCTTTATCCAGGGGACACTGCATTTAAATCCGCCAGTCAGGCCACCCGTGTGTCCATGGGATTTGAATTTGGTTTTGTCTGTTCTACAAAAACAGCTTTTTGAACCATTACACCATGCTTCTTTGTGTCTTTTTTTTTTCTTGTTAAATATATTTATTGAGTTTTCTCAAGAGAAAATAAAAGAATATAACGCATGGATACATAGCATAGATTCAAAATGTTTTACAATATAATAGTAAATTTAGACCTATCTTACCACTGTGTTTACTTTATATATACTGTCAATTAAAGACGTAAGAAAAGATATAAGAATCAAACAGTCAGGCTAAATATCATTGTCCAGTTTAAGATATGCAACATAGAAAGGAGAGAAAAAAGATGGATAATAGGTATCCCTATATTATATATTGCATGGAAAAAGAAAGGGATACATTTCTGGTATATCACTTCGTAATATACCAGCCTAATGTAAGAAAAGCTTAATAAAAAATCAAAAGAAAATAACAAAGAAGGGGAAAAGGAAAAGATAGAAGGAAGGAATTTCCCGAGGTGGTGGTCTGCCTCATGGTAGATATACACATTTAATTGGTAAATATTCTATGTAACCTAGTGTGGTAGCAATAACGATTGGTCAAAATCACGGGAGAAGTAGTGTTTAACCCATGGTTGCCAAATTTTGCAAAATTTAGTGATCTTATTCTCTCCAATAGCTGTCATTTTAGCATATATGAGTGCTCTGTTCATTCTGTGTTTAGCTTCGGCAATGATCATAGTTTGGGACTTTTATGCCTTAGCAATAGTTTGTTTAGCTGCAGTACTAAGTTGAATAAACAATTGAAATTGAGTGTGGGTAAGTGTAATGGGCTTAAGATTTAGAAGTACCATGGAGGAACTGGAGATATTGAGGTTTGCAGAGCTTTTAATGCTATTAAAAATATGTTCTTCCAGAATTCTTTGACAACTGGACATTGCCACCACATGTGGAAATGGGTGTCTGGCGTGTCACACCCTCTAAAGCAATTAGGTGGATGTGTGGGGATGAATTTTGCTATTCTAGCTGGTACTAGGTACCAACGTGCTAGAACCTTATAATTTGTTTCTACAGCAAAACTGTTTGGAGAGGAATTTTTGGTGGCTAACCAGATACTAGACCAATTTTTAGTGTCAAACACTTGGTTCATATCCTGTGCCCATTTAGTAGCATACGAGGGTAAAATTTCGCTGGAAATCTCATTGAGTTTCTGATATAAGATTGAAATGAGTCCTCTGATGTGTGGGTCGCTTATACATATCCACTCAAATTGAGTCATTTGGTTGAGAGATGAGCCTGTACTAAGAAATGGTTCGTAGAAGTTTTTAATTTGTAAGTAACAGAATATTTCTGTTCTAGGTAACCCAAAGGTTTCACATAGTACAGGAAAGGTATGGATAGTAGTAGCAGAGGTTAGATTATATAAGCGAGTCAGGTTCGTAGAGGACCATACAGAAAATGATCTTGGAAATTTCCAAGCAGGATAAAAGGCTGGGTTATTATGAATGAAAGCAAGGGAATATGTGGTAATTTAAGATTTTGTGAACTCTTACAGTGGGGACAGAAAGTATTCAGACCCCCTTAAATTTTTCACTCTTTGTTATATTGCAGCCATTTGCTAAAATCATTTAAGTTCATTTTTTTCCTCATTAAGTAAGTATCCTGACCCTGCTGTGACACTCATATATTTAACTCAGGTGCTGTCCATTTCTTCTGATCATCCTTGAGATGATTCTACACCTTCATTTGAGTCCAGCTGTGTTTGATTATACTGATTGGACTTAATTAGGAAAGCCACACACCTGTCTATATAAGACCTTACAGCTCACAGTGTTCTTCAGGCAGTTCAAAGGAACTGCCTGAAGAGCTCAGAGACAAAATTGTGGCAAGGCACAGATCTGGCCAAGGTTACCAAAAAATTTGTGCTGCACTTAAGGTTCCTAAGAGCACAGTGGCCTCCATAATCCTTAAATGGAAGACGTTTGGGACGACCAGAATCCTTCCTAGAGCTGGCCGTCCGGCCAAACTGAGCTATCGGGGGAGAAGAGCCTTGAGAGAGGTAAAGAAGAACCCAAAGATCACTGTGGCTGAGCTCCAGAGATGCAGTTGGGAGTTGGGAGAAAGTTGTAGAAAGTCAACCATCACTGCAGCCCTCCGCCAGTCCGGGCTTTATGGCAGAGTGGACTGAAGGAAGCCTCTCCTCGGTGCAAGACACATGAAAGCCCGCATGGAGTTTGCTAAAAAACACCCGAAGGACTCCAAGATGGTGAGAAATAAGATTCTCTGGTCTGATGAGACCAAGATAGAACTTTTTGGCCTTAATTCTAAGCGGTATGTGTGGAGAAAACCAGGCACTGCTCATCACCTGTCCAATACAGTCCCAACAGTAAAGCATGGTGGTGGCAGCATCATGCTGTGGGGGTGTTTTTCAGATGCAGGGACAGAACGACTGGTTGAAATCGAGGGAAAGATGAATGTGGCCAAGTACAGGGATATCTTGGACGAAAACCTTCTCCAGAGTGCTCAGGACCTCAGACTGGGCAGAAGGCTTACCTTCCAACAAGATAATGACCCTAAGCACACAGCAATAATAATGAAGGAGTGCCTTCACAACAACTCCGTGACTGTTCTTGAATGGCCCAGCCAGAGCACTGACTTAAACCCAATTGAGCATCTCTGGAGAGACCTAAAAATGGCTGTCCACCAACGTTTACCATCCAACCTGACAGAACTGGAGAGGATCTGCAAGGAGGAATGGCAGAGGATCCCCAAATCCAGGTGTGAAAAACTTGTTGCATCTTTCCCAAAAAGACTCATGGCTGTATTAGATCAAAGGGATGCTTCTACTAAATACTGAGCAAAGGGTCTGAATACTTAGGACCATGTGATATTTCAGTTTTTCTTTTTTAATAAATCTGCAAAAATGTCAACAACTCTGTGTTTTTCTGTCAATATGGGGTGCTGTGTGTACATTAATGAGGAAAAAAATGAACTTAAATGATTTTAGCAAATGGCTGCAATATAACAAAGAGTGAAAAATTTAAGGGGGTCTGAATACTTTCCGTCCCCACTGTACGTTTGTCCCAAATTGCTAGGGTAATGTAGTGTGTCTTTTGACCAAGAAGTTGGTTTTTCTTGTTGTAGATAATAATCAGTGCAGCGCTGGACAGAAAACAAAGTGAATAGCAATAAAATTAATATTACTAAAAATTGATGACAGAAAATAAAATAATTATAAACAATCCATATTATAAATTAACCATCGATGTGTAAATATTTGTCAGTACATGACCGTGCTCAAAGAATCCATTATAATAATAACAATTAGATGGTGAAAAAAAACAGTGAAAAAAAGTCCAAAATAATAGTGAATATGTGGTGAAAAAGTTCCAAATGTGTAATTAGTGCAGAATCAATCCAGCGATGTTAATCGATAGTGACACCCACCACCGGAGAGGAGTAAAGGCTTACCAGAAAGCCTGCGACCGCCCTTACTCAGGGGGGTCAGAACAGGCTCAGTAGATCAACGTTGGTATCTTGTTGAAACCGCAACCGATGTCCTATGGATTACCCTCAATGTTGGCTTCTCATCAACAGTAGGGGATGCTCCAGGAAAAGGAAATGGTTCCAGAAAGGACCAGGTGAACAATATTCAGGTAAGGATGGACCATAAAAAAGAGAGAAGGGACTCCAGTAGTGCAGATAGCCAGGGACATTTAATAAAAATTTAAATAAAAATACATTGCGCCAGATTGCGCATAAAATGCATATAAATGTAAATTGCATATAAGGTGCATATAAATGACAAGTGCACTACAAGTCAACCAGATATAAATGCACAGAATCAAACGTGATCAACGTGTATGCAAAAAAAGTGCCACTAGGCACCAGCAGTGAGACTGTCACGTCCAGCGAGACAGAGATCTCCACCGCCGTTGAAGTTAAAAACGCGCATGCGCAATGCGAACTCACGTTGTGACCCTACGGCCGTTTCGTCACAACTGACGTCATCAGGGGTACATGATCACGCACGCGCAAGCGTGTTAAATAGCCAGACGGCGCTTCAGAAAGCCGCGCTATTGGCTGGCTCAGACCAAGCTGGATGCTGCGATTGGTTAATTGGGGAATCACACCCTAAAGACAGGATGGGAAACACCTAAACACAAAAACAGCAAACAGCTGGGACGCTTTCCAACATAAATAAAATGGAACAAAATATCCAAACTAGTGCCATCTAGTGGACATTTATAAAATCCCTAGGAAATTACTTTTAAAACCATTTGGCTAGTGAAAAACTGACAGGCATATATCTAATATCTATGCCTCCATACTTTTATGCCGTTATGTCAACTCATGCCATTTTGATAAGCAAAGCATAACAGAGATAGAATCAAAAATATAATATAAAAATTGAAAGAACATTAGCACCAAAATAAAACCACTGGAAATGACTAACTTTTCACCGAGGATAGATATCATTGCAAATAGGCATACTGTTTCTCAATAATACAGGGGCCTCATCACAAAATCACCATAAAGATATTTATATTGACATAATTATGTTAAAAATAACAAAAAGGGACCAAAAGTGAACAGTTTTGAGTACCATAAATTAGACAAAAAATGAGTAACAACTGACCGGTCATCAAAATCAGTCACTAAGTAGCGAGGGGTCAGAACACTTTTGGATGGGACATCAACTGTTATTAATAAAACAGTTGATGTCCCATTCTATATTCAAGCCAATGGGGGCATGGGAACCTAATTTGTAAATCCAATTGGTCTCGGATCTGGAAATAGTCCTCTTCCCATTACTGCCACGCCAATGGGGGACATATTTCTCTATACCAATGAAAGTGGTGCCCGTCGGGTCACGGTTGTGCACAAGGTCATAGTGCTTAGAAACACTATGCTTATCAAAGCCTTGCTTGATGTTAGTGATGTGTTCACCTAACCTCACATGCAACATTCTAATGGTACGTCCCACATATTCTAGCCCACAAGGGCACCTCAGAAGGTATACCACACGTGCATGTAATAAGTGATTTGATAGGGTACGTTAGGCCCGTATTGACTGAAGTAAATTCCGTCAATCTCCTATCTTTTAATGTATTAACCCTACATACTGTACACCTTCTGCATGGGGAAAAACCTTTTAGATCACCAAAAAAACTCAAACGTGCAGGTGGATCTGGGATGTTAGGTGCCAACATATGTCTCAAACTAGTAGCTCCCCTAAACAAAACCCGAGGTTTATCTGCCAATAAAGGTCCAAGAATCCGGTCGTTTTTAATAACTGACCAATGTTTTTTTATGATCCTCTTTATGGCCCAATGTTGGCTTGAGTAAGTAGTAATAAAAGCTAACCCAAAATCTTCTCGGTCATCAGTCCGGGGAGGTTTCTCTACCAATAGGTCTTTGCGATCCCTATTTCCTACCTCTAAGATTAAAGAATCAAGGGCTGTCGAATCATAGCCTTTATTTAAAAATCTAGATCTTAGTGTAGAGGCTTGCTTGTAGAATTGATCTACATTTGAACAGTTCCGCCTAAGTCGCAGAAATTGTCCTTTGGGAACAACTGTTAACCATGAACGATGGTGGCAGGAGTCAAGGGGGATAAAGCTGTTCCTATCAGTTTGTTTAAAAAAGGTGGAAGTGGTAATCCTACCATTATCAATTTTTATAACCAGATCTAAAAAGTGGATCTGGGTTGGACTAGCTTCATAGGTGAGCACTATACCCCTACTATTATTATTAAGAACAGACAGATAACTTGCGACAGATTCAGCATCGCCGTCCCATATAAATAGGACGTCATCTATAAATCTTTTCCACAAGATGAGTTGTGCAGGCCTTTCATGCAGAACTTCATCTTCCTCCCATTTGGCCATGAAGAGGTTGGCCATACTGGGAGCAAACTTAGCTCCCATGGCCACCCCCTTCACTTGCAAATAGTGTGCACCATTGTGCCAAAAATGATTGTGCTCCATCGAGAAGTCCAATAGCTCCATCACAAATTTACATTGTGTGATGGGGATATTGGAGTCTCGATAGAGGAAATGTCGCACCGCTTCATGTCCCAACTGATGGGATATCGATGTATAAAGCGATGCGACATCAGCTGTCACCAGCATGTATGTGGCTTTCCATTCTACTTCATTCAATAGATTCAGGACATGCTTCGTATCCTTGAGGAATGAGGGTGTGCCCACCACCAGTGGCTGAAGAAAGAAATCAATATATTTACCCACACGTGATGTAATGGAATCTATGCCACTGATGATGGGCCTACCCGGGGGGTTCACCAAAGTTTTATGAACTTTCGGTAAGATGTACATAACCGGTAGACGGGGGGCTAAAGGGACCAAGTGTTCCTTTTCCTTTTTATTCAAAATTCCCATATCATATCCTTTTTCTATCAGGGCACTCAACTCGCGTTTGAATGCGACTGTTGGATTTGATGACAGAGGACAATAAGTATCCACATCTGAAAGGATTCTCTCCATTTCATTATTGTAGGAATTTTTGTCCAAAATAACTATAGCTCCGCCTTTGTCAGCGGGGCGTATAATTATATCCTTCCTGCTACATAGAGTCTCTATTCCTACTCTGATGTTCTGCTAAGCTCGTACTGATCTTAATTTTATTTTAGACAAGTCGTTCAGCACCAAATCACGAAAAACGCTGACATTGGGCGCTGAACTACCAGGCGGATTGAACAGCGAAGCATTAGATAATCCCGAATGGGTCACCACAGCTGCCTCCCTAGTTAATTGCCTTGATGAGTTGCTCATAATATATCTTTTGATATTTAATTTACGTGTATACTTTTGTACGTCAATAAACGTCTGAAATTTGTCAAGGTTGCGGGGTGGGACAAACTTCAGACCCTTATTGAGAGTGGCAAGCTCATCTTTTGTAAGTTCCTTGGTGCTCAGGTTTATAATGCCATTGGCATCTAGATTCTCCTCCTTTTTGGGGTGAAGTTTCCTCCCCCCTCTGCACCCTCTCTTGCGTCGCCATTTCTCTTGTTTCTTCCTCTGCCAACCAACTGAAAATCCCATCTGGAACGGTTTTCTCCTGTATGTATTCTCCTGTTTTTCTTGTTGCCATATCCTCTGCCAGGAGGGTATCAGAATTAGCGGCCTTTTTATGTAAAGAGCCATACTTAATTGTTCACAAAGACAGGGTGGTGTTGCGTCCTCACCCAGCTTTCTTACCTAAGGTGGTATCAGGGTTCCACCTAAACCAAGATGTGGTTCTACCATCCTTTTTCCAGATCCGCAGTCCACGGAGGATACATTGTTACACTCTCTAGATGTTGTTAGACCAGTCGAAATCTATCTGGTAGTGACTGCTCAGATATGGAAGACTGATTTTCTGTTTGTGTTGCCAGGCGATCCAAGAAAGGGCCAGGCAGCATCGAAGTGCACTATAGCTAGGTGGATTTGACAAGTTATTGTTCAGGCCTATGGCTTGGAAAAGAAAATTCCTCCTTTTTAGGTTAAAGCCCACTCAACTAGAGCAGTAAGTGCTTTATGGGCAGTGCATCATCAGGCCTCCATGACGCAGATCTGCAAGGCTGCAACTTGGTCTTCGGTCTATACATTCACTAAATGTTATTAGGTGGATGTAAGAGGGCATGAGGATACTGCTTTCAGGCGCAGTGTACTGCAGGCAGCAGTGTAGGTCCTCACGTCCAATGGCTTTTTTTTTGATCTGCGTCTCCCTCCCCTCAATTTGGGCATTGCTATGGGATTTCCTATGATGTAATGAATAGAGCTCTGTGTCCCGTGATGTATGAACAAGAAAATAGGATTTTTAAAAACAGCTTACTGTAAAATTCTTTTCTTGAGATTACATCATGAGACACAGAGCTCCCTGCCCCTCTTCAGGACTTATGTATATAAAGTTATGCATTGAGATACTCAGTGGCGTCGCTAGGGGTGGCTTTTGGGGCTATAGCCCAAAATCTGGGGCCCATAGCCCCGAGTCTCTGCAGGGGTCCCCAAGGGGAGGGGAGGCTCTCTGGGTACCCTGATTTTAAGGGGGAGGCTCTCTGGGGACCCTGATTTTAATAGGGAGGCCCTCTGGGGACCCTGATGCAAGGGGGAGGCCCTCTGGGGACCCTGATGTAAGGGGGAGGCTCTCGGGGGAGGCTCTCTGGGGATCCTGATGCAAGGGGGAGGCTCTCTGGGGACCCTGATGCAAGGGGGAGGCTCTCTGGGGACCCTGATGCAAGAGGGAGGCTCTCTGGGGACCCTGATGCAAGGGGGAGGCCCTCTGGGGACCCTGATGCAAGGGGGAGGCTCTCTGGGGACCCTGATGTAAGGAGGGACGTCAACCATGTACGACGAGACTAGAAAAGCCCATTTCAGAACCAAGCGCGGCACCCTTTGGGCTCCTTTTGCTAATCTCGTGTTAGTAAAAGTTTGGTGAGAGACGATTCACGCTTTTTCAGACTCGTGGCTTTCAGATCGTTTTCTGCGGTTCAGTTTGTGCTTGTGGGTTTGTATCTGCTCTTCAGTGCGTGACTTTGATTGGTCATTGTGTTCCTGTTCGTTCGTTGCTGTTTTTCAGGTCGCTCTTCACAGGCCTTGCTGTTCTTCAGTGCGTTCTGTTACGTCGTTCTGAGCAGCCGACCGTTTTCTAGCCATGTTGCGTATACGTACTCCTCGTAGAGTTCGTGCTGTGCGGGGGCTTGGTGTTGGGGTCCTGACCTTGACACAAGTCCAGTCCATGAACAGGGTGGGGAGGAGTTCATGGACCAAGAATTGGTTGCTTCAGCGTGACCAGTTCTCTCATATGCCTTTGCTCCGTGAGATCCATGAGAATAATCCTGATGATTTCAGGAACTTTCTCAGGATGACGGACCCTGTATTTCACCGTTTGTTGGCTTTGCTAACCCCCTGTATCAGCAGGCAGGATACCTGCATGAGGCAAGCCATCACTCCGGAGCAGAGGCTCATCGTCACCCTGCGGTACTTGGCGACGGGGAGAAGTCTGCAGGACTTAAAGTTCTCGACAGGCATCTCCCCCCAGGCTCTGGGTATCATTATCCCGGAGACCTGTTCTGCCATCATCCAGGTCCTGCAGAAGGAGTATATGAAGGTAAGATTTTTATCCTTTAATATCACATTTTATTGTATTTAATGTTTGATAATGTATTGTATTTCTTTCCTCATTCCCTAATTACCATGATTGTAATATGCTGTGAATGTCCCCATAGTCCTCATGCATGCTGGATTTTTATCTAATGATTTTTTTGTCCTTCATATTTGCCTTCACTTACCTCCCCAGCATGGTCTCCTGCCCTATATTGACCTCATGTAGTCACTTAACAATGTATTTTGTCAGCTCCATAGTAGTGCTTTACCCCAAACACCCCCTAAAATGTTTTAAAATGTGATTGGTGCTTTAAATTCAGGCAGAGTGCCAGAGGGTTTTTTGTTGGGGTGTCCCCAAATAATTTTTAACCCTCCCTCCCCCCAACTGCTAAGTCAGCTGATAACAATTCTCTATCTATTCTCAATCATCTATCTGCTGACTTTGCCAAACCCATACACACTATACCCATCTCTTTTGTGGTCAGATGTATGGATGAATTCCCCAAAGCATGTAGTGCAAGGGCCTGCCTGTATACTTTCAAATGGTACTGTTTAAAGTTTTTGTATCCCATTATTATCTTGATAGGTAATAGCAGAATGTCCAAATGTGCTAAAATGTGTACAATGTGTATTTATATATTTGTATTATGACACTTCTTACCTGTCCAGTGGGCTGCCAATAGTGTAACTAAGGAGGGGCTGTTCAAAGTAATATCCATTATTTAGGCATTCATCTCTCAATTAAGTGGAGAGGGTTACCTGTCCAAGAGCCCCCCCCCCCCTATAATGTTAGAAATGGCCCATGAGAGGGGGTGGGGGAATCTGATAGGTGTACCTTATTTTTTGGTGTTTAAAAATTCCCATTAATAAATGTTATCTTGATGTTGGCCAAGAATGTTTGTGTTTAATCTGCTTTCCATGTTTTAATGTGCAAAAAGACTATTTTTTTTTTCACTCCACAGTTTCCTTCCACGCCACAGGAATGGCAGACTGTCACCTCCCACTTTGCCCAGCGGTGGGACTTTTCTAACTGCGGAGGGGCAATTGATGGGAAACACATCCACATCGTCCCACCACCCAACTCAGGGTCATACTATTATAATTATAAAGGTTTCAATAGTATTGTGATGTTGGCGGTTGTGTCGGCTAATTATGAGTTCCTGTATGTGGACGTGGGGAAGAATGGCCGGATGTTCGATGGTGGAGTCATCACCCAGACGGAGTTTTACAGGCGTCTCCAGAATGGCAGCTTGGACTTGCCACCTCCAGAAGACAATGTGGAAGGACTCCCATTCGTCTTCGTTGCGGATGAAGCCTTTGCGCTGGGGGACCACCTTATGCAGCCATTCCCGATGAGGACCCTCACCCCGGACCAGAGGGTTTTTAATTACCGGCTGGCCAGAGCCAGAAGAGTGGTGAAGAACACATTTGGAATCATGGCCAGCCAGTTCCGCCTATTTCTTACACCCATCCATATGGCGGAGTATAAACTGAATCATATAATCCTGGCGTGCTGTGTTCTACATAACTTTTTACGTCAACATTCTGCCAACTATGCTGGCTCAGTTGGGCCTGAGGCCGGAATTATCAATGAAACAACCCTGACGGCGCTTGAAAGTGGGCGTCCTGGCTTGCCCTCCCTGAGTGCCCGTGATGTCCGGCTAAGATACCCTGAGTTCTTTGCGGGTAGGGGGGCCATCAATATGCCAGACAATTTGTGAAACCTTGATCAAATAAAAAAAAATTAAGCAAATCTTTGGTGACATTTACTGCTTTTGTTTGTTTTAGCCAAACCCTGACTGAAATGTGGTGAGTCCTGAAAATGGCATGATTGAATAAGCTTACAAAGCATGGTTGGATGTTATTTACTAAAGGCAAAGACACTTTGCACTACAAGTGCACTTGAAAATGCACTTGAAGTGCAAAGTGGATTTGCCCTTAGGAAATAACACCCATTGTCACAGAAAGCAGCAATTAGATCACCACAAATGTGTTGTAGCGTTGAGATAATAATCCACACATTCTTAAGTAACGATCTTTTTAATACCTGCACAATCACATGTGCATTTAGAAAAGGTTTTTAAAACAAACCAACATGTTTGTTGTATAACAATTTTTGGGGTGGCATTATCAAAAATAGAAATGTCCATTTAAGATAAAACAGGCATGTTTCAAACCAACAAGAAAGACACAAATCTTGAAATTACAAAGTTCACATTTGGTAGAACTTGAAGGCAATATCAGACATGAGTATTTAGGAACTGTGTTTGATATTGCGTTCAGATGGGGTGAAGTCACCCCAGGAAAAGCCAAATTTTGAAGATGCACACCAATTTACGAATGTCAACATGTGCTAGTTGCCATCACGGGGGATCAAGGGACGTGTTTTGGGGGAGCAACCCCTTCCTCTCAGCTACTTTATTATTGAGGAAGGGGTTGCACCATCAAAACGCGTCCATTGATCTCCCGTGATGGCAGATAGCACATATTGACACACTGTGTGCATCCTCAAAATTTGGCTTTTCTAAAAATCGCTAAAACATTTTTAACATTGTAGCACACAAAAAAAACAAAGGGATTTGGAGGGGTTTTAAACTGTTAACTGTTCTTATTTTTTTGAATAACATCATTGATGTTTTTCTTGAGGTTTTCCAATGCAACATTACACCCCATGATCTCCCCGATCAGGATCTGGGCACTTTCCGAGGTGAAAGGATCTGGATCCACAACATCACGATCACCTAAAAAGAGAGAAACCAAAAAAAAAAACATGTATTATAAATATACCGGCATCCATCTCTTACCTGAGCCTGTGGTCGCAGACACTCACCTGTTGTGGTGACAATTTCCACCACGTCTTCTTCCTCCTGCTCTTCTTGTGTTGGGGGTATTTCCCCTTCTTCCAGAGGTGGGGGGTCTCAGGTCTCCTCGGATGAGGGGTGTCCTCCGAGTCTTTTCTTCTCTATGTAAACCAAAAATGGTATACTTAGCACACAGATATTTAATGGCAGAACTATAAATATGAAACATTGCTTGGAAGTGGGGTACAATTGTCTATTTTGGCAGAGTTCCAAGATGTAGAATTTTTAGTGTCCTTTGTCAAGCTTCAATACTTTACCTGTTTGGTACAAGCTTCACAGATGCAGACACCCCTATAGTATACATTGGAGCACCTGTGTGGCCCCCCTAATAAAAATGGTGTTCTTGTGTCCCACACTAGTGCTCCAGCGTCCAGATGTGAAAACAGCTGCTGAGTGTCCTCTCCTTACACAGAATCTAGTTTGCATTTCATTCTAGTAACAAACCCATCTACACAACTAAATTATTTTCATACAAGTAGGCCCTAAAAAATGTAGGCAAAGGCATATGGCCAAAACAATGGTGTTTTATAGGCCGAAAGAAAAATGTTTGATACGAACGAATAATGTGCCCATGAACATGAAAGTTGCCATTTTAAACTGTACAACACTTAAGAAAAGCACATGGAGCAGCACGAACGTAATAAAGACAAAAAGAATAGGAACACAGCACAACTACTTACTTTTTTGCAGCACTCTCTGGATCTTTCTGTACTGCTCATGTTCTCGTAATTTCAGGTCCGACCACCGCTTCCTGAGCTGATCTTTCGATCGACGTACACCGAAATTCCGGTGCAGACTTTTGACCACTTTCACCATGATCTTGGCCTTTCTGACATTGGGTTTGGGGTAAGGTCCATACTTCCCGTCATAGTTGGCCTTCTTCAGGATGTCCACCATTTCCAACATCTCCCCAAAGGACATATTTGAGGCCTTAAATCGTCTCCTTCTGGATCGGGACTTTTCCGGATCCGGGCTTTCCTTCCTCCTCCTCCTCGTTGCTATAATTAGCACGCACCTGCTGTGTCTCCGCCATGTGCTCTTCCCCCCCTGCGCCGAACAAAAAGGGGCAGGGAATAGACTAGAAAGAACGTCAGGGGCGGGCGGAGTTACATGCATGCGCAGTGTGTATAAAGCTTAGGAAGGAGTATCGGAGGCGCCGATCGTGATAACGAAGGTAAGAGCCAAACTTGGGCCTATACTGCTTCTAGATTGAGGCCTATATTGTAACAAGATTAGGAGAGTTTTGCCTGACATTAGGGTTTGTCTTGTGTTGTGTCTTGCAGTGAAAATGGATATCTTGAAAGATACCGACTTTATGGCAATCTTCATAGATATGTTCAGGGAGCTGCCTTGTCTATGGGAGATAAACCACCCACATTATAAGAACCAAACAAAAAGGAAGGCAGCGCTGGATCAATTGCTGGAATTTGTGAAGCTGGTGATCCCCACGGCAGACATCACCTATTTGAAGATCCTAATTGGTGGTCTGAGGAGCACATATCTAAGGGAGCACAAGAAGGTCCAGGTTTCCCAGAGATCCGGAGCAGCAGATGACATCTATGACCCTAGGATGTGGTACTATGACAGGCTGCATTTTCTGGCAGGTCAGACTGAACCCAGGCCATCACTCTCCAGTCTTCCTTCCACGCTTCCTTCCCCCTCAGCTGAGGCTTCTGACGACCAACCTGGGCCCTCCAGGCAGCAACATGTGGAGGAGCCCAGCTTGAGCCAGGTATAGCATTCTTCTAAATATTTCTGGTTGTCCAATCAATGATGATAACTAGCTGTTAGTTTGGAGTACTAATTTATGATTGTGATTGATGATGCAAAAACTAAAACCATGTCCCTTTTTCATACACAAGGAAGTCTCAGCCAGGAGGTGGCCGGGCCGAGCAGGCTGCCTGATATGCAGGTCCCTCCCCTACACCTGCAAAGAGAAAGTGGCAGGAAGAGGAGTACCCTGGAGGAGGCTGCCATAGGCCTCTTTTTGAAGGCTACAGAGGCCCTGAGAGCCCCCCACACTGTGGAGGAGGACTTTGCTGCCATAATTTCCTGCAAAATGCAGCGGATGGAGGAGGGCCAACAACTCATGTGTGAGTCCTTAATGTTGGAAGCTCTCAATAAGGGGTTGAGGGGCCAAATAACATCTGCTACCCACATTTGTGACCTCACACATGGTGGTCCTCCTCCTCCTCCAGGTCCTATTACTCCTCCTCCTCCTCCTCCCCCAGGTCCTACTAGTCCTCCTCCTCCTCCAGGTCCTACTCCTCCTCCTGCCACATCTCCAACAGCAGAACCACAGCCAGGAAGGAAGCGTGGAAGGAAGACCAGAAAGTGATGACCCTGGGTTCAGTCTGGTCTGGCAAAAGATGCAGCCTCTTGTAGTACCACAGCCTGGGGACACAAATATCATCTGCTGCTTTCCGGATCTCTGGGACTTCTGGACCAGACTGCACTCCCTTACATATGGACTCCTCAGGCCACCAATTTTTATGTTAAAGAATTGATGTCTGCCCTGGGGGTCCAAGGCTTCGCTAATTTCTGCTGTTTCTCCAGCGTTGCCTCCCTCTTTGTTTGGTTCTGAGCCCTTAGTAAAGGAATTTTTGTTTCAATTATACTTGCCTATGTGTTTTTTCCTTCAAAAAGGACAGTTTGTGAGGATTCAGGTACATTTCTAAAGTACAATGTGAAATTAACAAGGGACACCAACACCAAACAATCTCATTGAGATTAAATAATACAAGATATCGATGGTGTTGTGGTAACTTGACACACAGAACACACACAAAAATATTCTGGAGTAAAACTAAAAATAAAATAAAACAAAGATCAGCCTTTAAAAAAATACAAACCTACAAAAAAAAAATTCTGCCTTAAAAAATAAATAAATAAAACAACACAAAAATAATTTTGTCAGATGCGACAAATCAAAATATATTGAGGGAATCCCGATAAATAATAAAGAAAGAAGTTTGTGAGAAGTCTGTGTGAATATGAGCAGCAAAACTACTTCATTCTTCTCACATTATAAAGAAGAAGAGAGTACGCTGTATTAAACCATTTTTAACATTGCACCATGACGAAAGTGTTGTATCCATTGCGAACCCTAATTTTACCAGACCGAGCTGTTCCATCTCGGAATTTCTTCTGAGCATGCGTGGCACTTTGTGCGTCGGAACTGGCCACACACGGTCGGAATTGACGCGATCGGATTTTGTTGTCGGAAAATTTTATAGCCTGCTCTCAAACTTTGTGGGTCGGAAAATCCGATAGAAAATGTCCGATGGAGCCCACACACGGTCGGAATGTCCGACAACACGCTCCGATCAGACATTTTCCATCGGAAAATCCAACCGTGTGTACGGGGCATAAGAATCCATAATATTTTTTTGTTAGTGAGCAGTCTCGTTGAAAGTACACTACACAATAGGTTTGTAGTCAACATGTGATTGATGACAAGATCAAAGTCTGCTCTAGTAGGAACATAGCAAATATTTAATAATCAAGCAGGCTACTTATTAAAATAATGGTTTTGCATAAATGTTTATTTTGTGCTCCAGTCAGTAGTCTATTATCATGCGTCAATTAGGTAACATTTTATTATTGGCACCATCTTAATTTTACACAGCGATGTGCAAGAGGTCATAACCTTTAAACATGGCTCTGCACAATAATAGTTAAACTTCAACTTTTATTGATGACCTAGGGGTCTGATTTAAGTGTGAAGTGAGGTAAATTCAAAAACATGGGACATACTGTATTTATTATAGGGGACCTGTGTTGACTTCAAACTGCTAATTGTGTGAATAAAGTTATTTTTTTGTTTTTGTCTTTGCTTTTTTCAAAATTCCCATGCACATAATCATATGCATTCAACTGAATTCCAAGAAAAAGTACTGTGACTCTATTCATTACTGCATCAGTAAAGGTAGGTTAAGACTTCCTGTTCCGGCGCCACATGTGAAGGAGCTCGGAACGGCGGCTCCGGGAGAACCTGCATAAAAAAATGTCTCCTTATGCCCGCAGACGGCACCCGACCCCGCCACCATCTTTGCCGCATCCCCGCGACCATCGGGCATGGACAGGTTCATCCTGCATGGCCCCGCAACTACAGCCACAGCCACTCACCGTGTCTTCTCCCGCCGAGCTCACATGCTGCTATCATGGCGGATGCAGGGGAAATGTCCTCCATACCGAGCCCCGCTGAACACATATATGCGGCTCCCTCAATCCAAGATGAACAATATGTGGGACTGGCTTAGGCTATGGCAGCCCACCTTTCACCCACAATCACAGCGGCAGTGGACAGGGCAATTGCAGCAGAGATCACCCAGCTCAGGAAAGAGCTGGGAGATCACGCAAAGCGATTGTCTGAAGTGGAACACCGCTTACCATACCACTGAACAGCAGAATTAAACCACAACCTACCCCATGAAACCCTATTATGACAGTTTTCTCCTGGGATGTCAAGGGTTTGCGCTCCCCTCAAAAACGCATGGCGGCCCTTCGACATCTAAAATGCTTCAAAGCTGATGACGCTATACTCTTAGAGATACACTTGACAACAGCAGACTTCACCCGCATGCGCAAACTCTAGGTAGGCCAGATCCTTGGGACACCAGCTATTAAAGGGAAAGCTGGCATCCTTCTCCTTATTCACAAACGACTCCCTTGTGAGGTCCTCTCCATGCAAACAGATGACAAGGGACGAATCCTCATAGCTAAACTAAAAACCTCTACAGGGGAATGGGCTGTATCTAAAGTCTATGCCCCCAATTATCCCCCCCAAACAATTCTTCCAACATCTAACATCTCTCCTGGCACCCTATATACATCTCCCCCTCTTGGTACTCAACTATCAAGAGGATAAATCTCAAAGTCACTGGTCCCTTGCCTCGGCCCCCTCAAGCTCCCCCTCCCTCTTGTTGAAGTTCACGGAAAGCCTTAACTTAGTCGATCTATGGAGACTTTCAAATCCTGACGGGAGAGAGTTTACCTTCTTTTCTCCTCCACATAACACCTTGTCCAGGATCGATTAGATTATACCTTTGGTAATGCTGCCTCCTAGAACACATCACAGACCCCCACATACATGAAATAGCCATATCTGACCACTCCCCAAAATTGGTAGACCTTTCAAGTTTAATCACCTCAAACTTCAATCGATCATTCAAGACACTTGGGCTGACTACACAGCTACCAACACATAGACAACCCAAACTTACTATGGGATGCTGGGAAAGTCATGTTGAAGGGTAAAATAATTTCCTACGCCTCGGCCTACAAAAAAAGGGTCACCAGAGAAAACTGTGAGGTGAGCGATGCCTTGCGTGTAGCCCAGTCACAACTATCCCAATATAACTCTCCAGAGAGTAGGAAATCCTGGCGCGTGACGCCAAAAGCCACTTCGATTTGTGGGCAGAGGCACAGGAAAAAATGCACCAGTCTCTCCTAGATTTGCAATACCATAAATACGGCAATAAAGCAGGAAAACTCCTGGCCCGTTTATGCAAAGGACCTCACACTCCTACTCACATAGAGGCCCTGAAAGACAAATCAGGCAACCTCGTTACACCCCCCAAGGACATCAACACCGTCCTAGAGAGGTTCTATGCAAACCTCTACGCACCTGACCCCAATGACGAGAATACAGCAAAAGACTCCTTAGATAAAATCTAGCTCCCTACCATCGATGACGCCCACCTCGCTCTACTCAATGCCCGGATTTCAATAGATGAAATCACAGATGCAATCAAATCCCTATCTACCGATAAAGCCGCAGGCCCCGACGGTTACACATCGGAATTTTACAAACTCTCTAAGGACACTATATCCCCCACCCTAGCTTCAGTTTTCCAAAATATACTTGATGGAAACCCCTACCTTCCCTCAGTATTCCAAGCACACATTAAACTGATACCCAAAAAAGGGAAAGATCCCATAGAACCTGGCTCCTACCGCCCAATATCCCTGCTAAACATCGACACAAAACTTCTATCTAAAATAATGGCGAACAGACTGGCTTCATTTATGCCAACCCTCATCCACCCTTCACAAGCAGGCTTTACCCAAGGAAGATCCGCTACCTCCAATATAAGGAAGGCTTAGAACATGTGAGAGCCAACCCAGACAAGGATACTGGCATTGTCACCCTTGACGCCGAAAAGGCCTTTGGCAATGTCAGTTTCCACTGGCTGAAAATGGTCCTCACTAAATTTGGTTTCTCAGACCCTTTTCTCCATCTCATCACCACCATGTATCTCGCCCCCTCTGCAAACGTCATTGCAGCAGGCCTTGTCTCCAACTTCATTTATCTACATAAAGGTACGCGTCAAGGGTGTCCCCTTTCGCCCCTACTATTCAAACTCACACTCTAACCCCTAGCCCGTTACCTACTTTTCCATTCAGAGCTGCATGGGGTCAGGGTGGGCTCCCAGGAGCTACGGATTGCCCTATTTGCAAACGACATATTAATATTTATGCCAAGTCCACAAGTAGATATGCTCTATATCCACAAAATCTTCACATGCTTTGGGACATGTTCGGGCCAAAGAATTAACTTCACCAAGAGCGAAATACTACTCCTGTTTCGTACCCGCCCCCCAACTTGGGCGACTGGCTCTATCTTCCCTGTCGCCACTAACCACGTTACCTACTTGAGAATTAAAATTGGTAAAACATCATCCTCCCTTTATCAACTCAACTATTCCCCCGTCCTCTCCAAAATCATAGTTGAAATGGAAAACTGGTTAAATCTCCCTGTCTCGCTCTTCGGTAGATGCCACCTGTACAAAATGGTAAGCTTCCCGAAACTCCTTTACCCCCCCCCAGACCATCCCCTTAATATTAAAGCACAAAGACCTATAAAGACTCCAGAAAGCCCTTAATAACTTTTTATGGGAGGGTCGTCGCCCCCCTTTGGATTTCTATTCGCAAGCTATACCTCCCTAAACATGAAGGGGGGCCAATCTGCCAAGCACGAGACTCTGCAACCTGTCCTGTCTCTTGAGAGGGGGTTTATTATTTATTATATACAGAACATATGAACAATATAAAATAATAACAAGGAAAAGAATAAACTTATATTAAAGTAGAGAACAAATTTAACATTCCAACCTCACAATAAAACACATAAACCTGAGGCATCTCATATTAAGTTCATACAATTAGGAATTTTAGAGGGGGTTTAGACTGGTTGACACAAACCTCTAGGCACTCTACCTTCGAATTAGAATCCCAGATGGTGAGCCCCTATGGTCTGCCAGCCTTGCTGCATTGTGGAATCAGATCTCTTCCACCATCACTAAGGCAAAATCTTTTAATAAGAGACAATGTGCTAGCTTGGAGAAAGCTTAGGAAGAAAATGGGCTAATCAGGGTTTGACTAATTTCGTACAATTATTTGACATTTTCTCAGGCAAACCCCTTCCCTTTCCCCAGTTAGCCCAGAGCTGTCACCTAATCCATACTCAAAACCAATCAGCTTTGTGTGCAAAATATGCCCATCCAGGGATTTGCGCTTCAAGACCTCTCTTATAGACTCTCTTGTGGACCTCCAATGCCACAAAATTTCTCACCTGTATAAACTATTGAACTCATTACTCATGAAACCCGGTGCACTCTACTGCAGCAACATCATGGAACAAAGACTTGCTCTGCTCTGAGGCAAAACACTGCATCCTGGTCCGATACAATACTACCTGCTCTTTTATAACGAACAATTTCTGGCGTGAGCAGCTAAACAGAATTATGCATCGGGCATACATCCCACACTCAAGGCAAGCTCAATATCCTGACCGTCAATACCGTCCCTTATGCAATGACCACAGGTCCTCCCTGCTACACAGGCTCTGGTCATGCCCCCTCAACTCACATATTTGGGACCAACTTGAAATATTTGCTGCCACGGTTACTGGACTCCAACCTTGTAAGGATATATACTCTCTACTTTTTGGCTCATTGGATATCTCTTCTCCCGGCCAACCGGGAACGCAAACCAAAATTATTCAACACAACAAAGCATGGCTGGCTACCTGCTACATGGCAGCCAGAAGAGCCATCCTTAAACATTGGACTTCATCCTCCCCTCCTACCATCAAGGATGTTAAAAATGACCTGCTGAACTTACTGCGGGGAAAAAAACTACACCTGGTCCTTTCTCATATCCAAACAACACTCCAATTCAATCGCAAGTGGGGACTATACATAGCTAGAGTGCTACCGGACCACAAGAATTAATCTTTTAAGGATTTCCCGACTACCACCAACGCCCCAAAAACTCCCTCATCTCCAGCTAAAGGCACAAATAAAGCCTCGCCATTATATAATGAACACTGCCCTCTTGAACTTTATACTCTTCTAACATTAGCCATTTTTCTGTTTCCTTCTCCTAAAGATTTCTGCTATTCATGACCGTAATGGCACCTTCTACAACATAACATGGACAGATCATCTAAAATAACACCACACTTCCATGTTATCACCTCATGATTTTTCTGCATATTTTATGGCTGTCTGGCATATCTGAGCTAAGTGATAGCTTAATTCCTGAAAAACATAGCTTGGATTACCTCTCCCCCCCAGCCTACCACATTTAATCCAATGACTTGCTACATTGCAATTGTTTTTTGTTTGGTTTTGTTTTTTCACCTCTGTTCAATTGCTTTCTTTTGGCTTTATATAACAAAGAAAAATACCAATAAATTATCTTTAAAAAAAAAAAGGTAGATTAGGACGTTTAAATCTCCCTTTCCTTTGAAGCCCCAGATCGTTCAGATCGTGCTTCTGAGGCTACTGACAGACGGTGAGGAAACGATGTGCCATTTTGCAACACTTCCCTATTTGCTAGAGTGTGTAGTGTTTGGAGAGCTTGTCGCCCGCTAATCACTACATGTCAGGTAAAATACCTGTCCACTGCCTATTATAGCTTAAAAGGGGGGTGGGGACAAAAATGCAGGTTGCTAAACCAGGTTGCTTACTGGCTCCAGGGCAGCGTGCTTACTCAAGGTGCCAATGTCGGTAGCTTGGAGTAATGTTTTCCCACCTCTAACCTTCCTGTTTCTCCATGCAGTTTAGCAAATCTCCACCAAGTCCTCCCAGGTCTTCTGGATTCAGGTGTCATTGCCTCAGTTCCTGTAGCCAGAAGGTTTCAGGGATTTAATTCCAATGTGTTCACTGTTCCAAAACTCAAGGGGGCAATTTTCCACATCTTGGATCTCAAAGCTCTTAATGCCTTCATTCTGGTCCAGGGATTTCACATGGAATCCGTAAAATTTGTCATCACCTCATATCACCAGAGAGATTCTCTGGCTTTAGCAGACATCAAGGATGCTTACCTTCATGCCCCTATCTTTCCAGAGCATCAGTGTTTCCTACACTTTGCCCTGGGGCCCCTGCACTACCAGTTTGTGACCCTGTCCTGCAGCCTCATGTTGGCACTTTGGGTAATCATCAAGATGCTGGCCCCAGTTCTTAACCTGCTACACTTTCCTGGACCATTGTAGGATACATGAAATAAAGAACATGCAGCGCACAAAAAGTGCATATAAATTAACAGTTTATATCTGTGGGGAAGTGCTAAAAAGAAAAACTTTACCCATTAAGTAAGGTGATAGGTAAAAATCTAATATGTAACCATATCAAGAAAAAAGTCCATAGGTGTATAGTGGATCATCTGTTAGTCCCAAACGCACATGGGGGTTCATGGGCGTAGATGGTGTCGTGCCTCCACGTAAAGTGGGGACTGGAGAGGGCTCTGTATAAGGAGACACTCTGCACGTGAGTCTTCTAATTTCACAATGGGAACTGTAATCGGTAGAAATGAATATCCTTACCGGAAAAGGTGGACACAGTCACCATATAGTGGAGTGTCATACAGGCTTGAGGGATACACCGATCCCAAGGGTATCCGGCTGGGGGAGTCCTGACGGGGAGTCGCATCCAGGATCGGGATCGCCGTACGATGGTATGGAAATTCCCGGTCTCTCAGGATCTCTCTCTCAGATGGAAGGGGTTTGAAAGTGGAAATGGTTGGGGCTCAGCAAGGTCCCGTTCATGAGGGGAGATAAGAAAAAAATCCTCCACATAGGGCATGAATCAGTTAAAAAAAGCTTTATTAAAAGCTGAAAAAGTGCAAAACAGTGCACCTCAATGAGTAAAACGTGATCACAAGAAATAAAATAACATCGCGTGGTAACTGGGCATTTAAAGGCGTGAGCAACCCGACATGTTTCGGAGCATCGTCCTTCTACTGGGGCATAAGCCTAAATGCCTGTACCACGCTTACATTTATGCACAAATAATTAAACAAAATAGTAATCAGCTGTATGAGACCTGGATGTTCACATGTTGCATAGGATCTGGGAGATCCCATAGACAATTATATGAAGATCCTCAGCTGCTGAATCAAACAGCTCCCTTTGTCTGACCCAGCAGCTGACAAAAGACCTACATTGCTGACACTTGAAATTCACTTTGAATTGAATATCCAATCCGAGCGCTCTGTACGGGGTCATGTGACAGCGTCACCGCGCATGACGTCATCACGCACCGGACGCCGCGCTCCAAGCCTCCTTTTCACACAAGGAAGTGAAGGGCTAGCTGGTGGAGTCATTACATCCACAGCGGCCCCAGGAGACTAATAAAGCACGTCAGTCCTGTGCGCTCCAGTGCGCTTGACTTCCGGTGTCCCCAATCAGGGGAATAGAGCATTCAGTGTTGCAGGAAGGAGAACAGACATATATATATATAAATATAGTCACAGAAGAAAAAGCAACTAAGATCAAATATAAATGTTGTACATGTATCTGACAGTATGATTGTAAGTCTATATACTGGAAAACATAAAAAATGGAATAAAAAATAATTTTAAAACTTGAATGCCTGATAGGTGATATCAGGCCCTGTTAGGTGGTCCTATAGCGGGATCCCACGACAAATAGCATAACAATAATATTAGCAAAGATTAGCAAAAATGGCAAAAAATAACATGAAGATATATGTATATGTCAGGGATTTCAAACACTGTTTAAGACTTATTTATAAAGGCGTTTACGTCCCATTCCACGTTTAGCCCATGGGGGGAGTAGCCTTTTAGTTGGTAAATCCAGAAAACCTCAAGCTGTGATACCCCCCTAGTACGTGGACCCCCTCTCCAAGATCGAATGAATTTGTCCATTACTTGAAATTTAGAGCCTCTCGGATTTTTATTCTGGAACTCTAAAAAGTGACGGGGACACTATGGTTAGTGCGACCTTTTTTGATAGCAGTAATGTGTTCATTAACACACATGTTAAAAGATCTGATGGTACGACCGACATACCGCATATTGCAGGGGCATGTGATGAGGTACACAATGTATCGTGTGGTACATGTGACAAAATGTTTAATCTGGTATATGGTGGAAGTGACGGTAGACTCAAAATTCACAGATCTATGGTTCCCACAAGAATTGTGCATGCACACATTACATTTCTTACAGGGATAGTATCCTTTAGTCTCTGGAAAAAAGGACGGTCTAATGGGTGCTTCTATAACATTACGGGAAATGCGATTCCGCAATGACGGAGCACCCCTAAAAGTAACACCTGCTCTCATGGGAAGCACAGGGCCCAAAACCGGATCACTTCTCAGAATGTTCCAGTGTCGATTTAAAATTTGTTTAAACTGTCTGTGCTGGACAGAGAACTGGGTGAAAAGAGACCACTTAAATTTATCGTTGGGGGTTGGTTTTGGTCGCACAGATGTTAACGTGTTGCGATCAATGAGGGAGACCTTTGAGATCTCATTGTCGATCTGGGCAGGTTGGTAGCCTTTTTCTAAAAACCGTTCTCTCAAGAATTGTGCTTGATGCAAGAAATCAGTGGAGTTAGTGCAATTCCTGCGAATGCGTAATAACTGACTGCGGGGGACAGAGTCAAGCCAAGGGCCATAGTGACAGCTATCGGTGGAGATATAGCCATTTCTGTCCGTCGGCTTGAAGAAGGTGGTGGTTACAATCCGACGGTCAGAAACGGCAATCTACAAATCCAGAAAATGTATCGAAACCGTGCTCAGTTCATACGTTAGGATGATGCCTCTGTCGTTATGATTCAGAGTGGCCATAAAATCGTGAAGAGTTTCTTCATCACCCTTCCATAGGAGGAGGATGTCGTCTATATATCTAGCCCATAAACACAGCTCCGGTCGCTGTGCGGGATAGACGACATCCTCCTCCCAAAGGGCCATGAAGAGGTTGGCGAGGCTGGGGGCAAATTTAGCCCCCATAGCCAAGCCTTTCCTCTGCAAAAAGAATTGGTTGTTATACCAGAAATAATTTGTTTGTGTTGCGAACCATAAAAGTTCCATAATATAATGTTGTTGTGGTGTCGGAATATCCTCACTGGCGTTTAGATAATGTTCAACTGCCGTTAGACCTAACCTGTGCGGGATGGAGGTATATAGCGCTGTAACGTCAGCCGTGACCATAATAAGGTTGTCTTGGTATTCTATACTTTCCAGTCTACGGATGGTGTCCCCAGTGTCCCTAAGGTAGGATGGAACCTTGGACACAAGGGGTTGGAGGAAGAAATCTATGTAGCGGCCGACTCTGGATGTTTTAGAGTCGATACCGCTTATGATGGGTCTACCGGGGTTTTTTTTTGCTATTTTTATGTACCTTGGGGAGGTAGTACATCACTGGGATGCGTGGTCCTACTGGGACTAAGTAGTCCTTTTCCTTTTTAGTGAGGATTCCTTGTTGGAAGCCTCGTGTTACTAAGTTCACTAAATGTTTTTTAAAATCCCTAGTTGGGTCCCGGGGTAAGGGTATATATGTCTTTTCGTCACTCAGGATATGACACATCTCTCTGTGGTAGTCCTCCTTATCTAAGATGACTACCCCGTCCCCCTTATCAGCGGGGTGGATGACTATGTCCTTGCGTTCACAGAGAGATTTTAGACCTATCCTGATATTAGGGTGGTCAAAAATACGTTTGTTAGGTAAACTGTCCAAGTCTTTGAGAACCAAATCACAAAAGGCTTTGATGGCAGGTGCTGTAGCACTAGGAGGATTGAATAGGGAGGGATTGGCCAGTCCCGTGTGAAGGGCTATCGGGCTTGAGGCTGCAATATTTGTATTGGTTGTACCCTCAACATTCACAGGGTTGGCCAAAAAGTGTCGTTGCACATTGAGTTTTCTTTTAAACTTCTGGACATCGATAAAGGTGTCAAATTTGCTCAGTTTTTTAGAGGGAGCAAACTTTAGACCTTTGTCCAGTACATGTAATTCAGCATTGGAAAAGGATTTTTGGCTAAGGTTGAAAATGCCCAGATCCTATGCAACATGTGAACATCCAGGTCTCATACAGCTGATTACTATTTTGTTTAATTATTTGTGCATAAATGTAAGCGTGGTACAGGCATTTAGGCTTATGCCCCAGTAGAAGGACGATGCTCCGAAACATGTTGGGTTGCTCACGCCTTTAAATGCCCTGTTACCACGCGATGTTATTTTATTTCTTGTGATCACGTTTTACTCATTGAGGTGCACTGTTTTGCACTTTTTCAGCTTTTAATAAAGCTTTTTTTAACTGATTCATGCCCTATGTGGAGGATTTTTTTCTTATCTCCCCTCATGAACGGGACCTTGCTGAGCCCCAACCATTTCCACTTTCAAACCCCTTCCATCTGAGAGAGAGATCCTGAGAGACCGGGAATTTCCATACCATCGTACGATGATCCCGATCCTGGATGCGAATCCCCGTCAGGACTCCCCCAGCCGGATACCCCTGGGATCGGTGTATCCCTCAAGCCTGTATGACACTCCACTATATGGTGTCCACCTTTTCCGGTAAGGATATTCATTTCTACCGATTACAGTTCCCATTGTGAAATTAGAAGACTCACGTGCAGAGTGTCTCCTTATACAGAGCCCTCTCCAGTCCCCACTTTACGTGGAGGCACGACACCATCTACGCCCATGAACCCCCATGTGCGTTTGGGACTAACAGATGATCCACTATACACCTATGGACTTTTTTCTTGATATGGTTACATATTAGATTTTTACCTATCACCTTACTTAATGGGTATAGTTTTTCTTTTTAGCACTTTCCCACAGATATAAACTGTTAATTTATATGCACTTTTTGAGCGCTGCATGTTCTTTATTTCATTTTCCCTGTACATTGTCTACCACTTTGTTACATGCCAGCAGCCACTATCTACATTATTTTCTGTAATAGCGCAATTATTATTTGGTTTTTTGTAGGATACATGCCTTTGACTGTCCAGACATTACAGCAATTCAGATGGTACCTGAACCTTCAAAAATCGTTGCTGGAACTAACACACTCATAATTTGAAGTATCTGGGTCTAGTTCTGGATACAGCTCAGACCAGAGTGTTCCACAGGAGAAACCCTCTGGTCTCAGATTAAAACTCTCTAGTCCAGGAGTTGTCCAACTGTTCGCTTTTATATAAGGTCCTAGGCCTGGTGATAGTCTCCATCAAGGCAGTTTAATTTGCCCAGTTTTACTCCAGACATCTGCAAAGCAACATTCTGTGGTCATGTCAAAAGTTAATCTGGTCTCTAGACAAAGTTGTTTGTCACTGAGAACCAGGTTGCCTTTGGTTTGGTGGCTCAGGAATCCAGCTCTGGAATCAGGTAAGTCCTTCATTCTTGTCTTTGTAGGATCCTCATGCTGCATGCCAGCCGGTTAGGCTGAGGAGGAGTCCTGGGCATCCTGTCACTGCAGAGGACTTGGTTTTGGTGTGGGGGAGGAGGGTCTCCTCTACAGATCAAGATACTTGAACTTTTGGCGATTTGGCTGTCTATACAGGCTTGGACCATCCAACTAGAGGATCTTAAGAGCCGGATTAAGCCAGACAACACCACAGGTGACATACATCAATCATCAAACAGGATCCATAAGTGTTGCCAAGGCAGGAGAGGTAGATCGAAAACAGTTCCTGGACAGAACTTCAAGTTCCAGCCTTGACAGCTGTGTACATTCCATGAGTAGGAAATTGGCAAGCACATTTCCTAAGCTGGTAATGTCTGATTCTTGGTGCTCCACAATCTGTGTTGCAGGTAGGGGACACCAGATGTAGAACTTCTGTCCTCCTTGTTCAACAACAAACTAGACAGATTTGTCCAGGCACAGGGATCCTATATTGGAAACATTTGATCTTCTGGTGGCTCAGTGGGGTCAGTACATCCTGAGCTATGTCTTTCCTCCCCTGAAATGTCTGCCTTTTCTATGTCTCAGGATTGAAACGGAGGGCATTCCTGTGATCCTCATTGATCCAGTTTGGCTCAGGAAGATGTGGTATGCTGATCTGGTAAGACTCCTGCCACATGCTCTGTGGCCACTGCAAGATCATCGGGATCCTCTGTCCTGGGGACCAACTTTCCATTCTGCTTTATGGTTGCTGGCCTTAATAGCTTATCTTTTAAAGTTCTTGGAGCCTTCTCTAAATCTGTGATTCACACAGTGCTAAAAGTTAGGAACTATACTTTCTGTCAGGTCTATAATAGGACACGGAAGGAATTCTTCACTTGGTATGAATCCCAGGGCTTCTACCCCATCGGTTTCTTCATAGGATGAATCCTGTTGTCTCTGTAGCTGAATCTGGACCAGTGTTTGACTCTCAGCACTATCAAGGGTTAGGTTTCTCTTCTTTCTATTCAGTCTGAGTCTGTTGGCCTCACTCTTTCATTAAGACCTGTGTACAGGGGGTCTCCCATGTAGCTCCCCTCATCCATTCCCCTATGAGTCTATGGGATCTGAATCTGGTTCACCCTACATTTCGAAACTACTTCCCTGCAAGGTGGTGTTTCTTTTAGCCATCACCTCTGTGAGATGAGTGTCTGAATTGGCAGCCTAATCCTAGAAAAAAACTTTTTCTGGTTTTGCAAAGGGATGAGGCCCAGGACTTCCTTTTTGCATTTCACCTCAACCAGGACATTGCTTTTCTGTCCTTTTTGTCTGATGCCAGTTCATCACGAGGAACTTTCCCCCCATTGTTTGGATATGGTTTGGGGTGTGAGAGTCTATCCTTTCTGCCACTGCTTTTTTCAGAAAGATTGATTCCATTTGGATATCACAGATGGACCTGGAGAGGATGTAATATTCTCATGCTCCACCATCTATGAGTGATCCAGGCAGACCTTCAAACAGCCCTATTGTCCCAATTATTGGGTTCCACCCTTTACTGTCAAGGCACAAGGATAGATATTTGAGTGCTATTTGGGCTTTTCCACATCAGCCCACTCTTTCTCAGATGTACTTGGCTACTAGCTGGTCATCTGTATACACTTTCTCTAAGTGTTACCAGATCGATATTTTTGCTTTATCCCATGCGACTTCTGGGTGAAAGGTACTTCAGACAGCTGTTTGAACTGCAAGCAGTTCCCAGTTCTGTTTTTTGGGAGAAAATGGGATTTTTGTACTCGCCATAAAATCCTTTTCTTGGTTTACATTGAGGGACACAGGTTCCACCCTTCTGTCTTTATGATCATGCTTTCTGTACTTTCTTTGTTACAAAACTGAGGTATGCTGGTAGCAGTAAAGATTATTCATGGCTGGCCTACAGTTTTTTGTTTGCAAGTGTTCAAACCTCCTGTAGAAAACAGAATACCCTGAAGTTAAAACATACCGTGTCCCTCCAAAAAAATTATTCATGCAAGCACTGTACGTACCTGAGTTTGACTTTTTATCAGCCTCTTGCAGTATTCAGGAGAGTGAGAAGTGGCACAAAGAACCAATAAGTGACTGACAGGAAACATGCTGATAGGTGGAAGGAACATAGATGAGCTTTTCATTGTACTGCTGGTTCTTTCTCTGTCTGGTCACATGCTGGGAGTGGGGAAGAGACTGAGCTGAGCTGTATGATGCAGCTGGGAAATTCACAGAAGTGCATGGACAGAAAAAAAAATCCTTTAGGAGATAAAACATTTCCTGTTATTTCATCTGCATATTAAGCTGCTTACCTGAAGCATGGCTGCAAAGTCAAACTATCATGAGAGTAATCTCTGAAATACAGTATTACTATTGACTTCCTAAAAATGTCAGTTACTGCCCATTGTGCTGACCTACTGGCTTTAATAATGGAAGAAGATGTATTTGTTCCAGATCAGTTGCTCAAAGTATTGTAGAAAAAGAATCAGTAGGACATTCAGGCAGCTATTATTTTCATAAGAAGAGTTCAGCAATGGCAGCCTCTCTCTCATGATAGGTTTTTCTTTAAAGCCTTTACACGTGGTTGTAGAAAAAAAAGCAAAATGACCCTAAAGCTACATGATTGGTACGTGACGAAATGTGTAGGGCGCAGCTAAGACATGGTGATGTCACCACACACCCTGTTTCATCCCTTACAAAGTTTGGCACTGTGATTAATTTTATTCAAATTTGATTTTTAGTTGTATTCATAAAATTATTTGCTGCTTTTGGCGGTGTGCCTTGTTTTCCTTTGTATTTTATCTATTTGGCATAACCAGGTAACGCATTGCAGAGCATGCTGCATTTACCATTATGTAAGACACAGCAAATTAATACTTTTCTATAAAACCAAAATCCAGACACTGTTCCAAATCTTCCCAAACTGGACACACACGTCAGAAACAAGGCATAGTTCCATGTATCAATGCATAGCAGTTATTAGTAAATTTAAGTAAACCTGTTGTCACTTTAGGGGTTTGTATATACAATATGGGCATTTGTCGTCTTCAGCCTTTACTGTTGTGTTTGCTTTGCATTTCTTTGTGGCTTGATTACTGCAGTATGTACTATTCAGCTGATTCTGAGATGTTCCACACATCCCTTACAGCTCAGAATGAATGCAACCAAAGCAATTCTGTGCAATGCAAGTGACTCAAACAGTGACTGTTTCCCTGAAAACATGCTGAATTTGACATAGACACAGGCTGTAGCAGGTGGCAGACAAATTTGACAGTGGAATCCAAGAAATGGGGCAGATTGTAGCTGAAATTACAGCATGAGTTGCAGGTTCAAGTAATAAAACAGGATCAGTTACTATACACTGAGAAAAATGGATATGTTTTGCTTTGTGAAGTTATGTTTTCAATGCTAAGCATACTTGAGCTGCATTTTATATTTAGGCCAGCAGATAGAGCAGGCTTAGTTCTAGGCACAGCATGGAAGCTGTAAGGCCTGGTTCACATCTATGCAGTCTGCTTTTGATCTGTTTCTGCAGTACCTTAAGAAAAACACACAACGCATCAAAAATGCGTAAAAACACTACATGCTTTTCTGCACCATCTCCATTGAAGTCAATTAAATCAAAAAGCAAAGTTTTGCTTTTAAAAAGTCCCTGACCCTTTCCAAAATCGTAACAGCTGAAAAAAGCATAGATGTGAATGTGTCCCATAGGAAATCAAGTTAAATGGAATGTAGTGCGTTTCTGCAAAAAGCACCAAAAAACACATAGGTGTGAACTAGGCCTAACAACATAGCTTGCCAAGGTGGCTACATGAGTTGCTCTCTGTTCTGTCTGTTGCATAACAAATATCTGATTCTACCTTGACCCTTTTACACATTACAAGATTTCATGCCAATGGCAGGGTAATTCCACACAACTCTTGATTTGCTTGTGCAGTGAAGTTATTGTTCAGTCAATGGGGCTCATGTAAATGGAGGTGCACATACTCTTAGAGGAGGCCAACGTCATCTCATCTTTTAGCTATTTATATAGTCAAACTACAAAGGTTGTTATGGGTTACTGCCATAGGCGTGCGCAGCCTATTGCATTAAGGTGTGCATCCCAAAGCTCAAACACGCCTGAGTGAACTACCAAATATCCTAAAGAAGTCAAGCACCCAGCATAGCCACATGCCCAGTTTTTCTAAATGCTGTCTATCTGAATAAACAGACAATGCTGGGAAATATGAAGAATGTAAACTAGTGGCCTGGGATTTTTAATTAGCCCCAAGAATACAAACAACTGAATTAAAATTCCCAATTTTTTTTAATACCATATCTTAAAAGAGACAATAGTCTACAACATATTAAATGGAACAAAAGAAAGTGTACATAGTTTCAAAACCACTATATGTACGGTACAGCACATCCTCAATGCCTAAAGTTTACAAAAAAACAATGCTTTCTGGATGCCTATTGATGTGGTGATGCAGCTGTGATTGTAGGATCTGTTCCTTCTTCCGCTTTTTTAGAAATTCTGATGCACTCTTGTTGACTCCTGTTGACTTCAGGTTAACTCCATTTTGAAGCCTTTTATATTACATCTTGCAGTTTTTTTTTTGCCACCTGTCCTGATACTTTTTGATTAAGACTTTTTAAGGTGATCTGCTGGCTCATTCTATGGGGAGTTTATTGCAACCTTTGTGCTATGCTGGACGTTGTCATGTAACTGCCCTTGGTAAAGGCATCCATCCTACATCATGTTATGCTGAGTAATTCTATGTATCATACCACTATACCAACCCCCTGAAGAAGACTTACAACTTTTGAGTTGAAACTCATTGGGGGGTTTTGTAAACTTTAAGCATTAAAGATGTGCTGTACATATATATATATATATATATATATATATATATATATATATATGTAGCAATAACTCACGGTGGAGTTGCTGGTTTAAGCGGGTCTGTTACCTTCACTTTGCTTCCCTCTGTTTCACCGGCACCGGGTCTAGGGGTTCTGTTGAGTTTACTACTGGACGACACACGCACCAACACTGGAGTACGTTTTCAATGCTTTATTAAACAGTCAAACTTTAGGAAGTAGCAGAAAAGAGACGGAAAAGGAAACCTTCAGGAGAAACTCAAATATATTTTTATAAGATCTTAGCAACAAATGTCCCGGTAGAATTCAGATAATTATATGGAATGCATTCCCCTCATGGGATACACTCTTTGCTCGTCTGGATAGGCCTCTCTCACTGGTCTAGCAGCCAGTACGCAGCAGGAATCTAAAGTCTCTGAGACAGACTTGTTTGAGGGGTAAATCTGCACGATCCTCTGCCACAGGATGTATCAGATCTTCCGCAATGAACAGTCAGTCACAGTGCCTGAACCTTTAAGCCGAACCGGCGACACTATGATGTATGTAGAAATACTTCTTTTGGATACGTCCTGTAACCGAGTCACCAGGCCCCTCTATAGACCCGCACGCTGCGCGATCTCTCCAAGACGGGTCCTCCCCTGGGATTTTCTCGGCTGTCCAGCTTCGTCACACAGGACCGACAGCTCAGGACCATTCCTCGGCCACGGTGGTAGGCCCCAGACAAGCCTCTGGACCCACCACCGCGCCGCAGCATCGTGGGCCTTCCGATCGGAGAACCACGAGGTAGCTCCTTAACGCATACCTGTCGGCCAGGAGGGCCAGCAGGTGGCTGTAAAACGAACCCCAAAATATGGCGTCCGTCCCATAAATACCCCCTTTCCAGAATGCAACTCGGAGGACCACCTCCACCGAGCGTGCCTCCGGGACAGAGGAGCATCTATACACTTCGACACGTTGCCCCTCCAACACTGACTAATGGTAACAGCGACACCCACCGGTCAGCACGGAAGTACACACAACGTCAGCCAAGCTGGAACAGAGGCAAACTTTTAACCTTCCTAACACACAATTTACTAAATTTACCTAATCTACGGTAGATCGTAAATCTACCAGCGCTACATATATATATATATATATATATATATAGTGATTTTGGATCTATGTACATTTGTTTTTTTTATTGCCTTTTAATATGTTGTAGACTATTGTCTCTTTTAAGAAATTGTATTAATAAATACTGTGATTTGTAATTCAGTTATTTGTATTCTTGGAGCCAATTAACAATCCCAGGCCACTAATTTACCTTCTTGATATGACTATACAGGGATGTGCCACCTTGAAAATACTTTGGGTTTAATTAAGCCTATCAAATGCTGGGAAATATCTACAATGGACACCATCAGCTAGCATTGCTCCCAAAGCTATCTGATCATCCCTACAATTAAGTGCCCCCTGAAATAACATTTGTCTCAGCATTAGTGTCCCAACATTCTTCCTTGAGTGAATGGTTCCAAACAAGTTGAACATTAGGGACATCAATATTTCATCTCCTAAGTTTACTGAAAACTAAGAACTAATTCACAGGTGGTTTGGCCTTTGTGCGTCAAATCCTAGCATTTTCGGATGTCTGGGAGGCACAGGTGCAGTGTCCAGTCCTGCTCCCACCAGCCTATAATTATCTCTGAGAGGCTGAAATACACAGTAGCCAATTGCTGCACTGAATGGAGCTCCCATTTTGGGCTGTATGCATTCTGGAATGTATGCCTGGAATGCAAGAATTCCGCCTTCCGGTCATAGGTCCTTGAACACATACAGTTCTAATTGCAAGTACCACTAAGTGCAAAGTCCAACCTTTGCTTCCCAGGCACCTGAGAATGCTGGGAGTTGATGCACATAGGACAAACCACCTGTGTACAAGTAGTTGTGGTTTGAATCATGTGTTCATAAAACTCCCAGGCCTACCCCAGAATCCCATTCCATGTACAGGCCAGGGTATGGGGTACTTAAAAAAAGGGGCCTGCGGAAAACACAAATAAGGAAGCATTGATTTTTGAGGAGTTATAATAGTAGTGATCTTCAGCAGTGAGTGCCATGCAACATGTCTCAAATCTATGACTGTTTGACTGTTTCCTGAAACATATCACCAGACACCAACACCTCCATATAACAGGTTTGCAACCTCTGACCATCTTATGTTGTATTTCTACAGTCTCTGACAGGTTTCTATAGCATTACATTCACTGAATATAATGGATGGTCCTTTGGTGATGCTAAGAGATGCACTTGAGACCACCTATATCAAATAGGTTGACTTCCACTGCCATAAGTTCAAAGCAGCACTGGGTGTTAAAGAAATGCAACTGAAACCGATAGAGTCTTTCATTGCTACTTTGTCTTTCTGAAAATGCTAGCTGCCTATCTGGCATGCTGATTCAAAAACTTACATATGTTCTGAGTCAGAGACGTACCTACAGGGGTTGCAATTGCGACCCGTGCCCATGCTGCAAGGGGCCTGTGCGGCCCCCCTGTCTGCCTGGATTGGAGGATCGGCGGGGGCAGCTGTATATAGGGTTATCAATTTCTCCATTTTCCTCCTGCAGGAAAATAAAGAGATCAGTTCCTCTATATGCAGCCACTCCTGACTCTCCTCCTATCCAGTTTGTTTCTGCTGCGCCATGTTCTCTGCAGCCCCCCGGTGCTCTCTCCTGCCTCATCCCCCTCAGCTAAGATATCTCACCAAAGCCCCCCACAAGAGCCCTGGCATTCTGCCACTGGGTTCGAAGGGAAGAGCCATGGCCGGGGGTCAGGGGGGCCCTTCATGGTTTTTCTCACCAGGGCCCTGAAGGTTCCAGTCACTGACCTGTAACAATTGACCAGATCCAGAATTATATTTACAGACAGCTGTCTAGTCAAGGAGTGCTCTTTTAACAAATCCATTTAACTGGAATAAATTTGCCTCATGAGAGGTTGTTGTGCTGGTACTGTAGGGCACAGCCATGTGCTAATCCAAAATGCAGACTGGAAAACAGGATAGTACCCTAAACGTTTATCTCTTCTTAGCTAGCATGTATCTGTCCCTATGTCATACTCCCCACACTGCAGGACTCCCCACGGAAACCAGCAGGGGCTATATTCAGACTGCATTGCATATTCTGCATTGCATTTGTTGCAAGAGGAATGAGCCTGGGGCCTGCGCTTGGCATAGAGCTGCCTGCTTGCATTCCAGAAGCAGTTCTTGCAGAGTACAGTCAGTACTGCTTCAATCCCAACTATGTGTCCTGCATAACGTTTAGTTACTGTAGCATATTCATGCCTGGAAAGGCAGTGACATGGGTCACCACCATTCAGGCGTCACCCCTACCACAAGGATGGGTAACTTATCGGCAGTGTCCAAAGCTATCTGAGGAGAGTCCAAAGTCTGATACTGTTTGTAATGTTGTTGATAAAAGGCATAGGTAATCCCAGTTCCAGTATCTATCACACAGCACGTTGACCTTTCATTCATGACTGCCATTGTTGCCGAAACAGGTAGCAGCCATCATAGCTACAAGATGGGCACTGGATGAAGTACTTGCTGAAGCATGTCCCCCTAGTTTGAGGGGTGAACACTTTTACACTTTTACTTAGCCCCCTCCTGACTGCAATTCTGAGTGAAATGACGAGGAGGGCCACAACACCAACAGCATTGATCCATGTTGCAACTATTCCCATGCAAGCACTGGGTGACTCCCTGCCTCACCTTCTGCCTAATGGCAGCCTTTCAGTTCTTTGATAGCCTCCCTTAATAAAGACATGGGAGAGATTTTGGACAGCTATTTCCCAAGCTCTTTCATCCTTCAGTAGTTCTTTATTCTACTGGAGAATAGTGCAGACCCATTTCAGCTTCCCGGATCAGACCCTGGAAAAAAATGATCATGAAACCCCACACCCTGCTGGGTCTCTCCTATAGCTCTGCTCTCTGCGCAGGCTATGTACAGCACAGAGATTATGCATAGCTCCCAACTGTCCCTGATTTCGAGGGACTGTCCCTGATTTGAAGCAATGTCCCTCATTCCTCCTCATTTGTCCCTCATTTTGGTCTGATCTATATAGTTGTATATAAAATGCACTTTTTATCTATCAAAAAGTGTTTTCCAGAACTAAACCTTTCATCTGATTTCTAAATTGCTGCATTTGTACATTCCAAAAGCCAATATAAAGGAATAATATTGGTAAAAAAAAAGCACTTGTGGGTTCAACCAATCTTGTTTTTTTGTATAATTCTCCTTTAAGGGGGCGTGGCTAGGGGTGTGTCCTATGCCTGCATACTTTTGCTGATAGGTGTCCCTTATTCCTATCTCAAAAAGTTGGGAGGTATGGATTATGTCACTGTTACTTTTACGAGGCAAAATCTTGGTTTACAAAAGCATTTGGTACGCACACAGTGGATTTATATCCTTTGTGGATATTGATGAATACATTTAATTGAGAGTCCTTATGCTCAGAGATCCATTTTTAGCTGGATCTGCAAAGAGGCATGTGTTAGCCAAAGGACAGTAGGGTTGATTTACTAAAGGCATATATAAGACTGTGCAAACAAAAAGCTGGTTTTTTTCCTTGCATGCGATTGGGTACTGTTTGTAAAGTGAAGCTTTGCCTCATTTATTAAGCTCTGGAGCAACTGCACTTGCAGAGTGCAACTGCACTTTGCAAAGTGCACAATCTATTTACCTTTAGTAAATCAACCCCACAGGCCTGCATTGCATTTTGTAGTTTATGCTATACTCAATCTCAATGTTATTAGTAATAAAATGCTTTAATAAAAAAATATGAAGATTTATAATTTATTTATTTATTTATTATATTGCATTAAAAGCTACATACTTTGATTAAAAGGAGAACAAAGACTAAAGAAAATAGGTAAAAAAAGATTCAGATAATCTGGCATAACAAATGTAGCATTGCCCCATAGGGGACTGCTTTGATTTACCTGCTCATCTGCATCGCTATGTCCCTGTGAACCTTCCAACCCACCTGACATTCTGGGTTCAGAAATCATTGCAATACCTTTAAGTAATAAGACAACACTCAATGCGTTTATATTCTATTAACGTTTACTGAAATACTTCAGTTAAGGTCTAGTTCTACAAAGAGAAACCCAGGCTGGCCTGTTTAACCTCTGATTAAGATGCAGCTAAACATGAATGGTGTAAGGGCCCTCTAAGAGGCAATGACAGAATGTCCCTGTTGCAGATCTGATGGTCTTCACTACCAGTCGGAGCTCATTAATTGTATCCAATAGGGTGTAGTAACAGAGTGGTAGCATATCTTGTGATGACTGTGGTTAAAGAGAATTATGTACAGTGTTCAAATGAAGGTGCAGTGAAGTGTTCCCAAGGTAAAGCTGTCTGTGCACAGTGTACCAATGAAACAAAGGAAAGGTTTGAAAAGATGGACTATGGCCCTCTCACCAATGACCAGTCACCAGGCCGATTCAACGCCTTCCAGCTAGCGACTCCCGAATGGACGTTCTGGCTGCAAATCCGCTTGTGATCATCCCCCGTTATGGAGCATGAAGCGTGGGTAGCTGCACTGTAGAGACAGTGCTGATCAGAAGTCCGATAAACAGCAGGCATCGCTGAATCCCTTCTCGGTCAGGTAGGAAGACTGTGGACCGCGTGGTAGGCCGCGACCTCACTCTCCCTGTGTGGAGAGGTCCTTCACACATGAGGCCCCGGAGGAAGAGAGCGTGAGGCGAGTCTCTGGTTTATTTTATAGTTCTTTCCAGCAATCTCCCTGGTGGTAGCAAAAGTCCCTGGGATATGTAGTCCGAATGCATAGTCATGCAGGAGAAGAGCAGTCTGTTAGAACTACCAATCCCACATTCCTTTTGATTGGGCTCACAAATATGATGTCAGTCTGATAACGCTGGGCACTAGAGAGATAATATAGTATAAGATAGGGCAGGGAATAGATATTTATGGCAATTATAGTACATATTGCTATACAAACATAATTTTCTGTGCAAAACTACAGTGGGGAAAATAATTATTTGATCCACTGTAGATTTTGTAGGTTTGCCCACTTACAAAGAAATGTAGGGTCTATAATTTTTATCATAGGTGTATTTTAAATGATAGAAACAGAATATCAACCAAAAATCCAGAAAAAACACATGATACAAATGTTATAAATTGAGTTGCAGTTAAAATAACTCAATAAATCCTCTCTAAATCCTTAAGGTTTCTTGGCTGTCGCTTGGCAACTCGAAGTGCCAGCTCCCTCCATAAATTTTCTATAGAATTAAAGGGGTTGTAAACCTTTGTGTTTTTTCACCTTAATGCATCCTATGCACCGCCCACCTTCCGCCCTGCTGCCAGTCTGTCTGTGGCCTGATGTGGGAAGGGGCGGCGGTGGGCTGCGGCGCAGCTCAAATTCCATTGGCAGCCACCCGGCCGGCTCCGCCTATTTTTTTCCACTGACTCTGCCTGTTCGATCAGGTTTTCTGTAAAGGCGGCGGAGAGAGTCTCTGCTGCTGGGGGATACCTAATGAGAGGGGGGCTCTGACTGGGGGATACCCGATGAGAGGGGGGCTCCACTGAGGGATACCTGATGAGAGGGGGCTCCACTGGGGGATACCTGATGAAAAGGGGGCTCCATTGGGGGATACCTGATAAGGGGGGCTTCACTGGGGGATACCTGATGAGACAGGGGGGCTCCAATTGGGGAAACCTGATGAGAGGGGGGCTTCACTGGGGGATGCCTGATGTAAGGGGGACTCCGCTGGCATTGCCTGGTGTAAGGAGGGACTCCGCTGGGATTGCCTGGTGTAAGAAAGGGACTCCGCTGGGAATGCCTGGTGTAAGGAGGGACTCCGCTGGGAATGCCTATTGTAAGGAGGGACTCCGCTGGGGACACCTGATGTAAGGAGGGACTCTGCTGGAATTGCCTGATTTAAAAAGGGGGACTCTACTGGGGATACCTGATGTAAGAAGGAATCCGCTGGGATTGCCTGGTGTATGGAGGGACTTCACTGGGAATGCCTGATGTATGGAGGGACTCCGCTGGGAATGCCTGGTGTAAGGAGAGACTCCGCTGGGAATGCCTGGCGTAAGGAGAGACTTCGCTGGGAATGCCTGATGTAAAGAGGGACTCTACTGGGATTGCCTGGTGTAAGGAGGGACTCCACTGGGATTGCCTGGTTTAAGGAGGGACTCCGCTGGGAATGTCTGATGTAAGGAGGGACTCCGCTGGGAATGCCTGATGTAAGGAGGGACTCCGCTGGGATTTCCTGATGTAAAGAGGGACTCCGCTGGGATTGCCTGGTGTAAGGAGGGACTCTACTGGGATTGCCTGGTGTAAGGAGGGACTCTACTGGGGACATCTGATGTAAGAGGGACTCCGCTGGGAATTTCTGATGTAAAGAGGGACTCTACTGAGAGTACCTGGTGTAAGAGGGACTCTGCTGGGATTGCCTGGTGTATGGAGGGACACCGCTGGGAATGCCTGATGTAAGGAGGGACTCTGCTGGGAATGCCTGGTGTATGGAGGGACACCTGATAACAGGTGACATGGCAATTGACACACTCAGGGGTTCCACTGATTCTACATTATGGTGAGTTTAACTATTTCTTTTTAAATTATAATGTAATAATAAAAAATAATGCGCTTCAATCATCCTGTCACCATAACAACCATGGTGCCAGGATGATTGAAATGCCAACAACAGGTGTTTGCAGTATCTTTATCTGCTGATTGTTAAACTTTCTGAAATACACACATTTCTATTGTGGTGTAAGATCTGGGCCTGCTGTCCCTCCATCCCTCTTTCTTTTTTTTGCTCTCTTTCTCCCTTTGTTTCTCCCCTCCATCCCTCGTTCATCTCAGACTCTAACCACACCCCCTTAGAGTCACGCTCCTTTAGGCAACGCCCAATAGTTAGCTTAAACCACGCCCATTTTTCACAGCATTTTTATTTCCCCCTTACGTCAAACAAATGCCCCACCCCCTAATTATAAGACTCCGCCCACAGGCCAAAAAGTGTCCCTATAAATTTTTTTACAATGTTGGAAACTATTGGCTGTTCCCTCGCTTTTTTCATAATCATCCTTACCCCATGAGGAGAAATCTTGCATGGTGCTCCCAGGGCCGTCACTCCTGCTAGGTGAACCCTAGGTGAACCTGGGGGGGCAGCCATGGCCACCACCCTACACTGGTGCGGGACTTTGCTGTTATCTGGTGTTATGTTCCGGCACACAGAGTCCAGTCTGTCCGGTATAAGGTGTACAGCCCCTCCTCCTCCTCTCTTAGCGCCCGGTCCAACTACATGTGCAGCTCCGCACTACTTCCGGGTTTCCTCACACTGAACTCAGCTCTAGATATGACGGTGGAGCAGGGTGTATGGGGAATGCAAGCAGTGTGTTTATATTAGATCATTTTCTACTGTTTTTAGAAATTTTGAAGTTTTATTTTTTTGGGGGGCGGGGTTCGGGGTGCCAGTAGCTGGTCTTGCTTTGGGCGCAGAATAGTCAAACACCGGCCCTGGGTGCTCCAGACAGGGGGCGATTGATGGCTATTTTACATTTCTTCCATTTGCGAGTAATCGCGCCAACAGATGTCTCCTTCTCACCAAGCTTCTTGCTTGCAGCCAATTCCGGTCTTATGCAGGTCTACAATCTTGTCCCCCACATCCTTTGTCAGCTCTTTGGTCTTGCTCATGATGGTTAGGTTTGAATGGAAGAAAGATTCTGTGGACAAGTGTCTTTTATACACATAACGAGTTGTTGTTAGACGCACCTTTTTACCCATGGTTCATATTGGTGCGACTTGACATGTCAAATCGCATGTCAAATCGGTGGCAATTGCCGGCAATGGCACCGTCCTAATCGGTGCGACGCTGCATTCGCGATGCTGCATTCGCGATGCTGCATTCGCGGCACCGCCGCACAGATTTCAAAAAGTAGTTTCTACTTTGCGATTTCGGGGTGCGATTTCCATTGACATCTGTGCAGAAACCCTCAATCGGGACTGACATGCAGGAGTGAAATTGTGCGAGTTCAGCTGAACTTGCATGGCTTCATTCCCACAGCTCAGAGTGAACCTGGGCTTCAATGAGTCTTAAGGCAGAAGGTTTTTTATCTTAAAGCGGAGTTCTGCCTTCCCCTCAAAGCATTAAAAGTCAGCAGCTACAGTATGTGTATTAGGACACTTAGCTGTCCTGCAGTCCAGTGATGTCGGCACCGCAGCTGATGTTTCCATCGGCTGTCGGGAGCTGCCGCCGCCATTGCCTATAAGGGTGCCCAGCCATAAAGCCTTTCGGCTTCACGGCCGGGTCCCTACTGCACATGTGCAAAGCGCAGCTGCGCTCTCCTACTGGCCTAACAGTGGGGGAAGGAGGAGGGAGCCGGACTTCTGACATACATCGCTGCGGCGAGGTCAGACAGAAGTGGGGACAGGGTACCTGTCAGCAACCCCGAAAGGTGCCAAATGTGACACCGGGGGGGGGGGGGGACAAACAAGCGGAAGTTCCACTTTTGGATGGAACTCCAATTTAATGCATTCTATGCATTAAGATAAAAAGCCTTCTGTGTGCAGCAGCCCCCCCCCCCCCAGTCCCCATAACACTTCCCCGAGGCCCCTCTCTGTCCAGTGATGTCCACAAGTGTCTCAGCCTTCTGAGATTCTCTCTCCTGATTAGCTGAGACACAGCAGCTGTGCCATTGGCTGCCGCTGCTGTCAACCAAAGTCAGCTAGCCAATCAGGGGAGAGAGAGGGTGGGCCGGGGCGGGGCTCCATATCTGAATGGACACAGTGAGCTGTGACTCGGCTTGGGTGGACACTGAACAGGAGGGAGGGGCCAGGCTCACAGAAGAGGGACCCGAGAAGAGGAGGATCCAGGCCACTCTGTGCAAATCCACTGCTACAGAGCAGGTGAGTATAACATGTTTGTTATTTTTTTAGGAAAAAAACAAGACTTTACAATCAGTTTAAATTGACAGGACTAATCTGTCTACCACTGTGTACCATACTGTAGCCAGTCTGTGGGAGCCATAAAATACATAAATACTTTAAATACATAAATACTTTACTCACTGAACTGCAACTCAATTTATAACATTTGTATTGTGTTTTTTTCAGAATTTTTTTTTTTTTCTGTCTCTAAAATTTAAAGCTGAACTCCAACTTTCTTTTCACTAGAGCTGAATAGAATGATCAGTCCCAGCATAGATCCTACCTCTGTACCATGTTGTTCTGTTGTCTGCAGATCCTCTGATATCGATAGTCGATGTAGACTGAGGGCCTTCCATTGCCACTTCTGCAGCATCTCTAGAATAAAACACACCTCTCTGTAGTCTTTTACACTATGCAAATTATGTAACTACCTTCACAGCTCTTATGGTGGGTGGGATTGAATACATCCTAATTGGCATTCAATCCCACCCAGTCACACCTACAGGAAGAGTCCAAACCTCCCAAGTCCCACCGCACAGATCATAGAATTATTCAAAATCACATGGGCCTTCATACACAGCCTGTTCTGAAAGCTAGCTATGCTGCTGCTGGGCAGGATTGAATGGATCACAATTAGAATTCAATCCTGCCCAGTTGAATATGCCGACCGGTGTGAGTCCCACCCTCCCAGAGCCCTACTCTCTGTGAAGTGATTAATTTACAATGAAGGAAACTCCTTCATAATAATCTCCCATAGCCCTTCCTCTGTAGTATTGCAGTAAGCCATTATTCTTTGGCATGCTGCAAGACATGAATGATACATTTACACCTGCTTTGCAGACTGAAGAGTGATCTGCATTCAGATCCCTTTCCAGAGAGCATCTGGCAGGTGGTGAGGAGTTGTATCACCTCCTCATCACCTATTTTAACCCCCTAAATGCTGCAGTACTGCACTGCAAACTTACAAATTGTGCACAATTGCAGTGCAATTTTCTCACACCCAATTTTCCATAGTTGCTGCTTGTTTTTGACATACAACAGTCACAGCAAAATCACACCATGTTTGGTGTGCCATTAAATATGAATGTGCTGCATGTTTTGCTGCACAATTTGGTAACACCCACAATTCCAAATCCCTAGGTGTGATTGCAGCCTAATGTATACATCCCCTGGTGGCCACTGATCAGGAGGCACTGATGAGGCTGCAGTGATAGGTGGCACTGATGGGCATTGATAGGTGGCACTGATAGGTAGCACTAATAGATAGCACTGATAGGTGGCACTGATGGGCGGCACTGATAGGTGGCACTGATTGGCAGCACTGTACATCATATACCAGGCTGTACATTATACACAGGGCTCTGTACATCATATACCAGGCTGTACATTATACACAGGGCTCTGCACATCATATATCAGACTGTACATTATACACCGGGCTCTGCACATCATATACCAGGCTGTACATTATACACAGACAGGGTTTTGTACATCATATACCAGGCTGTACATTATATACAGACAAGGTTTTGCACATCATATACCAGGCTGTACATTATACACAAGGCTCTGTACATCATATACCAGGCTGTGCATTATACACCGGGCTCTGTACATCATATACCAGGCTGTACATTATACACAAGGCTCTGTACATCATATACCAGGCTGTACATTATACACCGGGCTCTGTACATCATATACCAGGCTCTACATTATACACAGGGCTCTGCACATCATATACCAGGCTCTACATTATAAACAGGGCTCTGCACATCATATACCAGGCTGAGTTATCCCTGTGTGAGCAGCAACCATTTCCTATGAAGATATAGTATTGACATATTTATATTCGGTATACAGTATAAACACACAGGTGATCATAATGTGTTTTGATAGAGTGCTCCCATCAGGTCACATAATGTATTCTAAAATATAGTAACTTGTAGGAATTCACTAAACAGTAAACTATTTCCTGTGTGATCAATAATCATTTCTTATGAAGATATATTATTGGTTAATTTATATACCATGAGAGAACTGAACCAGAAGGACAATAAGACATCAGTAAGGCTACTTTCAGACTGAGGCGCTTTACAGGCACTACAGCGCTAAAAATAGTGCCTGCATAGTGCTTGTAAAGAGCCTCTCCTGTCACTCCACTGTGAAAGCCCAAGAGCTTTCACACTGGAGCGGTGCGCTTGCAGGACGGTCAAAAAAGTCCTGCAAGCAGCATCTTTGCTGCGCTGTAGGAGCGCTCCTAAGGCGCTCCTACCCATTGAAATCAATGGGGCAGCGCTGCCAAACCGCCGGGAAAGCGGCGCTTTGCAGGCAGTTTTAAACATATTTCGGCCCCTAGCAGGGGTTAAAAGCACCCCGCTAGCGGCCGAATAGCACCGTTAAAATGACGGTAAAGCGGCGCTAAAAATAGCGCTGCTTTACCGCTGCGTACCTCTTTAGACGTATGCAGTACGTCTCAAAGAAGAACTATCAAAATGTTTTCATGTCTTGTGTGCCTTTTGATATCTGTGATGTAATTATCCAACCCAAAAATTGCTCCACTTTTGCTTTAATCATAATAGTAAATGAGCATGTCCTATTATAAAGAAAGAACACATAACAAGATTAAACCTGCTCTAATGATACCTGCAGGATTACCCAAACCTCCAGCTAACCAGACAAGCAGAGACACCTGCGGAGTACTGTTCAACCCTAGTACATTAGCTGTTCAGTAACCACATGCAAAGTGTCTCTAGAGACGCATGCAGGCAGGGTACAAAACTTTCTCACATCTAGTCTGCTAGTCTGCCACCATGGAAATACAGGTATATACCTCTTACATGTCCCCCTTCCAGCCTTCACAAAAATTCAAAGCTCAATGATTGATTACTGCAGCCAGTGCAGCCCTAATATGCTGCGTGAAGTGCTCTGCGCTTTGGATTGCGCCGCAAATCCAAAATCCTGCAAATTAAGCGCTACGTCTGCAATCTCGTGATTGCATTGACGTGGCGCTTCCCATAGTGTCCGGCGCCCGAACACAGTGCACTTAGTTAAAGGACATTTTTTTCTAATTTTTTTAAAAAAAATTTTAATTTATTTATTTTTTGGTGACTACAGGAGGGGAGGGGTGGCGCCCGGACGCCACCTATGGATAGGCCGCCACTGTTCATACCTGACCCGCATCCAGGATTATGGCCTGTAGAAAAAAGAAAATAGCTGCACACTTGAACGAGAAGTTTGCTTGACAGAAATCTTTATTGTCGTATGCTAGATAGATAATACAGGACCAAGGTTAACGTTTCACACGGATATACTGCACGGTATATCCGTGTGAAACGTTAACCTTGGTATTGTATTATCTGTCTCGCGTGCGACAACAAAGTTTTCTGTCAAGCAAACTTCTCGTTCCAGTGTGCGGCCACTTTCTTTCTTCTACATACTTCAGTAACAGTGGTGAGCCAGGGCGAGCACCTGGAGAGACATTGCACCTCGTTGGCCTGAGCGGTGTATGCTTTGTGTTGTGGACCTAGCATGGTCTGCTATGATTGTTAAAGGGAACTCAGTTGCAAAAATTAAAAGCTGTGTAAGATTCCACTTTAATATCATAAACCCCTTATCCAGGGATAGGGTCAGATATGAAATATAAGGGGTAACTCTGCCACAAAGCTAAAGTGTGATGTTCCCCTTAAATCTCCATGCCAGCTTCTTATCCAAGATTAAGGTCTTCTACGAAACTCACATTCTATGAGGAGTGTGAACATACTGGTTGCCTTTTTGCAAAAATTGCCCACTCACAGCAGGCATCCCCAACTATTGGTGCCTTACAGCTTACAGCTAAGCAGCAACTCGATGCTCCTCTTACATGGGAGGAGCTCCAGGTGGTGACCGGGATGTTCTTCAACTCCAAAGCACCAGGGGAGGATGGTATTCCTGCTGAGGTATATAAGCAATATGATGAGAATCTATTGCCCAAACTGTTAGGGGTGTTCAAAGAAGCCAAAAAAATGGATGCCTTCCTCCCTCTATGACCAAAGCCATTATAGTCTTGCTGTTGAAACCCGGAAAGGACCCCTTAGACCCTGGCTCCTATAGGCCGATATCCCTTTGACAAACTGAAGTGACAATCTTGGCGAAGGTGTTGGCCATAAGATTGAACAGGGTAATATCTTCTATAATTCATTCAGACCAAGCGGGGTTTGTGCCACAGAAGTCTACGACTATAAATCTACGCATACTATTTGTCAATCTACAATCCAGGTCGGATAATATGGGGGACAGAGCGTTGCTCTCTCTTGATGCCCACAAGGCCTTTGATAGTATTGAATGGTCCTATCTATGGGTCATCCTGCATAAATCTGGGTTTGGGAAGGAGTACATTGCCTGGGTCCAATTAATATATAGCTCCCCAAAGGCAGCCATTAGAGTGGCAGGGAGAGTATCTCCATACTTTAGCCTGTTTAGGGGCACTAGACAGGGATGCCCTTTATCCCCTCTTTTGTTTTCTCTAGGTATAAAGCCATTAGCAGCACATGTTCGCTCTAAAGGGATATCGGCCTATAGGAGCCAGAGAATTTAAAGGTCTCCACCTATGACACAAGTGGACACTAATGAGAGGTACTTAATGAGGGAATAGGGTGCTCCTATCCCAAAAGGATTTGGTCAGAATCCATACAATACACAAACAAGATATTTGGGGGGCACACCTTCACTAATCATGGGGTACTTTGTCGCAGTAAGTGGGCTTAGCACCATATAGCAATATGGTGTGACCAAATCCCCATATTTTTGAAAATGTATGTTTGAGAATGTTTAGGTGTTTTTAAACTAGCCTTGCTGGAGGTGAATGTTTTTTTTGCATGTGTGCGCTGTAATATTTTTCTTCTATTGTATGGTCTTATGGCTGCACCAGCTTTAATGTGAAGGTGTGCCCCTCAAATATCTTGTTTGTGATTTGAGGCTAGGACGGAGGTTCACCTTCCAGAAGGACAAGGACCCCAAACACATTTCTAAAGCATCACTTGAGTGGTTTAAGGGGAAACATGTAAATGTGTTGGAATGGCCTAGTCAAAGCCCAGACCTCAATCCAAGAGAATATCTATGGTCGGACTTAAAAATTGCTGTTCACAAGCACAAACCATCCAAGTTGAAGGAGCTGGAGCAGTTTTGCAAGGAGGAATGGGCAAAAATCCCAGTGGTAAGATGTGGCAAGCTCATAGAGACTTATCCAAAGTGACTTGGAGCTGTGATAGCCGCAAAAGGTGGCTCTACAAAGTATTGACTTTAGGGGGGTGAATAGTTATGCACATTGACTTTTTCTGTTATTTTGTCCTATTTGTTATTTGCTTCACTATAAAAAAAAACATTTTCAAAGTTGTGGGCTTGTTCTATAAATGAAATGATACAAATCCTCAAATAATCCATGTTAATTCCAGGTTGTGAGGCAACAAAACACGAAAAATGCCAAGGGGGGTGAATACTTTTGCAAGGCACTGTAGGTGGGATGCCATGGCTATACTATCTGGCCTCTCAATTATAACACATAGCCAGAGTTCTGTGTCCAGACAGAACTCCGGGGTTGAATTTTGTAGACTCGATTGCACAGCTTCTCAGGTTTACAACTGGGAGGGAGGTGGCTGAGGGTCTAGCAGGGTTGCATTTTTCTAAATCAAACAAGCTGTATCCTACCTACAAATTGATGCAGAAAGTATGGAACAAAGCCAGAACATTACAACAAGTAGAGGGATTTACCAGGTTCAGCCCTATATGGAGGAACAAACAGTACTTGGAATTGGAGAAAATACTATATGGCACGAAATGCAGTGGCATACCAAGTGGGGGGCCGTTGTCTGTGATTTTCAGGCTTTCTGCCTCTTTGGCTGGCGGAGCTGTCTGTCTCTCTGGATGTGGGGGTGGGCAGGGCATATGATGTTTTTCTATGCCGACTGGTGCGGGATTGACGTGCAGCGGAGTGGGAGGTGCTCTGCCTCTGTCGTGCCCTGATTGGCCCTATGGGATATGATGTAGGGATCGCAATGCAGCCCTTTGCCAATGCGCGTGCCCAGGGGTCACGATGACCACCGGGCACCTGCGGTCGCTCCATACAGAGACAGAATGGATGTAATGTAAACAGACAGGTCTCCGTGCTGTCATGGGAGAGGAGACTGATCTGTTGTTCATACTAAGTATGAACAACAATCTGTCTCCTCACCCAGGCAGTCCCACCCCCCAACAGTTAGAATCACTCCCTAGGACACAGTAGTAGTAGTAGTAGTATCCGCTGGCCAGCTTCATGCACAGAAGCATAGTCAGCCATCCTCCTCCTCATCAGTGCAGCAACTCCATGGGAAGGGTGAGTCACAGCACACCCCCGCTTGCAGCCCTGAAGATCCCCTTTTGTTCTCACCCCCTGAGGACACTGATCCTGCCTCCCCCAATGCTATCCATGCAGCCACAGGCCCTGCAGAACCCACCCTGACACAAATCATGGAGGCCATACAGCACAGACATGCGTCCCTCACTACACAAATGGATTCCATAAAAACTGACCCATCCTTCTTAAAACATGATGTGCAAAACCTAAGACACAGGGTGCAAAATGCTGAGCAACGTATAGGGGCATTGGAAGATAAAACACGTCTCTTACAGGGCTCTGTTAGGGAGCTGCGTCAGGCCCAGGATTATACAGCCGACAAGCTGACAGACATGGAGGACTGCCTGATGCGTAATAATCTGCGCTTCCTGGGATTCCCAGAGGGTTCAGAGGGCAGGGCTCCTGAGGCGTTCATGGAGCGATGGCTGACATTCACATTTGGCGCCACCACCTTCTCACCACTGTTCGCCATTGAGAGGGCACACAGAGTCCCACTGCGCCCCCTGCCCTCTGGGGCCCCGCCATGTGCCATGCTTATTAAATTATCGAACTTCAGGGACAGGGAAGTGGTTCTCAGGGCTGCTCGAGAAAAAGGCAGACTACTCTTTAATGGAATTACCATTTTCCCAGATTTCTTAGTCACCACTCAAAAGCAAAGGGCCACCCTTAAAAGAGCTAAAATAGCTTATGCCCTTCACTCCACTTACTCCACATATGCCCGGGGGACTTCTATCCTTGTAGCCAAATCAGCATCTATCACCATCAAACACATCAAACTTGATTCTAATGGCTGCTTTGTAATGCTCTTGCTTGAACTCTTTGGTAAACCTTACACAGTGACTAGTGTATATGTTCCACCGCCTTTTAACAAACAATTCTTTGGGTGAGAGTTATGGGCACGATACTGGAAATTGCTGAGGGCCTTTTACTAATAGCTGGTGACTATAATACAGTCCTTGACAACTCCATTGATAGGTTTAGCTGCTCTACACTACCCCCCACACCCCTAGGATTCTTCCTGACCCAATTTGACCTAGTGGAGGCTTGGAGATGGAAACATGCGGATGTGCGGCAGTACTCGTGCCAGTCTGACTCTCACGGTACACTGTCACATATAGATTTGTTTCTTGTCTCATCAGATATGCTTAACATGGTGACCGGAGTCAAATATCTTCCCAGGGCGCTATCCGACCACCTTTGATGGTTCACCTCGCCCTGGGCACACCCTCCTCATATCGTGTATGGCGATTGAGCCCATTGTGGCTAGCAGACCAGGCTATTGTAGACCAGATTATGGCCGATATGAAATCCTATTGGATAATTACCAAACAGAGTGCCTCCATCTCTGTGGTATGGGACGCCTTTAAGGCCACCGCGTGGCTCCTTTGCTGCAGCTATCAGGCAGGCCCGTAAGGCGTCACAATCCAGATTGGGGGACGCAGAAGGAGGACTCAGAGATGCGGAGACCGCTTATTCTGCATCTCTAACTCTGTGAATCGTATCGACCGATTTCGCTCATTAATTCAGATGTAAACATTTTGGCTAGATGCTAGCCTGAGGATTGAATACAGTCATTACTACTATTATTGTCGCAAATCAGACTGGATTCATCCCCAGGCGATCAACCTCTATTAACTTGCGCAGACTTTTTCCCAACATGCAGGCGGTTCATGACACGACTGGCTCTCGGGCTGTCCTGGCCCTAGATGCTCACAAGGCCTTTGACTCGGTCGAATAGCCTATTAGAATTACTATGTGGCTGGGCGGCCCTCAATGTGATACAGCACCTCATCCCAAAAATTAGCAATCAAACCAGAGAAAAGGGAATATAGGGATTATGACGGTGCCAGGAAGAACACAATATGTTCAAATATTAAAATAAGTAATTTTTATTAATACACAGAAGTTGTAAAAAATAAACAATAGAATCACAAGGACATGGTGTGCATAAATGCTGAAAACATATCTGTAGCCAGCTTCACGTCACTTGACCTCATGGATGTAACGGCCAATGCAGTAGGTAGGTATTTTAAGTGCCCGACATGTTTCGCCAGTATTGGCTTTTTCAGGGATAGATTATTAATACCTAGAGCGCTACAGTAATTCTATGAGAGAAATATAACTATCAGTAAATATACTGGGACAAATGATACATCGAATACAGGAAGAATATCAAAGATCTAAATATACACATGTTTGCGAGCCGTCAGTGTGGACTAAACCCCACCACCAATCAAAGAGCACCAAGGGGACCTCCTCACACATACAACACCAGATAGCCAGAAGCCCCCCCACACCAAAACAACCGCCCAACCAGACATTCTACAGATGGAAATGAGGTACCTGCAAGTCACCAAGAGGTTGCCACACACTTCCAGGACTAAGCCTCCAGCATAGATCACAGTAGGTAGCTGCAGGGGGCAATAGGAAGGACCTGGCCGAATGTATGTCTAAAAAGGTATAATTATTTGCAAATGAGTTCATTATCATAATTTCTAGGGGGGTCATATGGCTCCCATTAGTTAATAAATAAAGAGATTATATAGGACTAACATAGTCTCTAATTAATTTACTTACAAAGAAACACTCTTTAAAATGAATAACAGGACACCGATAGATCCCTAGCGTTGAGACAAACTTTTTTCTTTCAACAGCAGCAGAAAGCGTATCTCTATAAGTTAAATAAAAAAAAAGCGGGAGAGAATTTTGTGGCATTATGAAATTATCTGAGGGGAAGTGTGATTGCAAATTGCACTTTAGCTAATCAGTGAATGGATTAGACCAATAATGAACAAAGTAAGTTTAACACTTACCACTAAGTAGATATAGAGTGAGATGCTGGGCTAAGAAAAAGCCTGCAGCCAGTTACAGCGCCAAATGAAATAAGCTGAAGGACAAAGGATAGTGTCAGCAAAAAGTAAATCTATTCATGCCCCAAATATAGATGGTCCATAAAGATGCCTACCGGATCAGATGGCAATGAATACGTTGGTGTCCTGTGACATCCCTGGTGTGTGTACTGGCCTGGGATGCCGGCGTTCTTATGCCCCCCACACACGTGTGGCGTCTGACGTCACCGCACGTGTGAGCGGACGAAAAAAGAGCCACAGCGCATGCGCCACTCACATATCCGTCCAGGCCTACAAGGTCCAGAGGGCACTGCGGTGGTGTCCATGGTGATGTGCAAACACATCACAGACAAGACGCGGTAACCAAACGCCGCGAGAAGCAGCGTGATACCTGGAAGGTGGCATCAATTTCCAGTGCGCCGTGGCTGGGGCGGGCAGAGGAGAATCCAATGCCCTTGAGTGTCCATACAGCTAAATGTGTCCTTGACAGGGGGCTAAAGGCACCAGATCGGGTGCACATCCTCCACAGCGAAGTGCAGGGGCCCAAAGGCAGTAGAGAAACCAGAAGGGGAGAGGGAGGAGGGAGGGGAAGGGAGGAAAAAGGTGGGAAGAAAAAGGAGAGGGAACGGAGGGGGGGAAGGGGGAAGGGGAGGGGAGGGGGGGAAAGGAAGAAAGGGGGAGGAAAGACTTGGGCATCTGGAGGTACGAGGATGCCACCAGGGTACAAAGGGGGAGGAGGTAGAGGTGGGTGAGAACAGCCCAAGGATATATATAAAACCCCAAAGAAGCGCCTGCACACATGGCATGAAAAATGGGACAGAATTCAGAAGGAAAAAGTAGAGAGGGGCTGAATCCCTGGGATGTGCTCACACAGATCACCCTGACAGCTCGCAAAGACAATATTTGAATAATAACACAGAATATTCATAAACTGAAAATCAAACGGTTAAAGTCAGAACATATATTTACAGTAATGTACATGTCATGGTAATGGAGAAGATATGTCTTAATTATACATATATCATATACAGTCATGTACCCAATGGTGAAAAATTAAATAGAAACAGAAAGGAGAAGGGGACTGTATCCTAATCCAACATGGCTATCTCATACGTAGGAAAGGCCAAAGGGAGGAGAATAAAGAAACGTAAACAAAATAAAATGATAAGAGATATATACTGAGATGCAAGAGGACTTGAAAAAAGATTTTTTTTTTTTTTGAAAAATCCGTAAAGAAAAATATTATGGTCCGCCCTCAAAGGGGGTCTTTCATAAAAAGGGTTTAAAACTAATATTTTCATTAAGCCCAGGATATGTGGTAGCGTCCAGAATGTGTATCCACTTGGTTTCCAATTGTAAGAGTTTCTGGTCAATGTCTCCACCCCTCACATGTTCCAATGCTGTAAATCCCACAACATGGGGATTGGAATCATGGTACTGTGCTATGTGTCGATTGATAGAAGTAGAAGTCTTACCTTTGAGTAAAGGTTTGATATGATCTCGGATCCTAACACAAAATTGGCGTTTGGTTTTGCCCACATAATAGCTACCACATAAACATGTGGCAAGGTATACTACACCAATAGTTTGACACGTGATCTTATGTTTGATTTTGTGTGTTTGGCCATTGGGAAGCGGTTTCTCGCATGTATCATAAATGAACTCACATATGTCGCAATGGCCACATGGGAATGTGCCAAACACAGTTGAAAGACACTCTAGTTTGGGTGTATGATGACTCGCCGTGACTTTGTCCCTTAGGGACGGGGAACGACGGTAGGTGATTTGAGGCTGGGACTGAATGTATTTTTTGATGGTGTTATCTGCTGTTAAGAGGGGCCAAAATTTACATAAAATATCCCTTATCTCCTTATGATGTTGGGAGTATTGGGTTATAACCCGAACCGGTTGAATGTCGTCCTTCTTTTTGGTAGAGAATATCAATTTTCTGCGATCCAATTTTTTAACTTTGTTAAAGGCCTGCTTCAACAGATTATGGCTATACCCTCTTCTTTTTAGTCTTTCATAAAGTTCATGTGAGGCCCTAAATAAATCTCCCTCATCAGTGCAATTTCGTTTAATGCGCAAATATTGGCTGTAAGGAATGCTATTAAGCAATGGTTTGGGATGAGCGCTATTAGCGTGTAAAATAGTGTTCCCTGACGTTTCTTTACGATACAGGGACGAAGAGAGATTTCCTTCAGGATCCAGTCGTATTTCCAGGTCAAGGAAGGTGATCCTTGTCTGGCTACACTCCATTGTGAACTTGAGATTATAAAGATTAACTGCCAGAGTATCTACAAATCTTGAAAGATGTTCTCGAGTGCCCGACCAAAAGAAAATGATATCGTCTATATACCTGTGCCACGAAATCACGTGGCACAGGAAATCGACTAAATCACAATTAGAAAACAGGTCCTTTTCCCACCCCCCCAGGTACAAATTGCCGTAGGATGGCACACATTTGGTGCCCATGGCCACGCTTTGTACCTGGAGGAAGTGGGAAGTACCAAATACAAAGTGGTTACGTGTTAAGATAAAGTTCAGGAGATCAACAACAAATTGATTATATGCCTCAGAACTGGGGCCTCTATCCTGTAGCAATTTAGAGATGACTTTAATACCAGTACCATGAGGTATAGTGTTGTACAGACTTTCTACATCTAAAGCCACCATCCAGGTGTTCTTTGGAAGCTTTAGGTTCTCAAAAATACGGAGAAAGTGTACTGTGTCCTGTACATAGGAGGGAAGGGTCTGAACATGTGGATTCAAGTATTTGTCCACCAGGGCACTCGCATTTTCTGTCAAACTTGAACATCCTGATATAATCGGATGCCCAGCAGGGTTTTTTAAGGACTTATGAAGTTTGGGCAAAGCATAGAACGTGGGTATTCTTCCATTTTTGACATTTAAGAATTTCCAGGTATTAATGTCTATGATTCCCTTCTGATAGGCAGAAAATATAAGTTCATAATATTCGCGAGTGTAATTTTCAATAAGTGTGCGTGAAATGGGTCTATACCAGTCAGGGTTGTCAAGGATGTTGCGGCACATGATTTCATATGCCGCAACATCCATGACAACCTCGTTGCCACCCTTGTCGGCAGGTTTTATAACCAAACCTGGGTGGTTTTGACAATTTGGAAGAACATGGGGTGGAGAAATCAGTATCTTTGATGGTCTTGCTTATTTGTTCAATGAATGCCCAAATATTGGGATTCATGGAAAGATTAGGAAAATTAGTAGATTTGGGTTTTAAAGATAAGGGAGGGGGAAAGGATACTCCAGAGGCGACAATGCCGTGGTCATCAGATTGCCACTCGCATTCGTCCTCTGTACCACCCTCTTCAAGAAGCGTTAACAGGTCTTCGATGGCCTGAATTTCGGCCACCGTAGGGACAGTGTTATCTGGAACTGAGGCTATCGTTGAAGTAACCGTGGTTTTATCAAAAATGACCTTATACATTAATATTCTTGCAAACAATTGTATGTCTTTGACAAATTGAAATTTGTCAAATTCTGCTGAAGGGCAGAAGGTAAGGCCTAATTGCAAAACTTTTATTTGATGTTTAGTTAGAAAAGGACGAGAGATTGACCACATCTAGATCCAAAGTATTAGACACAGGAGTAGTAGGTGCTACAGTGTTGGACTCTGGGTGAGTCCAAAGCTTGGGGTAAAAAAATAGGGGCTAATTTAGGATCAATCAACTGAGATGCTGTAGGAAACATAGTAGTTAGAGTAGGTTCACTTACCCGTCTTGCCATAGGAGCAGGGAGTGCAAGTGGTGCCGGAGTGGTGGTAGGGAGTACCGAGTGCGCAGTACGAGTGGAAGTGAGTGGTGGTCGTGGTAGTGCTCGTGTGAGTGGAGTAGAGGTGCTCGTAGTTTTAGGTCGGGCCCCTAAGGGCTTAGCGGAGTGCGTAGTTCCAAAAGTGCGTTGAATGGAGTCTGTGGAAGAGGTAGGTAAATCACTCTTTCATTTTTTAGGAATTCCATCTTGTGAAAGCTCACGGTAAGTGGTGGATGAGCTGGAGGAAAAGGAAGTAGAAAAAACATTAGGTGCTTCAGTGTTATTTTTAGGTACATTATCCGAGTTGGATTTAGTGAAGGGTTTTTTGGGAGTATTTCCATCCCATCTATAGGCATAACCATTAGTATGGGCAAGTTTGTCCCGCAGAAACTTGTTTTCTTTGGCATTAATTATGTCTATTGTGTACTCCTCAAGGTGAGCGCGGAGGTCCTTCTCCCTCTGGGCAAACCTCGAGGAGGCTACATCTGCGGCCCAATCCGCAAGCCATTCATTAATGGAGACATCTAACACTGCTAGTTCCTTATCGTATTCCTCACAAAGCGTACGGATCATATTAAAAGAGCACATTTGTAAATTATCTTCCCAAGCCTTTTTAAGGGGATCGGTGATTTTTTTAATATTGGGGAATATTTGAATTCTAAGTCCCCAAGGGACAATCTGATTCTCGACGTATTTTTCAAAGTAAGTTTTGTGCCTATAGACACGAACCTTCTTTTCCAATAACCGTTGCAATCTAATGAAGTATTTGTCCAACTCAGTGTCCGAGACATTTGAGCTTGTATGTGACGTTTGAATTTTAGTCATAAGGTCCTCCCAACCTTCCCCACAGAAATCTGCCATGACTTCAGAGGAAACAGCAAAAAATGTTTACAAAAAATTACACGGTTTACAATGTGTCAACTTATAAAGGCTTAATTTCAGAGATTTAAAGCAAAAGTAGAAAGTAATTAGTAAACAATGACATAGAGTGCATGTCCTGGCACAGACATAAATACAAATATAAGAGGGTAACCCAGCCTGGAAAAAGTGTATTGAAACACTATAATTTCAGGATAAGAGTCCAGAAAAGCCACAAAAATTACTATGTGGCTGGGCGGCCCTCAATGTGATACAGCACCTCATCCCAAAAATTAGCAATCAAACCAGAGAAAAGGGAATATAGGGATTATGACGGTGCCAGGAAGAACACAGCCTATTAGAAGTCCTGGCTAAGTTTGGATTTGGCACTACCTTCATCAAATGGGTACAGCAACTGTATCTTAAACCCACCACTAGACCAAGAGTAAATGCATCCATATCTGATCCATTTTTGATAAAGAGAGGCACCAGACAGGGGTGTCCTTTATCGTCACTGCTATTTTCAGTGGAGATAGAATCCCTTGCGGCACTGATATGATCCAGCGGGGAAATTAAGGGACTGATGATTGGGGATCTGGAGGAAAAGGTATCCTTATATGCGGACAACATGCTGATCTACTTAGCGGACCCCCAGTCGTCTCTCCCTGCCCTGCTGGATATTATCCTGCGGTTTGGTCACTTTTCGGGGTTTCAGGTCAACTGGGACAAATGCCTCCTATTTCAGATAGATCAGAGGGCATCGCTAGTGCTACCCCCATCATGTCCACTACAGATAGTTCACACTTTTCGATACCTAGGGGTCTTGATACAACAACCCATATCCTCGTATGCTAAGATTAATTTATATCCTCTTTTCAGTAGATTGAGACACACACTGAAAACGTGGAACAATCTTCCCCTGACACTGTTAGGAAGGATAAACATCTTTAAAATGATTTATCTTGCACGCTTCCTATACGTCTTGACTAATTCACCAATATATCTTACCAAAGCTAAATTTAAGGAGATAGACTCAATACTCACCAACTTTATCTGGAGGGGAGGAGCAGTGAGGATTGCTAAACACACCTTGCAGCTACCCACTTTGGAAGGGGGTCTGGCGCTCCCCTGTCTTCAAACCTACTATCGTCTCGCAAATGGCACAAGCACACTGGTGGTTTCACCCTGAAGCCAACAATGTGGTCACTGCTTTGGAGGCAGCCATCCTCACCTCCTACGAGTCCCTTCAGAACCTAATACACCATATGTCACTTAGGGCAATGACTCTATGGATCTTTAGGCTTTCTAAGCTGTTACCGCCCACTACCCACACCACATACTCACCTAACGCCCCGCTCTGGGGGAATCCATGTCTACCAGAATTTTTCCACAGAACTGATTGGGGATACTGGTTCACAAAAGGGGTAAAAGCAGTCTCACACTTATTTTCAGATAACATGTTCCGCTCCTTCAAGGAATTTCAAAGGGACTTCGGTCTCCCTCACACAGCCTATTCCCAAAACCTGCAGATACGGCACACTGCTGCCACACAGTTCAGCCTCCGAAATATAGATGTTCAACCTTCCCCACTAGTGCGTCTACTGACTGATCCCTCTCACACCAAACTTGTCTCTACATATTACAAGACTCTACTCCACTCCATGACCAACAGACTTTGCGCCATTGAACATAAATGATGTTCTGACATACCCGAATTGACGGAGGATGTCTGGAGGGAGATTCTTCCCCTCCAGGTATCCTGTGTCATCTCCTCACGTGACAAGGTGATCCAGACCAAATTGTTATATAGGTCCTACGTCACACCATGCTTACTGTATAGACTACATAGACTGCCCTCTCCCTTATGCGCTCGATGCGGAGTGGCTAATGGTACATTTTTTCACTTAATGTGGGAATGTGCTCCGATAAGGAAGTTCTGGTCAGAGGTTCCAGCCTTTATCAGCTAAGGGGCCTGCTAGGATACATTAACAATGAAGAATTATCTAAAAATGTACAGTGCTTTATACGTATAGTAATGTTTTTTGCAAAAAAACGATAACCATGCACTGGAAATCTCAATCCTTACCCACTATAGTGTTCTGACTCACCATTGTTAACCACGCCATACCATTGTATGAACTGACGTATGAAGCTAGAAGATGCCCAAAAAAGTTCTCTAAGATATGGAACTCCTGGGTCAGCTCAGATACCACCCACTCCTTAAGATACGGAATAAGTTTATAATCCCACACTATGTGGACTATCTGTTTGTACTTGAACTCTATACGGGCTAGACTATGCTAACTAGCGATATGATATACATGTAGCTCTGTATTTATTGCCTGGATACCAGATAAATGTATTACATTATGACTGAAGCGATGTTCGCTCCAAATGTACACCTGTGAATCTGTTTGTTTGTTGTGTTTTATAAAACAATAAAAAAGTTAACCTTTAAAAAAAAAATATAGCCCGTATTTTGTAGACGCTATAACTTTTGCGCAAACCAATCAATATACCCTTTTTGTGATTTTCGTTTACCAAAAATATGTAGAAGTATACATATTGGCCTGAAGTGAGGAAGAAATTTGTTTTTTAGAAACATTTTTGGGGATATTTATTATAGCAAAAAGTAAAAAATATTGTTTTTTTTTTTCAAAATTGTTGCTCTTTTTGTTTATAGCGCAAAAAATAAAAATCGCAGAGGTGATAAGTTACCAACAAAAGAAAGCTCTATTCGTGGGGAAAAAAAGAACATCAATTTTGTTTTTGTACAAAGTCGCACGACCACGCAATTGTCAGTTAAGTCTACGCAGTGTCGATTTGCAAAAAATGGCCTGGTCATTAAGGGGCAAATCTTCCGGGGTTGAAGTGGTTAATGGCATCATGAACTTTAACGGCACACTATGGCATCCATAGGGTTCAATATTGAGTTGGCCCACCCTTTGCAGCTAAAACAGCTTCAACTCTTCTGGAAAGGCTGTCCACAAGGTTTAGGAGTGTGTCTATGGGAATGTTTTACCATTCTTCCAGAAGCTTTTATTGTTTATATATAGACTTATTTCTATGGACTCACTATATGCATTGCTGTATATTATACTTTTTTTGAAAAATCTTTATTTTTATATTTCCAAATTTAACAAAATAAGAAAAAAGGGGTACATACTCCAAGTAACATGCATGCAAATTGTCTACAAAAATACATCAATATAGTATCATATGCAGGATTGGGAAATAACACTGTCTATTATGCTTTATAGGTTTTTTGAGATACTGTTTTTCAATTTGATCTACTATTTATTCAGTAAGCACTTTTTATGTTACCACTATATGTAGGCTACATTCAGTTCATAAAGCATACACAATGGTCACATCTTGTGGTGAAGGTAATATTACATTTGGACGAGCGTGGAACAAACTAACTAGTGATATTTCAATAAAAGCTGTAGAACCGCAAAAAATGGGGGTATTTGGAAAGACATGGTGATTTTAGGTAAGCTGGGCACGCTGAGAATGCGCACTGTAATGGCTGATTAATCAACTAAATCAGGGATACGGTAGACACAGCAGAGACTGAGTATAATGAGTAAAGGTAATGTATGAGAATGCAGTGTGTTTGGAGACTACGCATACACTTTACAACAACCAAAGATTTGTGTGTGACTAAATCGAGTTTTGTGTGTGTGTGTTGTGTGTGCAAACACTATATACACATTACAAATCATGCCTAAGACAATTTGCTGTCTCTCTGTTACAAAGAATGAGATTAGAGCAGAAAAAAACATGATCAACGATCTTGTGATCAGTCTTATATTTGTGTGCCCTTTTTTTTAGCTAGAATAGCACATTTCTTGTTTCCAAGAGTTAGTTTGTAAGGTTACAATTCCTACTGTACAGCACTCTGTTCACTGCACAATTCCAATACTCTCCTTTCACCACCCACATGAATGCCCAGAAACACCCATAGCAACCCTGGGATCCACCCACATCATGTCCCAGAACTGGTACAAGTGACTCCCGTAGCCCACCCTGAAATTACAGAGGATCAAAGCATGATGGGACATGTAGTATCGAGACTAGTAAAGGAAGGAAACAGGAAGTCAGAGAACTTTGAAATTCAGTCAGGAGTAGTGCCCCGTACACACGGTCGGACTTTGTTCGGACATTCCGACAACAAAATCCTAGGATTTTTTCCGACGGATGTTGGCTCAAACTTGTCTTGCATACACACGGTCAGACAAAGTTGTCGGAAAATCCGATCGTTCTAAACGCGGTGACGTAAAACACGTACGTCGGGACTATAAACGGGGCAGTGGCCAATAGCTTTCATCTCTTTATTTATTCTGAGCATGCGTGGCACTTTGTCCGTCGGATTTGTGTACACACGATCGGAATTTCCGACAATGGATTTTGTTGTCGGAAAATCCGATGGAAAATGTCCAATGGAGCCCACACACGGTCGGAATTTCCGACAACACGCTCCGATCGGACATTTTCCATCGGAAAATCCGACCGTGTGTACGGGGCATAAGAGTGACATCACAGACACAGAAACCACAGCTAAAAGAGGTAAGTTACACATAATCTGACACTGGGGTTGTGATTCATGTACATGCACAATACATCTGTTGTTTTGGGGAGGAAAAGCTGGAGTTCTTCTTTAAAATACTCATATGATAAAAATTATAGACCCTCATTACTTTGTAAGTGGGCAAACTTACAAAATCTGCAGGGGATCAAATAATTATTTTCCCCACTGTATATACTGACACAGTGGAGGAAAGCAAACATGCAGGTGTTGCCCATAGCATCTACCTGTCTTTTGTGGATTTAAAAGCTGAAGGAAGTATCAGACTGGCTGTCACAAGAACCTTTATACAAAGATCCTGTAAGAAAACCAATATCCCATTTCATTTAGATGCTCATGGCTCTTTAACTACCAGGGCTTACTGGTTACTTATTAGAAATGTGTTAGTAACCTCTGCCCTATCAAGGTAATGATACCCTATAAATACACAGCACTTTTCTGATTTTTACAGTCAGCATAACACAGCAATGCCTAGTAAAACCATTCTCCCCACAGCCCAAGAGGCTCTACCAGGGCGGGCTGAAGCCCTTCAAGTGTCAGGTAAGAGCAGTGTAATAGAGTTCATCAACATGAACCTTGTTCTTATAAGGTGTTTCCTGGAAAACGCACATCCTCACAGCTTGAAGTTTACCCTTATCATTCAGTAACCAATAACTTACTTAATGATCTTGTTAGATCACTGCTGTACTACCTGTTTCTTAATTTTTCCATTTTTGATTTAATCACTGGTGTGTTTTTTGTTGTTGTTTTTTTTCACAGTCAAACATGCTATCAATGGAAACTCAACAATGGAGCCATTCCCAAATGGTCATGAGCTGGCCTTGTTTGGTAAGTTCATAAAGACAGGTTTCATAGAGCAGAGGTATGGATCTTTGTTTCTCTATCAACTGATTGTAATTCCTGGTGCTTTTTAGGTATGGGCTGCTTCTGGGGAGTAGAGCGGCTGTTCTGGAGACAGAAGGGTGTTTTCTCCACGCAGGTAGGATATGCAGGAGGGTACACTCAACATCCCACATATGAGGAAGTGTGTACAGGTAATTTTCTTTTTTTATATACTTGTATGTCTATTATGTCTATTTGCCACTTTGTCCTGTATCATATTTTAATAGAAAAGCACCTTTCATACAAATTTTGGCCAAAAGGTTTGATTTTTTTTGAGGGAAAAGACTTCCCCCAAGACATTTACAGTACATATTGCAAGGATTTCAGCAAACAATACTGTGGATCATTGTCTGCTTCTGTTGTGTAGACATTAAAATTGTTCTTATTATACAGGATTTATATAGCTTTACAATATACAGGGGGACTGTACAGTTATGGTACAATTTATTACACAAGGGTTAGGCGGGCAAAATGGAGCATCTTAGGCACTTCCTCAGAACTTTCCATATCAGTATTAAATGGGAGGACTTGCTTTTATAGTAAGTATGTGATCAGTCTCCATTTTGTAATTAGAAACATAACGGCACACCCAACTTATTGCTTTTTAAGGCAGACAAGGGTGTTCAGCAATATCACATGCTGAGTTCTTGTTAAAATCCATACAAGACCCAAAGGGCCTGGTATGGATTGGGAGGGGACCTCCACGCTGATTATTTTAACATTTTTGTATTGCTGGCAATGGAATTGTATTAAACCAACACAGAAAAATAAAAAACAAATTAGATCTCCACACACCTACATGAGTTGAACTACAATAATTGTATTACCTTAAAAAAGCAATAATATGTAGAGAAAAGCACCAATCCCTATATCCCCCTATATATTAGGCCAGAGGGGAAGGCCCCCAAGAAAAAATAAAGGGGGTTCTCCCCAGTGGTCTAACCGAGCCCAAAGGCTAAAAAACACAAACTGTGTAAATTATGTATTTAGAAGAGACCCCCTCACAGAATGGGAGGGGACAAAAAAAATCACACAGTCTGCAGGCCTAATCTCTCACCTAGTATGAGAGCACCCCCTACCTATACCTAATAGAAACACATAGATCACCCGTAAGGCCAAGGTCACCCAAGCAATTCGTAGTGTAGAGTAGCGTATTCATGAAAACAGGTTATATCTTACTGTCCCACAATGGAATAGGACACAGCTTATGCACTGGTTGAAAACCACCCGAAGGACTCCCAGTCGTCAGTCAGTCAGTCCGTAATTGGATGTGTCTATTATACATCCTACTAGTAATCTTATCCTGATGAGTTGTAAATGGTTTGAGAAAAGGAAGGATATTCAAGTGCTCCAAGGACTGTATACAGTAGCAAGTTGTTCGATTATCACCAAGTGTGAAGCCATAGTACTAATTCCTCATTTTGAAATTATTCCCACAGCCTGCAGGTAATTCTCATAATTAGTCATTGGTCACACATATGGCTGTATACTGGCTTAACAGTCGCTGGTTTGTACGAAGTTTTCCACAAAAATAGATTGAAATCAATCTATCAGTGTATGTCCAATCATCTCAAATTACCAGCCGAGTGGTGATCATGGTTGTCCTTGATATTTCAATGTATGATATTAGTTCCCGCACTATTCAAAACAAGCTTAGCAACACACTGTGCAACCATCTCAGAATGTTCTGAGGTAACACAAGGTATGGAACAGTATTCTATATGCATATATGCATATATATTAGATTAGCATATAGACATGCATAATATGTTATATTTGATGTTGGTAAAGTGTATGCCTTTCTTCCTCTTAAACCAGTAATAAAAATATTAAATATAGAACAGTATTCACAGATATTATGGTATGCTATGTGGAACAATCATCACAGATACATTTAGTGTAGCCACAGAATGGGATTCCTGCAAGCTTCAGGTAATTTCCAGCTGGTAGTATTAAATAATACAACTTATAGTGTGGGTTACTCACAGATCTGTTAGTTATACAGAGATCGCTCGAAAATTGAATTAGGATCGATCTGTATATATGTATCCAGTCGATTTAGATGTCCAACACACTGTTGATTATACAGAGATCACTCAGTAATTGGATCGGGATCGATCTGTATATGCGCACAGTTGCCAACAGTCCAGATTTTTCCGGGACAACCCCGATTTTGGGACCCTCGTCCCAATTGGAGGCTGTCCCGAATCGGGATTTTCATCAGAAAAATCAGGAATTTTTACAAATTTTTGGAGCAGCTGGCTCCAGCAAAATGGCCGCCGCTGCTAGAGCTTCCCCCTAGTGTTCAGTGGAGAGAGGAAGGGGGCTCGATCTGTGCAGCCAATGAATCGGCTTCTTTAGCTGCACGGAATGGCCCCTCCCCTCTCCACTGAACACACGGCGCTGGTGTCTTGCCGAGAAAGTTCCCCAGCTATTCAGCTCGGCTATTTCCGTCGGCTCGTACTGCGCAAGCGCTGCACCTGTGCAGTACAGGGGGGTCCTTACTTGCCGAGGGGAACTTTCTTGGCAGAACACCGGCCGCTCCTGGACGTGTGGTGGGGGGCGTTATGGGAGGGTCTGCACTGGCACTGATGGAGAGGGTGGTCTGCACTGAGGGGGCCCTGCACTAATAGAGGGGGGGCTGCACTAATAGAGGGGGGCTGCACTGAGGGGGGTCTGCACTAATAGAGGGAGGTCTGCACTGAGGGGGTTCTGCACTAATAGGGGGGGCTGCACTGAGGGGGGTCTGCACTAATAGAGGGGGGGCTGCAGTGAGGGGGTCTGCACTAATAGAGGGGGGCTGCACTGAGGGGGGTCTGCACTAATAGAGGGGGGCTGCACTGAGGGGGGTCTGCACTAATAGAGGGGGGTCTGTAATGAGGGTGTCTGCACTGATAGAGGGGGGGTCTGCACTGAGGGGGTCTGCACTGATGGAGGGGATCTGCACTGAGGGGGTCTGCATTGATGGAGGGGGGTCTGCACTGAGGGGGTCTGCACTGATGGGGTCTACACTGAGGGGGTCTGCATTGATGGAGGGGGGTCTGCACTGAGGGGGTCTGCACTGATGGGGTCTACACTGAGGGGGTCTGCACCGATGGAGCGGGGTCTGCACTGAGGGGGTCTATACTGACTCTGCTGGGGGCACCTGATGCAAGGACAGACTCTGCTGGGGCACCTGATGCAAGGAGGGACTCTGCCGGGGGCACCTGATACGAGGACAGACTCTGCTGGGGACCCCTGATGCAAGGACGGACTCTGCTAGGGGCACCTGATGCAAGGACAGACTCTGCTAGTGGCACCTGATGTAAGGATGGACTCTGCTGGTGGCAGGCGACGTGGCAGGTGACACGCTCAGGGATCCCACTGATTCGGCATTATGGTGAGTTGAATGATTTAATTTTATATTACAATGTAATAATAGAAATAATGCGCTTCAATCATCCTGACACCATAACAATCATGGTGCCGGGATGATTGGAGCGTTAACACCAGGTGTTTGGAGTATCTTTATCTGCTGATTGTTAAACTTTCTAGAATACACATATTTCTATTGTTGTGTAGGATCTGGGGCTGCTGTCCCATCATTCCTCTCTCCCCCTTTCCCTCTCCCCCTTTCCCTCTCCATCCCTCATTTGTCTCAGACTCTAACCACACCCTCTTTGAGTCACGCCCATTTAAGCCACGCCCACTATTTCACGTACACCACACCCATTTTTCGCCGCGGTGCGCCTCACGTGCCACACTCGTAGTTTTTATTGCAAAGCCACGCCTACAAACGAATGCCCCGCCCCCTAATTATTGTAAGGCTCCGCCTACAGCCAAAAAAGTGTCCCACATATTTTTTTTTTTTTTAACAATGTTGGCAACTATGTATGTGTAATAAAAAGTAGTATAATATAATCAGTAAATTAAACTATAATAATACACTACAAACAGAGCTATTGTTGAGCAAAAATACACAAGCATGCGGCCAACTTCCTACGAAAGTCCTTTAAGAGTAGTGAGGAGTATAAAAAGTGGTTCAGAGAGTGTTCATAGGTGATCTTTAAAACAGAATCTCAGTGTGCACCTTCCACCGATCAGTCCAAGTCCACCATATGAGAACACACTCCCCTCAGGGGGTTAAACTCACCAGAGCTATGAAATATATAAGCCTACGAGATATGCAGATATGCAAAGTAACACATACTGAGCGAACAAGTATGCAAATATGTTAAATGACACATACTGAGCGGACTAGTAAATGTAAAATAGCCCACATAATTAACACATAATTTCGTTTGCAACTAGACCCCATAAAGGATTTGCAACAAGTAGTGGATTTTAATAAAAAAGAAACTTGAAATGATTGACAAGGATACACAGAAAAAGAAGGCAAAGAAGTTCCATAGGGATTTGGGGGATTTTAGGTCTGGTTCTGTGTATCTTTGGCAACAGGTTAAGGCCCCAGCAATTATTGAATGTAATAGGGAGAGTGCTCAATTTGAAGGCCCTGTCAGTCGAGTAAGCAATATACCCAATGCTGCCCCGTATGTTGTCGACAACAGAAGGGATGATGGATATAGCCAACACCCAAATGATCACTCCACCCCTGTTAGAAGTAATATAGATCATGGGAGAAGTAATGAATGTAGGAATAGACCTAATAAATCCTACTACCACACACCTTCTAATAACCATTATCAAGTCCCTATTTATAACAGGTTTGACCCTTTGAGGGAAAATAGGGGTTAGAACAAGGTTCCAATCTCCCCGTCCTTTTTTAGGGAGGGGGAGAGGCTGGAAGAAATGTGGTCGGGGGTACCCTCAATGAAGGGGGAGACCTCCAGCACATTCGCAGCTGAGACAGGATTATCGGGAACCACAGCGGAGAGAACAACCGCAATGGGAGAGGGACTATACCCACCATCCCAATCAGTGGAGAGAAGGACAAGGGGGTGTAGGGCCGGACGAAGGGTCCAAAAAAAGAAGGAGAGAGCAGGACTAGGAGGCATTTTTAATTTAAGTAATGTTGTTTTATCTCATAAAGAAACTAATATCTTGCATTTGGGTTTGAAATGTGGTCTTAAAAGACTGATCAATAAATTTGATGTTTTTATTGATATACATAAATATATTAGAAAAGTAAATATCAAGAAGTACTTTTTAAACAAAAATTCCCAACCAGTCAGCACTATGGCCTCGGTGCCACTGGATAGTGGACTAAGGAACAAGTCCCTTTTTAATCCTCTTAATAGTGCGAACCAGCACATTGAGGTATTTAAAGGATTAGTGACATGTGATTTGGAACATATAGTGCCTAAAAAGAATGTAAATCCTCAGCATATATTAGATGGGATCACTATGCTTGAAAAGAGGAAAGAGATAGTCATAAGGCCCGCTGATAAAGGGGGAGGGGTAGTGATTTTAAATAAAGAATTTTATCACAACCAGCTCACTGAAATGTTGAATGATAGTAACACCTATGTAAAATTAATGAATGATCCTACTGCTCAATATGAAAAAGATCTGAGGAATTTGGTTGAAATGGGTTACTAGGCAGGAGTCTTATCTAATCGAGAAAGGAAAATGTCTTGTGCCGAGTAGCAGTAGAATCCCTACAATCTATACCCTACCTAACATCCATAAGGATTTGAATAATCCCCCCGGTAGACCGATAGTTAACAGGATTGGCTCCATCACGTCCCGGATAGGCTAGTATCTGGATAATTTCCTGCAAGGTAGTGTCATACAAACTAAGGCTTATCTTAGGGACACTAAAAGTCTCCTACAGCTTTTACAACAGGTTGATCTAACAGGGAAACAAGAACTTTATTTGGTAACAGCGGATGTGGCATCCCTTTATTCAATCATTCAGCATGATGATGCACTCTTGGCTCCTAACTGGGCTTTGTGCCAACGTGATGATTTACCACACAACCAAAAAGTTTTCATCAGGAATGCCCTGGACTTCTGTTTAAGCCATAATTTCTTTTGGTGTGATGGCCAGTTCTTTTCCCAATGTAGGGGCGTCGCTATGGGGGCTAAATTTGCCCCCAGTATAGCAAATTTGTTCAGGGGGGAGTAGGAGGATAAAATGATCTTCTCTGTCGCTCGTACCCAGCTCTTGCTATACAAAAGATACATCGACGATTTGTTTTTTATCTGGGAAGGGTCGATTGATAGCTTACAAGAATTCTTGAGGGAACTCAACTCCAATGTGAATAATATTAAACTGACTAGTAAATTTAGTCAGAGTGATATACATTTTTTGGATGTTAGTATCTTTAGACAAGGGAATAGGTTGAAGAAGCTCCTTTGGTCCTGAATAGGGACAGTCATGAATGGAGCTTCATCTCGGGTTTTCACTCCCAATATAGGGAGGTGGAAGATATCTTTGCTACCCACTGGCACATTCTACATATGGATAAAGTGCTGCATTCAGTTTTACGATGTAAACCTAAGTTTATCTATAGAAGGTCACTGAGTTTTGCGGATAAAATAGTGCGGAAAGTGTTAGATCCCCCATCTAGGCCCCCTACTTTTTGGGACAGAAATGTTTTTTTTAGTTGTAGGAGGTGCCGTGCGTGTAGGGAAGTGAATAGACCAGTGAGGGCTTTGGAAAGTTTTACATCCACCTCTAACAACAAAGAATTTACCATCAAAGAATTCATTACATGTAACACTTCCTTTGTGGTCTATGCTCTGCAATGTCCGTGTGGCCTTATTTATATAGGGCGCACTAAAAGGCCTTTGAGAGTCAGAATTGCAGAGCATATAACCGATATAAAAATAGGTTTCAAAGATCACAATGTATCGCTCCATTTTAAATTAATGCATAATCAGGATCCATCGGGCCTTAAATTTTGGGGCGTGGATCATTTAAAGCCAAAATGGAGGGGTTCAAATCTAGTCTGCGACCTGTCTAAGAGAGAGACCCAATGGATTTCTTTGGTGGATACTTTATCGCCAAAAGGGTTGAACGTCGACTTAGAAATTAATTGTTTCATAAGTGATTAAGTGATTATTGATTTTTTTAAGTAATTTTTTGAAGCAGTTTTTATTGATTATATATATATATATATCTCTATCTATATATATATATATATATATATATATATATATATATATATATATATATATATATATATATCTTTTTTAATACTGTATACATTATTGTGGTGTCTATTATGTTTTTTTATATATATGCCTCTTTTATGTATATGCCTCTTTTAAATGTATGTATATATTTATTTTTATCTGTATTCTAGTTTCTTATAAATTATTTGCCCGCAGTCTATTGGTGTATTTTTTTGAAATAAGTCACATTATGATAACCTGTTTCTATTTATTTGTATTTGGTATTGTATTTATGCTATCTCAATGAGGATTAATTTTCTTGTTAAAAGCATTACAATCAGAATTAGTTGATGTACTGGGTAACAGCATTGTATAAATTATGTGGGCTATCTTATATCTATTAGTCCGCTCAGTATGTGTTAATTATCTGGGCTAGTTTACATTTACTAGTCCGCTCAGTATGTGCCATTTTACATATTTGCATACTAGTTCGCTCAGTATGTGTTACTTTGCATATCTGCATATCTCGTAGCCCCTATGTAAAAAGTGCAGTGTGGCTGATTGTTCCTCTCCCCCTCCTGTAGGAAACCGTCACTGTTTACTTCGGCTGATGACTTGCACCTGTCGTTATGCCGAACTCGCTGTGATTGGCCATGGAGGTCTGGGCGAGGCGATTTAAGCCTGTCCGTCTGTCGTGTAGGCACGCCCTCTGTTGAAGTCAGGATATGAGGAAACGCGTCAGTGCGTGGCCTACACGACGCCGGAAGTGACGTATGCGCTCCACCGCAGCTGGATCCACAACAAGGAAGTGGTGTTCGCTCCTTGGGACATTGAGCCGGCTGATCTCTGTTACGGTGAAGTGCACGGTCTATACGCTTCCTTTGCTTGGTTGATTGCAGTGTTTTCTACGTATATCTATTGAGGGGGTTTTTTGTGTGATATGATGGGTTTTCATTCAATAAACAGGATTACGCTATGTGCGCTTTTCTTTTGTTATTGATTTATTTTGAGCCCTGATCATCTGTGAATCCCCCGGAGTGGTGTTGGCAGCAGCTTGTGGCTTAGATGTTTCTTCCCTTGGAGGCTTATATATTTCATAGCTCTGGTGAGTTTAACCCCCTGAGGGGAGTGTGTTCTCACATGGTGGAATTGGACTGACCGGTGGAAGGTGCACACTGAGATTCTGTTTTAAAGATCACCTATGAACACTCTCTGTTGGACACATGCTTGTGTGTTTTTGCTCAACAATAGCGCTGTTTGTAGTGTATTATAATAGTTTAATTTACTGATTATATTATACTACTTTTTATTATAATTTGTTTATGGTTTAAACGGCTGCTTTTAATAATATACTATTTTAATCTCTTGCCTTCTTTGTGATAGCAAATTGGGCGATACATGTATTTGTACCAATAGGTTCTGTTTCTGCTTTTGAGCAACATTTTTTCCCTGGCGCTGAGAGGTGTACTTTGGGCCCGTGTGAACACCTTTGTCTATAATTATGTATGTGTATCCAGTTAGTTTAAGAGTCCAACACACCGTTCCTTATCAGCTATTTCCTTGCTTTCCTTTTCTGTTAGCACAGTGTTTTGTGATCAGAGGAGAGCATTTGTAGTTCTTCTGCGGGAGATTTTTTTATATATATATATATATATATGTATATATATATATATATATCGTCAACAATCACAATGTCCTGTTGCCAATCCTCTTTCCCAAGTCCTTCAGGAGGTGGTAGGAAGTACTTCAGGGGATAATGAAAAATTCATCCAGGTAGAGGCTTATGTATCATAGTTGCAGTCATTAGATCTGAGCCCCCTGCTTCTGGGATGAGCATCCCCGCTTCTGTACCTACCGTAGCTTAACCCTACCAATATTGAGGATCTAATGATCTAAAACACCATTTACAACTCATCAGGATAATATTACTAGTAGGATGTATAATATACACATTCAATTGCGGACTGACTTACTGACTGACGACTGGGAGTCCTTCGGGTGGTTTTCAACCAATGCATAAGCTGTGTCGTATTCCATTGTGGTACAGTAAGATATAACCTGTTTTCAGGAATACACTACCCCACACTAGGAATTGCTTGCATGACTTTGGCCTTATGGGTGATCTGTGTGTTTCTATTAGGTATACGTAGGGGGTGCTCTTATACTAGGGGAGGGATTCGGTCTGCAGACTGTGTGATTTATTTGTCCCCTCCCATTCTGTGAGGGGGCCTCTTATAAATACATCATTTACACAGTTTGTGTTTTTTAGCCTTTGGGCTCGGTTAGACCACTGGGGAGAACCCCCTTTATTTTTTCTTGGGGGCCTTCCCCTCTGGCCTAATATATAGGGGGATATAGGGGTCGGTGCGATTTTTTTTTTACTAAAAATATGTAGAAGAATACGAATCAGCCTAAACTGAGGAAAAAAAATGTCTTTTTAAATATTTTTCGGGGATATTTATTATAGCAAAAAAGTAAAAAATATTGAGTTTCTTTCAAAATTGTTGCTCTTTTTTTTGTTTATAGCGCAAAAAATAAAAACTGCAGAGGCGATCAAATACCACCAAAAGAAAGCTCTATTTGTGGGGAAAAAATTACTTCAATTTTATTTGGGTGCAACGTCGCATGACCGTGCACTTGTCAGTTAAAGCGACGCAGTGCCGAATCGCAAAAAGTGCTCTGGTCTTTGGCCAGCCAAATGGTCTGGGGCTTAAGTGGTTAAAAATATATATTTTTTTGCATTGATACATGTCCCCCAGGGGAGTACCCATGCCTCTATACCCCTTTTATGGCAAATAAATTGAATATACAGTGCCTTGCAAAAGTATTCACCCCCCTTGGCTTTTTACCTATTTTGTTACATTACAACCTTTAGTTCAATGTTTTTTTAATCTGAATGATATGTGATGGATCAGAACACAATAGTGTAAGTTGGTGAAGTAAAATTATTCACCCCCTTTGTTATGAAGCCCTTAAAAAGCTCTTGTGCAACCAATTACCTTCAGTCACATAATTAGTGAAATTATGTCCACCTGTGTGCAATCCAAGTGTCACACGATCTGTCATTAATTATACACACCTTTTTGAAAGGCCCCAGGGGCTGCAACACCTAAGCAAGAGGCACCACTAACCAAACACTGCCATGAAGACCAAGGAACTCTCCAAACAAGTAAGGGACAATGTTGTTGAGAAGTACAAGTCAGGCTTAGGTTATAAAAAAATATCCGAATATGCCTAGGAGCACCATCAAATCTATCATAACCAAATGGAAAGAACATGGCACAACAACAAACCTGCCAAGAGATGACCGCACACCAAAACTCACGGACCGGGCAAGGAGGGCATTAATCAGAAAGCACAGAGACCTAAGGTAACCCTGGAGGAGCTGCAGAGTTCCACAGCAGAGACTGGAGTATCTGTACATAGGACAACAATAAGCTGTATGCTCCATAGAGTTGGGCTTTATGGCAGAGTGGCCAGAAGAAAGCCATTACTTTTAGCAAAAAACAAAATGGCACGTTTTGAGTTTGCGAAAAGGCATGTGGGAGACTCCCAAAATGTATGGAGGAAGGTGCTCTGGTCTGATGAGACTAAAATTGAACTTTTTGGCCATCAAAGAAAACACTACTCTGGCGCAAACCCAACACGGTTCAAGCATCCTTGCCCCTTGTGTCACAGTGGTGCAGACAGACCATTAACAGGTCAGCATCCTTATTAATCACACAAACTTCCTGCTCCAACTCTTCCTACTATCTCTTAAAACTCCTAGAGCAGAAATGCTAAAACATTTTGAATGAATGAATGAATGATTTGTAAAGCGCTGCAAATGCGAACTGAATCGCCTCAAGGCGCTAATGCTAATTCATTTGGGTCATTCCCCTAAGGAGCTAAACCAGGAACTCCAGACATGCCCTATTCAGTTGTAGATTAGTGGTTGGAAGGAGCAATGTAATTTTTTAAAAATTGGATCAGTGTATCTTACTGATTCAGCAAGGGCCCTTGAGCTCTACTAAGTCTGCAGGGCTGCATCCTGGTTGTCTCACTATGCACTCACGTGCCATATTCCAGTGCAAAAGTCAACTTCTCTGCATTCCTATCAGACTTTCAACCGCCACATCTTTCTTTTGGACACCCAGTGTCACACTGTGCAATGCAGTAGAACCTCATAAAGCTTGTAATGATGATGTAGCTACCTAATATCAAGAGAGATTCAAATACTTTTACCATCTGTGTATATCTAAACCCAAAAACAAAAATGTAATATATTACATCTTACCAGAACTTAGAAGTGATAATTGCATTAGTTTCCTTTTTTTCAGGTTAAGAACATGTTTAGCAAGTACAGAAAATACCTGTGTATATATCCCTGATGCAGCTAAAACACACCAATGATAGGTATCAATGATAGGTATCAGCTCCAAAATTTGTACAAAACAAAGTCCACAAGGGAAATGGGGAGGAGAGAACACCGGGGCTTTGTGATATCAAAGGAAAATATAACATGTCACGTAGCATAAAAGACAAGTATTTTATTGGAAAATATTAAAATGACACCTGTAAACACTATAGGGGGAAGTAAATGTAAATGTTGTTGACAAACAGTAAAAGAAAAGTTTCATACAACATATAGCAATATTCCTGATTGTAAGATTCCAAGAAGACTTTTTCATAGAAGTACATGGTACAGCAGGCACATATCAGGAATATCATGTGTTGGGGTAACAAACGCTTTAAGCTTTAACCACTTCTCTACCGGCCCATAGTAATATGACGCCCGTAAGAGGGATCACCCATCCTGGGCGGGGGTCATATGACGCCCTGGGCTTCCCGGCCGCCTAGGGGACGGGTGAGCATGCCCGCCGCATTGCCCTGGACCCGGTGCACGTCCCAGGCAGCCGCGATGTCCGCCGGGCACCCGTGATTGCCCCTTAAACGAGTAGGACCAGTCCTGTCAGGTGAGAAGAGACCGATGGTGTGTTCCGTGTACAGAGGAACACCGATCGGTCTCCTCCCCTTGTGAGTCCCCACCCCCTACAGTTATGCCCTGTACACACGGTCGGATTTTCCGACAGAGAAAGTGCGATCGGATTGTGTTGTTGGAAATTCTAATTGTGTGTGTGGGCTCCATCGGAATTTCCGACACACAAAATTTGAGAACAAGCTATAAAATTTTCGGACAACAAAATGCGATCCTTTAAATTCCAATCGTGTGTAGACAAATCCAACGCACAAAGTGCCACACATGCTCAGAATAAATTAAGAGACGAAAGCTATTGGCTATTGCCCCGTTTATAGTCCCGACGTACGTGTTTTACGTCACCGTGTTCAGAACGATCGGATTTTCCTGACAACTTTGTGCGACCGTGTGTATGCAAGACAAGTTTGAGCCAACATCTGTCGGAAAAAATCTGATGGATTTTGTCGTCGGAATGTCCGAACAATGTCCGATCGTGTGTACAGGGTATTAGGATGACTCCCTAGGAAACATAACGAACCCCTAGATCACCCCCTAGTGTTAACTCCTTCCCTGCCTATCACATTTACACAGTAATCAGTGCAATTTTATAGCACTGATCGCTGTATAAATGTGAATGGTCCCAAAAATGTGTCAAAAGTGTCCAATATGTCTGTCGCAATGTCACGGTCACGAAAAAAAATGCAGATCACCGTCATTACTAGTAAAAAAAAAAAAAAAATGCCATAAATCTATCCCGTATTTTGTAGACGTTATAACTTTTGCGCAAACCAATCAATATGCGCTTATTGCGATTTTTTTTTTTTACCAAAAATATGTAGAAGAATACATATCGGCCTAAACTAAGGAAAAATTTTTTTTTTTTTTTTTTTAAATTGGGATATTTATTATAGCAAAAAGTAAAAAATATTGTGTTTTTTTTCAAAATTGTCGCTCTTCTTTTGTTTATAGCGCAAAAAATAAAAACCACAGAGGTGATCAAATACCACTAAAAGAAAGCTCTATTTGTGGAAAAAAAAGGACATCAATTTTGTTTGGGTGCAGTGTTGTATGACCACGCAATTGTCATTCATAGTGCGACAGCGCTGAAAACTAAAAATTGGTCTGGGCAGGAAGGGAGTGAAAATGCCCTGTATTGAAGGGGTTAAACTGGGCTTAAAAAAAAATTAATCTGTTAACATATCATTTTGATCCATCCATCATGCTATGAACTTGTTGGAAAATTTCCACTCAATCAGTGCATGCAGCCAGCGCATCGCTGATCAATGTATTCTTAATGTGGGGGAGTCCTGCTGTCAGAATACAATGAGACAGCAGGGAGGTTGACCGAATATAAAATACTGAGCCATGTATGGCCTGCTTTAAAGACTACATACACAAATCAATAGCAATTCAAATGGTTACCAGTTTTACGCCACATTATGTCACCAGGGGGCAGTCTAGGACTTGCATTTGCTATGACTTCAACTGATCGCTATAAGTAAGAGAGAGGAAGAACTACTGGACTCTTTTGGACTCTTTTTACTTTGGATGCTAAAACCAATCATGAAGTCAGATGTGTAAGTAATGGGTTTACCCACCTAGTGTTGTGCATGATAAAGTGTATCTATCTATTCTTAGTTATGTGGCTGCATTGTTGTTTTTTTTTTTTTTTTTTTTTCACTACAGATTCTTTACATCACTGATAATTTTCATACTTCAATACATTTTATTTTTATATTTAACAGACCATTTTGGAGCAAAGAAACAGAAGTTCACTGTTAGGGTTTACATATACTTTAGAAGGCCATTACACCCATGATTAATAATTGGGTTATTTATACAAGTTTTTTAATCACTTCAGCCCCGGAAGGTTTTACCCTCTTAATGACCATGCAGCACTGCATTATTTTAACTGACAATTGCGCGTTCATGCGACACTGTACAAAAATTCAGATTGATGTCGTTTTTTTCCCCCCCACAAATAGAGCTTTCTTTTGGTGGTATTTGATCACCCCTGTGATTTTTATTTTTTGCACTATAAACAAAAAAAGAGCCACAATTTTGAGAAAAAAACCCAATATTTTTTATTTTCTGCTATAAAACACATCCAATAAAAAAAAATGTAAAAAATCAACTTTCTTCATCAATTTAGGCCAATATATATGCTGCTACATATTTTTGGTAAAGAAAATCCCAAAGAGCGTATATTGATTGGTTTGTACAAAAGTTACAGCGCCTACAACCTACGGGATTTTCTTATGGCATTTTTGTTTATTTATTTTTTTACTTGTATTGTCGGCGATCAGCAATTTTTAGGACTGCGACATTGTGGCGGACAAATCGGACACCTAACTGACACTTTTGACACTTTTTTGGGGACCAGTGAAATTATTACAGTGATCAGTGCTAAAAATATGCACTGTTAGTATACTAATGACACTGACAGGGAAGGGGTTGACATTAGGGGCGATCAAAGGGTTAACTGTGAGCCTAGCTGGTGCTTGCTAACTGTGTGGCGGTTGCTCCGTCTGGGTGAAGACAGAAATCGGTGTTCCTGTTTATGTAAACAAGGCAGATCGCCGTTCTGCCTCTTTCGTGCCTCTGGTGGCACGTACGTGTCCCCCCAGTGTCTATTGCATGAAATCACGTACAGGTACAAGATTTCATGCAATAGAGCCAACCTGCTGCAGTACAAATACGTTAGGTGGTCAACAAGTGGTTAATCCAATGTTTTGTTATGTCCCACAAGTAATAAGGATTAAGTACCTATGTATGTACTCCTTTTACAGCAGCTACTTAAAAATCTCCCTCTCCCTTGTCTTAGCTTCACTGTTTTAATGGTCACAGACCTGCAACAATTCTGCAGCCAGTGAAAGTGTGGTTATTAGTGGTAGCCTTACATTTTTTTTTATTGTTCCTTTTATTCCTACTTTGCACACATCTTTCAACTTTACAGGTATTGTATCGTAGACATATGGTGTATATGCCTGTGAGTAATGGAATAATATTCCCTTTCTGTGTAAGACTTAGGCAAGCCATACATGATTCTTTTTTGGTTGAAAAAAAAAAAAACGATTCTCCCATCCACACATTTGATGTGGGTGGTGGAATCACTCCTGCAGAGCTATAGTATTGAGCCAGCAGGGAGCCTTTCCCGCTGTCAGAATACAATGATCAGTATTGCCGGCTATAGCCACCGGCACTGATAATTTGGGAAAAAACCAACAGGCTGGTTGTACACAAATCGCTCAATAGATCAAGTTGTGTACAACCAGCTAGCCCATACATGGTTCAAAAATCTGCCGGATACTGCTGAACTGGCCAAATTTCGATCCATGTATGGCCTGCTTTAAAGGACCTAAATTGAGTGAAATGCGTAGACTGACAGACCTTCTCTTTGGAAGTTGATCTAGTGCAGTGGTCTCCAAACTGTGGCCCTTTGCTTGCCTTTATCTGGCTCTTGGGGCACATTTCCTCCCACTGAGGCATAGTTAATGTTACTGACTTCAACAACAGGGCACTATTTCTCCCACTGACACCAATGATAGGGCACTATTCCATCCACTGACCTCAATGATGAGGCACTATTTCTCCCACTGACACCAAGGAAGGGGCGCTATTCCTCTCACTGACACCAATGATGGAGCACTATTCCTCCCAGTGACACCAATAATGGGGAACTATTCCTCCCACTGACATCAAAGATGAAGCACTATTGCTCCCACTGATACCAATAATGGGGCACTATTCCTCCCACTAACACAATGATGAGGCACTATTTCTCCCACTGGCACCAATGATGGGGCACTATTCCCCCCACTGATACCAACAATGGGGCACTATTCCTCCCACTGATACCAACAATGGGGCACTATTCCTCCCCCTAATGCCAAAGTTGCACTGTTTACTCCCGCGGACGCCAGGAATATTTCTTCTCCCGCTGGCCACAGGTTTGGCCCCCTAAAGCCTGAAGGACAGTAAACTATCCCTTTGTTTCTAATGTTTGGAGACCCCTGATCTAGTGGTTTCAGAAAGTAAAGTCAGTGCCTCAAAAAAATATGCAGATCAGAAATTCTGACTTCTCTCCAGTTTTGCAATCTGAATGATTAGTTCAGGCAATTAACATGGAAAGTACTAAAGCCAGAGTCAACTAAGCTAGTAGAGTTTAAAAATGGACGTCCCCTTTATTTTTCTCAATATAGGTTTGTTAGAAGACAAAAAATATTACCAAGAACAATCGCAAAAAGGCTTAACATACTTTTGCTTTTCTCCCAAGGTCTCACTGCACATATCGAAGTTGTCCGGATTGTATTTGACCCTAAAGTTATAACTTACGCAGACTTACTGAAGTTGTTCTGGGAGAACCATAACCCAACTGAAGGTACATTACTTGTTCATGCATATTTAAAATAGGGTGGTCATCAGTGAAGAATCCCTTGATTGGAAACTTTCAATAAACATTTTTTAAGTAATTTTATTTATCATTAATTATGTTCAGTACTAGAAAAATGAAAAAACAACAAAAACTTTTTTTTACCATTTGCAGCCAGAAGAGGGAGCTATATGTAGAAATAGAAGCAGCCTCTTTGCAGCTCTTGTGTTAAAAGTAGACCTGAATAGCAGACAAGCTCCCTTCCTCTAACTGGTAATGTTTTATGCAAGCAGTGCTGGGCTTTCTTGCAAGAAAGCCCAGCAGGCTTTGCAAATGGTGTGTCATAGTAATGATAATTATTACCCAGTAAGGTTTGTTTAAAAAGATTTTAAATAATGTTATGAATATATAATATACAGTTATAAACTTAAAGTATAACAAAAGGCAAAACTTCTTTTCATTTTCTGGATAGAGTGGAGAAGGATTTGAACAACTGTCAGTTGTTAATGCTGTCTGTGACCCCCGTTAGGGAGATTCACCCTCTCTATTTGTTCTGTTTACCATTATCCCCAAAGTGAAAGAAATTTCCAAATTTTGGGTTGTCACCAAAAAAGGAGGAGAGGGGAAACCGCCCAAGGGGAACGTTAGTTCTGATGACCTTGTTGACGACGAGGGATTCTAGCACTTTGAATGGACGTCTTCTCACTTCCTGTTTTTGGCTATGGACAAGAAATAAAGGGAAATTTCCCCAAAGGAACGCAGATAGTAAGGGCTATAACTCTTCCTTACTGAATTCAAAATAAAAAAAAGGTGAGCTTTTTTACCTAAAATAGAATGACCTAAAACCATCATAAGAATTATCAACCAGCAGGGAATCAGAAAAGAGCACACAAGTCTATTAAACTTAAGTTTTTATTAGATATAAGGCGGTAAAATTGGAAATCCATATTACAGCCTCACTTTTTTTGGAATCAGTCTTTTTAATACTCTTTATTACTTTATTACTATTACATTTATTACTCATAAAATCTTTTGAAAGTAAACACAACTGAACTTGCTGATTGTTCTTGAAAGCGTTTCACCCACAGCAAAGTGGCTTCCTTAGTTTTGATGAATAATCATTAAGCTCTGGTTCACACCAGTGAGATTTGTCATGACAGTTCAAAATCGCATGACAAGTTACATTCCATTGCGGCAATGGAACCCTTCCAATCGTTGCAACTCAAGTTGTAGCGACTTTGAAGAAGGTTTCTGCACTACTTTTTTGCGATTTCATTGTGGCTTGCATTGACTTCTGTTAAATGGAGTCACAAGCCGCAATGAAATGGCACATCAAAATCGCACTGATCGGCAGCTTTGAAATTGCTCTGAAGTAGCAAAGACAAGTGTGTCTAGAAAATGTAGTGGTTTGGATGTGTCATTGCCATCATCCCGTAAAATATTTCAAAATCTACACAAACCTCTGTTTGGGATTTTTAAGGCAATGAAAGCAATAAATAAATAAAAAATCATTTATTTTAATTTAAATATATATAAATACATGAAGAAAAAATTGATACGTAGAATTTCATCATTGCACAAACATTACACAGTATTAAAAGTACAATGCATATTGAAAAAAATGAATGGTGTCATCAAGTAGCAGAATTCCAATTCTGCTACTTGATGTCACCTCTTTGAAATTGTGGTGATTGTATCTTGTAGTATGATGTATCACATTCTTCCATTCATTTTTTTCAATATGCATTGTACTTTTAATACTGTGTAATGTTTGTGCAATGATGGAATTCTACTTATCATTTTTGCTTCATGTATTTATATATATTTATATTTAAAATAAAACATGATTTTTTATTTATTTATTGCTTTCATTACCTTAAAAATCCCAAACAGAGGTTTGTGTAGATTTTGAAGACAAGTGTGTCTTGCCTACAGTCATGCATGGTGGTGGGAGTGTCATGGTCTGGGGCTGCATGAGTGCTGCCGGCACTGGGGGAACCATGAATGTCAACATGTACTGTGACATACTGAAGCAGAGCATGATCCCCTTGCTTCAGAGACTGGGCCGCAGGGAAGTATTCCAACATGATAACGACCCAAAACATACCTCCAAGACGACCACTGCCTTGCTAAAGAAGCTGAGGGTAAAGGTGATGGACTGGCCAAGCATGTCTCCAGACCTAAACCATATTAAGCATCTGTGGGGCATCCTCAAATGGAAGGTGGAGGAGCGCAAGGTCTTCAACATCCACCAGATCTGTGATGTTGTCATGGAGGAGTGGAAGAGGACTCCAGTGGCAAACTGTGAAGCTCTGGTGAACTCCATGCCCAAGAGGGTTAAGGCAGTGCTGGAAAAAAAAGGTGGCCACACAAAATATTAACACTTTGGGCCCAATTTGGACATTTTCACTTAGGGGTGTACTCACTTTTGTTGCCTTTGATTTAGACATTAACGGCTGTGTGTTGAGTTATTTTGAGGGGGCAGCAAATTTACACTGTGTACACTTACTACTTTACATTGTAGCAAAGTGTTATTTTTTTAGTGCTGTCACTTGAAAAGATATAATAAAATATTTACAAAATGTGAGGGTGTACTCTTTTTTGTGAGATACTGTACATACAGAAGAGATCTGGAAACAATATTTCTTGCAGGATTAACAGGTATATTTTCATACTTAAAAAGAAATTAAAACTGGTAAATTGCAATATATTATTTTGTTTTTCCACTTTAGACGTACTTTCGATGCAGTTGTGTTTGATTTACTCCCACTAGACAGCCCAAGATGTTAATGACTGGAAGCCTTCATAGACATTATTCATGATGCTCTCTGCCAATCCTTTCACTGGCTTCCACTACCCCACTGTATAAAATTCAAAATACTAACCACAACATAAAAGGCCATCCACAACATCGCCCCCAGTTACATCACCAACCTCATCTGCAGATATCACCCAAATTATCCTCTCCACTCCTCCCAAGACTTCCTGCTCTCTAGCTCCCTTGTTGCCTCCTCTCATGCTCACCTCCAGGACTTCTCCAGAGCCTCTCCCATCCTCTGGAACTCCCTGCCCCAGTATATCCAGTCAGCCCCCACCCTGTCTGCCTTTAGGCGATACCTGAAATCTTACTTATTTAGGGAAGCCTACTCCATCTCCACCTAAGAAATGTACCCAAGCCACTTCCAGCAGATCACCTCCTGCAGCTATTACCTTTTGTACCACCTCCCCCTCCCTTTCGATTGTAAACTCAACAAGCAGGGCCCTCCTGTCCCTTCTGTATTGAACTGTATTGTATTGTCCCCCCTCTACATTGTAAAGTGCAGCATATAAATCCCATATAATACCAATAATAATATTAATAATGATGCTTCATATTTCCATGTTTTTACAACTTGAATTAAACTTAGTAGATTATATAACCAGATCGTAACTTATCAGATTTAGCTGAACAAGGTTTTTTAAGTGTGTTTTTTTTTTTTTAAAGCTTTACCATAAGAGTATCATTGTTTTCTAACATGACACTCCATCTGTCACTGCAGGAATGAAGCAAGGGCAGGATGTCGGCAGTCAGTACCGCTCAGTGATATTCACCTATGGAGATCAACAGAGAGAAGCAGCTCTTTTATCAAAGGAGACCTTCCAGAAGGTAAACACTCTGCTATCTACATTCATACATTCCATAGAACAAGTTTGGTCTGTTGGTCAGGAACCAAAGTGGGGACTCCCTGAATTTTATTTACATATGTCTAAATCAGTGGTGTCAGACTAGTGACCCAGTGCAGTCTAAAGTCCTTCCCCTGAAGTCTTTGTTCTTTTTTTTCTCTTTCCTTCTCTGTTTCTACAAAGTTGAAGAAGTAAATGAGGTGTCCAGCAGTGGACATCAAAGCTGATTCCAGCCCTTCACTGGGCAATGCTACCGCTCATAACTTCTTATGGTGATTACAGTGGCACTGTTGGCTTGGTACCAAGGCTGGATTCACCATTAGGCAAGGTTCACCCTTCTGCGGGTGCAGGACTGAGTGTAAATTGCATGCTTTCCCGCATCTGCAGCAATAACATGCTGCTGTTAGAAGAAGCATGGGGGTGTCATTAAGTCACTGCACCATTACACTTTTTTCGCACCTGCCTCTAGGGCCGGGCTATTTAGCTGGGACCAGAGAAATTTTGGATTCCTGGCCAAAAGGCCTGCTGTGGTATTGCACCATGGCATTTTAGCACTTATCCCCTTTCATTCCTGCCTCTTTTTTGTGTGTTTGTCACGTTTGTCACTTTTGCATTGTAAACTTTTCACTGCACGATTAGTAGGGTGTAGGTCTTTGGGCCTGCCCTGAAAGTCTTCGGAGGGTTTGGATATGGCCTTCTGGCTAGGTTCACTGTCTCTCATGGGGTGACCCTTAGGGAGACCCCATGGGGTTGGTCTGTTTTGGCAGACCTCCAAGAGAACGGGGTCCACATTGTTTCGGCTAGGTGGGCCAGTGAGTACCTCAGTCCCTGTCAGGAGCCTTGTGCCCCAGAGATCAGGGTAAGGGTCCTTCCTCTTTAGAGGAGGTCCATGTGTACACCATGTGCACATTTTTTGTTCTCGCGTTTTGTGTGTGTACTTTTTTTTTGCACTGGGTGTTAGTCCGAGTGTGTTTCACACACCACGGCTTTAAAAAAATGGGGGTGCCATTATTTATTAATGGCACCCACACATACTGGAAATCTAATAAACAGGCTGCTGTGCCTGCACAAACATGGCCACCGGGAAACAGGCTTAGTGTGATCCTAGCATAGGGCACAGTAGATACGTGCCTATAGATGGCAGGGGTAAAAAGTCAGCTTTTCCCTGTATAATTAATATACAATAATCAATATTGAACCCTACGGACTAAGCCTGGGGTGCCATTAAAGTTCATGTGCGTGTAAAGGCAGGTGTCCCAATACTTTTGGTAATATAGTGTATTTGTATTAGGCTACCGCATGAGACACCAAAAAGCGATATTGATCTCTTATAACTCGGAGATCACGTCAATCTGGTAAGAGGCTATGGGGTTGATTTACTAAAACGAGAGTGCAAAATCTGGCGAAGCTCTGCATAGAAACTGATCAGCTTCCAGGTTTTATTGTCAAAGCTTAACTGAACACGCTGGTTTCTATGCACAGCTGCACCAGATTTTGCACTCTCCAGTTTTAGTAAATCAACCCCAATATCATTTTACAGGCACTTTGGAGCACTGAAGCACTTTGTGTGATTGGAGCACCTGGGACTTGCAGAAGAGCACTATAGATTTGTTTGAAAAAAAAACTACACTACAATTTTTATGAACTTTTTTCAGTTAATATGAACTGTGTGTTATGAATTTTTATGTGAGATTTTGATCATTTGTAAGCACAAGTTATATTGTGATTTTCATTTTATGTTATGAAATAATATTTTGCAAATATTCATGAGGTTTTTGAAATGTTCAACTTTATTTATATGTGATCAATAATTTTTGCATGTATTAGACCTATTGCTTTTTTTATATACCAGGGGATGAATAATTTATTTTCAAAATGATCATGAATTATATAAGTTAGATTCAGACACTGTCAACTGTTGACCTGGGTGCAATACTTTTCTTTCTTTTTTTTTCTTTTAGCAACATTGATACTTGAACACAGCCAGACAGGGATTCTAGCATTACCGCCACTGGTATTTACTAGGGATGCACCCATACCAATACCGGTATTGATATCGGTGCCAATACCAAGCATTTGTGCGAGTATCGGTACTTGCCCAAATGCTCCCGATACCGAAACCAATACTTTGCGGTGTGATTTGCATCAATACAAAATGACTGGGTGCAAATTGCACTACAAAGAATCGCATGCAATTTGTTCAGGAATGTGGTGCGATTCCTGTCCAAATCGCATTAGATTTTGCCCACTTCTCCTGTGTGTGTGTGTGTATAGAAAGGGATGAAAGCGCCATCTAGTGCGCAGTTTAAACAATGTTAGAACTCACAGTACAAAGAGCCTGCATGCACAGGCTGCTGGAGGTGCTCACAGGGCTGGAGATGTAGAGGCAGTCCGCCCCCAAGCTGACATCACTTCCGTCCTATACCCACGAGGTCCTGGAACTTCTCCTCCAGCCCTGTGAGCACCTCCAGCGGCCCTGATTTGCTACATCAGCGGACCGGGGACACCTATGTAAAATATTTTGCATGTGGCCAGATGTCCTGTGAGATCTAACAATTTGTAAACTGCCCACTTCCCTTTTTATACACACACATATACAGGAGAAGTGGACGAAATTGCATGCGATTCAGCCAGGAATCGCACTGCATTCCTGTTCAAAATTGCATGCGTTTCTTTGCAGTGCGATTTTGCTCCAATTTTGTTCGTGATGACGCAAATTGCACCGCAAAGTAATCCAAAATTTTTAATTGTTTATTGCAGTTTTTCAGCAAAGTTGATGGCTTCATGGAAGGCCCATTAAATGTAGCGAGCACCTTGTTTCTTCATGTTAGAAATACGGTGCCCCGGCTTATAAAGAAAAGCAGACCATTCACTGATTTATAAATGTTTCCAGAACAGATGTATTAACTAGCTGCTCTATAATTACAGGAGCTGAACCGCGTCAGCCTGGGCACCATCGCCACAGAGATCCGTCCAGCTCCGGCGTTTTATTATGCAGAGGATTATCACCAGCAATATCTGCACAAAAACCCAGATGGCTACTGTGGCTTGAAGGGAACCGGTGTCAGCTGCAATCTCTAGGGACCCGAGGATACGGTCTCTTTTATAGGGTTAGCTGCATTTGTGCATTTAATAAAATATATGCTACACAACCTAACTTGCTGTCCTATAGTCAGTGTTCTGCTGCTTAGTTCCATTTTATCTGATATTAACCAAAAGTACATAAAAGAACTGTCTTTGGTGCTATAACAACCAATACGCTTCTCCCTATCATGTAACTGCCATTTTATTAAAGAAAAAAAAATAAATATATATATAATATATATATATATTTTATATATAAAAAATGAAGAAAATTTGGAGTTGTTACTTTAGTGACCAATTAACCACATCAGCCCCAGAAGATTTCACCTCCTGACCAGAGCACTTTTTGCGTCGCTTTAACTGACAACTGCGCAGTCGTGCGACGTTGTACCCAAACAAAATTGACACCCTTTCTTTTGATGGTATTTGATATTTTTTTTTTTTTGCGCTATAAACAATAAAAGAGCGTCAATTTTGGAAAAAAAGCAATATTTTTTTACTTTTTGCTATAATAAATATCCCCCAAAAATATATAAAAAAACACATTTTTTCCTCAGTTTAGTCCGATATGTATTCTTCTACATATTTTTGGTAAAAAAAAAATCGCAATAAGCGTATATTGACTGGTTTGCGCAAAAGTTATAGCGTCTACAAAATAAGGGATAGTTTATGGCATTTTTATTATTAATTTTTTTTAGTAATGGCGGCAATCTGCGATTTTTATCAGGACTGCGACATTATGGCGGACATATCGAACACTTTTGAGACCATTTTTTGACCATTGTCATTTATACAGCGATCAGTGCTATAAAAATGCACTGATTACTGTGTAAATGGCACGGGCAGGGAAGGGGTTAACCACTAGGGGGCGATGAAGGGGTTAAGTGTGCCCTAGGGAGCGATTCTAACTGTGGGGGGGTGGGGTGGGCTTCCACTCACCTGACAGCGATCACTGCTCCCGATTACAGAGAGCAGTGATCTCTGTCATGACACAAGGCAGAATGGGGAAATGCCTTGTTTACATAGACACTTCCCCGTTCTGTGGCTCTGTGACACGATCGCCGGAGGACCAGCAGACATTGAGTCCGTGGGCCCCGCGGGCATGGTCACGCTGTACGCGCTGCATGCGCGCCCGCTAGCCCCGCCATTTAAAGGGGACGTACAGGTACGCCCATTTGCCCACCGCTGCCTTTGTGCCGACTTATATCGGCGCACAGCATTCGGCAAGTGGTTAAATTTCATCTTTTGGACATAGAGTTAGAAGTGTTTGGCAGTAGTAGGTGACAATGGTATGTAACCTTTCTAACGCAAAAAAAAAGGCAGTAAAAACGATTTAATAGAAAAAAATAATCTTTGAATGACAAAAAGGGGTTAGCTTTATCCAAGGCAAATAGGTTTGTTTACTTTGCATGGGAATTTGCACTTGCAAAGGAATTTTCCCTTAGCTTAGTGAATGTGGTGAAAATTCACTTTGCAAAGACTACCCAATCACTTGCTAGGAAAAAAAAGGATTACATATGATTGGATGATGGCAGTTAGCAGAGCTTCACCACATTCGCTGAGCTAAGATAAAATCCCCTTGCAAAGTGAAAATTCTCTTTAGGCTTTTAGTAAATTAACCACAAAGAGTTTGGCTGGTCCCTATTGGCATCACTATCACTTTTGTTCTGATTTTGTTTTTCTGGCTTTGAATAGGCCTCAATCAGTTGTTTAAGCCATTTTCATTCAGCCCTACTGTGTTTTTTTTTTTTTTTTTACTCCTTTATAAGAGCCAGTTCCAGTTTTAGTACTAGTGGTCACTGTATTTAAATGCTGTAATCACATTTACAGTATATACATTTGTTGGAGCATGCTGAGAAGCAATAATAGTACATCAACAAAAGGGCACATATGTCATGTATATAAAAGAAAAGAGCTTTTTGTTTGGTACTGTACAGGAATGACCCAGATGTGCAGAACAGATGCAGAATGTTAAAAAAAAAACAAATATCTCATTGAAAAATCCTCATTTACAAGCATTGTCAGTGTGCAGTGCAGTCTGTGCAAGCTTCTTTGTACTTTACTAACAACTTGTCATGGCAGATAATCAAATATTGTAAAAAAAAAAATGCGTTTTGTCCGTTTTGTTGCGTCCCGCTACAGACTCCTGAAATATTCTTTTTAGCCAAAATATTCTTTTTAGCCAACCGGGATTGTTAAAATATTGCTGGTGGCTTTAGACGGTAAACACAACTATGGAATATTTGTGTTATGTCAACTGAATTGAGTTTGGATAGTGCTGTGTGAGCAGAGCTGTATTCCGTGGACACAGCTGTGTCTATATTTCTGCATGGCAGTAAGCAATAAGTCGCTACAGTCAATGCTTAGTAAACACAAGTAATTGTACTATACAGTACACTGTTGATTTTATTTTATGAATATCTGATTTCACATTATTTGTGGTCAGGTATGAACTCCTTTTGGACTGCTCAGAGCCAGGCACCAGGTTTTTATTAACTGTGAAATTCACTGCAGTGCAATTCCTTTGCTGTGTCAGCTCAAATCCATTGATCGCTCTCAGGACGCTGACCAAAACTCAACCAAGTAGTGGAAGAAAGCTTCAGCTCTGCTCTCCACCCACAGTAAAGGTCCTTCAGATGTGTTTCCCCCCTAGTGGGCCTAATTGTTGAGGTTAACAGCCTGAAAAGCTGTTTTCTACCATCTGCACCAGTACATTACATACAATGTTGGCTGATATCAGTGATAGGAGCATTAGAGCAGAACTTTTTTTATGTTTATCTACAAGCCTATACTCCGACACACTATAGCTGGGTACACAATGGCCAAATGTCGGGAGACATCAGCCTAGGGTTGCCACCTTTTCTTCAAGTCAAACCCGAACACACAGCATCTTTTTTATAGTATAAACTATACATGTATTTTGCAATGAAATAACATTTCTAATCATATAAAGTTAATCACAAGAGTCCCCCTTTACATCACAGTCAACAGAGTTCCCCTTTTACATCTGAATCCGCAGAGTTCCCCTTTTACATCTGAATCCGCAGAGTTCCCCTTTTACATCTGAATCCGCAGAGTTCCCCTTTTACATCTGAATCCACAGAGTTCCGCTTTTACATCTGAACTCGCAGAGTGCCCTTACACTGTAAGTGGGGACTCTGCAGACTCTGATGTAAGAGAGAACTCTGGGGACTCTAACATAAGGGATGCTCTAGGAACCCTGATTTAAGGGGGAACACTGAGAACTCTGATAAACGGAGAGGACTCTGTGTAAGGGGAACACTGTGGCCTCTGTTGTAAAGGGGAACTGTGATATAGGGGGTGCTCTGAGAACCCTGATTTACCTTAGTGTACTCACTCAGAGGCAGGAGAGAGAAGGGGGGAGACTTCAGTCACAGGCAGGGATGGATGGTGAGCTCACTCACCCCTTGGCAGTCAGCACCTCTCTTCTAGATGTATCTGAGGTTGCTGGACTTCAAATTTCCGGACTCCCACTTCCCTTTTCTTAGGCACAGTGTTGGGGATTGGAGCATGGGTAGACACAGAGGGATAGCAGATCGAGCCCTCTCTCCTCTCCCATCTGTATGTGGGGGGAACTGTTAGTGCAGTGTGAAGAGAGTGTAACAGACACTCTCAGCTTAGACAACTGCATGCAGCAACCCTGCTGGGAGGCCAGAGTCCAATCTGAATAATGTGTCCGGGTTTCAGGCAGTTTGAAACCCGGACACATGATTCCAAACCCGAACGGTCCGGGTGAATTCCGAACAGGTGGCAACCCTATATCAGCCAGGTCATAAAAAATTTGTAAGGAAAAAACAGGGAGGGGGAGGCGCTGACCTGAGTGTAATATTAAAATTATAACTTTAATAGGATAGGATTAAAAACACTTACAAGATGATAGAAGATGCATGCTCGTCAAAGTAAAGTGCAGTCCTGGCATTCCACATGGCTCTGTGGGTGTTCCGGATAGCTGGAAAGGATTGAGAAGCTGGCTGGAATGGATCACAGTGTTTCTCCAGGAGCAAAGGAACCAAGCAGCTCCACACAGACCAGCATGGACCGTGGAACAGGAAGTGATGTCACCAGCGTCTGATTGGACTATGGCAGGGCTGGAATCTTGTCAGTCAGGGCTGCAGTGATGAAAGGCTACGTGCTCGGAGCTGACTGCTCCTTCTAATTGGCCTGCCTAGTCATCTTCCTGTAATGTCCAGATCACATAAGATGAGGATCCAACTTGGAGGCGACTTCCATTAAAGTCTATGTGCACAAGTCAGATAGAAGTTGTCTTGAAGTAGTACAGTAACCTTTTCTAAAGTCCGAGCGACTTCGGTAGTGCTAATTAACCTCCCTGGCGGTATTCCCAAGTGTGGCTTGGGGTTAAATTTCATCACCATTAGCGGTAACCCCGAGCCACTCTCGGGATTGCATTGCAGGGTCCTGGTGCTGTATACTTACCTTGTCCCCGGGATCCTGCGATGTCCCCCGCTGTGTATGCGGGCTCTGTCCTCCTCCGAAGCCTCTCTGTGCCAGGCTCCGTTCCCTGCGAGCGTCACAGCTCACGGGGGCGGAGCCTGGCGGCAAATTCAAAAGAATGTAAAAATAATAACACATACAGTACTGTAATCTTACAGATTACGGTACTGTATGAAATCATTTCACATCCCTTTTGTCCCCAGTGCTTTGTCCAATGCCCTGCATGCAGTTCTATATTATATATACTGTTCTTTCTGCCTGGAAACTGAAGATTGTCCATAGCAACCAAAAAGTGTCCCTTTATGTCAAAAGTGGCTTTAGACCAGCTATAAAACAGCGATAGTAAATTAGAACACTTGCAGAATTGAGCGATAGTGAATCGTGGGGAAATTTATTTTATTATCATTATATTATTATTTATTTTTTGATTATTTTTATTTATTTATTATATTATAATTTATGATTTTGTGTTTCAAACTTTATCATACCCGGGATATCTACTAGACTCTTGGTGGACAGATTTAAGTGTGTTATTGTTAAGAATTACAGACCTACAATATAAAACGCCAAATTTCCATGCAAAAAAATTGTACCGCTTTCAGCACCTAAAATCCAAAATAATCATACCGCCAGGGAGGTTAAAACAGCTCTCATTGGTTAACATGGGATTTCACATGTCACGTGACTTGGGGTCTCACAAGTGGGATCCCAATGTGTATGTGGCCATCAAACTACCATATTTCTTTTTCTCCCCTCTTATACTCTGGGCAGGCAAATGCAAGTGCTTCTGTAGGGTCACTTTATTTTTACAGGTATACACGCATTCGTTGAGAATTATATTTAAAAGCAGTTTTTGTTTTTTTTTTTTACATTTTTTATATTTTAAAAACATATTTCTTATCAAATAAGTGAGATATAACAACGGCGGTTTATAAAATGTACCTGGCCATTGTTCGGAAAGGGTTTTGAATAACAGATTGTGGAGTAAGCGCTCAGTTGATAGGGAAATGAAATCGCCTTGTCTAGTGCCTGGTTGCGTCATAGTGTGGGATGGTTGCTGATCCTGATATATGAAGATACAGAACAGACACGAGCAGTGCTGATCACAAGAGCAGATTGACGGTGGCAGAGTCCTGCTTCCTGGAAGCACAGATGCTGTGTGAGGACTCAGATATTACACCCACACACTTCCTGTTACACACCTGTACTCTGCGCTGCAGGTGGCTTCGGGCTACAGTGCTCTGCGTGGGAGCTTTATATGTAACTCTGCATACAATAATCAACACTCCCATCATTCACACGCTGGTGAGGACTGTATGCTGTACATGCACAGATTACTCACTCATCGATCGAAATTTATAACTGCACATTCCTGAGGTCATCCAGAAAGTCTTGCAAACATTTTTTTTTTTTTTATATCTAAGATGCAATACTATCATCATACTATTATACTAATATCATTTTATATATATACAGGCATACCCCAGGCATTCCCCACAATGGGGTTTATTTACTAAAGCTGGAAATTGTCAGAGTATTGTCAGGGCATTGCAGCAGGGCATTGCAGAGTATTGGCAGGGTATTGGCAGGGCATTGCAGAGTATTGGCAGGGCATTGCAGGGCATTGCAGAGTATTGGCAGGGCATTGCAGAGTATTGGCACTGCTGCCATCCGATCTCTCCCCTCCACTGTACAGATCAGTACACAGAGGGGAGAGAGAGGAACCGGTGTCATGACATGATGCCGGTTTGTTACAAGTGATCGCTTCGTCATTTGACGGAGCGATCACGTGCTAAACGGCCGCCGGGTGTACCAAGATGGCCGCCGCTCCGGAGCTAGGCCGAAGCCACGGCCTTTCCTATGGCCGAGGCCACAGAGCGCTCCGCGGATCGCGGGTGTCCCGTACGGATCAACCTCCGCGGATCGGATCACGGATCGATGACGATCCGTTGCACCCCTACTATATATATATATATATTCTACTTTTACTTGGCTGTGGAAAGTGTAACTTCCAAAGGATTTATATATATTTAACCACTTGCTGACCAGGCCTTTTCTGAAAATGTTTGTTTACAAGTTTAAATTAATATTTTTTGCTAGAAAATTACTTCAGAGATATATATATATATTAGCAGAGACCCTAGAGAGTAAAATGGCGATCGTTGCAATATTTTATGTTACACTTTATTTGCGCAGCAGTCTTTCAAATGCAATTTTTTGGAGGGGAAAAATGACACTTTAATGAATTAAACAACAAAACACAATAGTCCCCCCAATTTTATTGTATAATGTGAAAGATGATGTTACGCCGAGTAAATAGATACCTAACATGTCATGCTTTAAAATTTTGCACGGATGGGTGACAAACTCATGGATGGCCAGTCAAATTCCTCCTCCCCAAACTCGCACATCCATGTCTTTATGGACCTTGCTTTGTGCATTGGTGCGCAGTCATGTTGGAACAGGAAGGGGCTATCCTCAAACTGTTCCCACAGTGTTGGGAGCATGAAATTGTCCAAAATGTCTTGGTATGCTGATGCCTTAAGAGTTCCCTTCACTGGAACTAGGGGGCCAAGCCCAACACCTGAAAAACAACCCCACACCGTAATCTCCCCTCCACCAAATGATTTTGAGCCAGTGCACAAATCAAGGTCCATAAAGACATAAATGAGCGAGTTTGGGGTGGAGGAACTTGACTGGCCTGCAAAGAGACTGACCTCAACCTGATAGAACACCTGCGAACCAGGCCTTCTCATCCAACATCAGTGCCTGAATTCACAAACGCGCTTCTGGAAAAATTGTCAAACATTCCCATAGAAACCTTGTGGGCAGCCTTCATAGAAGATTTGAAGCTGTTATAGCTGTAAAGTGTGGGCCAACTCAATATTGAACCCTACAGACTAAGACTGGGATGTCATTAAAATTCATGTGCGTGTAAAGGCAGGTGTCTCAATACTATTGATAATATAGTGTATGTGCGTCTTAGGGCTGCTATTTTTTTTTTTCATTTACCTTCTGCTTCTGTTTCCATGCACACACTCCAGCGTCATCCCCACATTGCTCCGGACCATGTCTGGGTGATGGGTGTCAGTACGGCCACTTCTACTCCCCATTGGTGAAGCAGGATGACAAGGGACAAGGCAGGAGAACAATTGGAGTTGTCATCCTAGAACTGGAAGTGCCTAAAAAAAGATCTTCATGGCAGGATATTATGAATAAAAAGCTGCAGATTGGAAAAGATCGAGAACAACTTTATAATTTATATTAACATGTTAAAGTCTGAAGGAGATTTCAGTAATTGGGTTAGAGCTACTTTTAGCAGGTGTCATGATCTAAATTACTGATATGATCACAACATATATCCTGTTTATTACACAGTATTTGTATATGTGACAAAGAGCCACTTATCTACTTCCTGCGAGCCTGTCATGCTCTGGGTGTGCCCTGTTGTCATATAACAGGTGCTGGTTGTGAAATGTCCAATGAATAGAAATGATTGTAAACAAACGTATGCAGAGAAAGACCTGTATAGTGACATTTGCTCCTTCTAGAAACATGAAAAAAGTCACAGGAACAAAAAGGACCGTTTGAAAAGTACATTCATAAAATGATCAGATGAAAAAGGTAACTACACCCAAAACTGATACAGATACTACTTACTTTCAGCTTGTATCAGATGCTAGCTCTTGGGACTTCCAACAGTAAGACATCCTCACCAGAGTGTCTGATGGTGGCTTTCGCAGATATTAGAAGCTCTAGGGCAGTGGTCTCCAAACTGTGGCCCTTTGCTTGCCTTTATCCGGCCCTTGAGGCATTATTCCTGCCACTGACACCAACAATGGGGCATAATTCCTGCCACTGACACCAACAATGGGGCATAATTCCTCCCACTGACACCAACAATGGGGCATAATTCCTCCCAATGACACCAACAATGGGGCATAATTCCTGCCAATGACACCAACAATGGGGCATAATTCCTGCCACTGACACCAACAGTGGCTCATAATTCCTGCCACTGACACCAACAATGGGGCATAATTCCTGCCACTGACACCAACAATGGGGCATACTTCCTCCCACTGACACCAACAATGGGGCATAATTCCTGCCAATGACACCAACAATGGGGCATAATTCCTGCCACTGACACCAACAATGGCTCTTAATTCCTGCCACTGACACCAACAATGGGGCATAATTCCTGCCACAGACACCAACAATGGGGCATAATTCCTACCACAGACACCAACAATGGGGCATAATTCCTGCTACTGACACCAACAATGGGGAATAATTCCTGCCACTGACACCAACAATGGGGCACCAGTCTTGCCACTGACACCAACGATGAGGCATAATTTCTTCCACTGGCAACAAAAATGGGGCACTATTCCACCCAGTGGCACCAACTATATCTCCCCCTAATACCAAAGATTGGGCATTGCTTACTCCCACTGGTCACAGTCCGGCCCTCCTAAAGTCTGAAGGACCGTAAACTGGCCCTTTCTTGAGAAAGTTTGGAGACCCCTGCTCTAGGGGATCCAGCAAACCTCTACCCACCCAAAAATATCAGTTTGAAGTGGCATTGACCTTTAGGCCCCATAAGACTGAACCACATAGAAAGCTCTTATGAGAACATACTATTTGTATCCAGTTACATAATTCACATATACGTGGTTACATACTGAAGTGTAAATACAAGGTTCATTGAATTAAACGGCATCGCATGTCAAAACATATTAAATTCACAAGCATTTTTACATGCAAATAGAAGAATGCCCTAAAGTGACCCTGTTGCCTAACCTTAAAGCGGTAGTAAACCACTGTTTTTTTTTTTTTCTTCTGATCTGAAAGGTAATGTCATAATGTGCTAGTATGCATCGCATACTAGCACATTATGTGAAACTTACCTAAAAATGAAGCATTCCAGCGATACGCTTTTACCGCTGGAGGCTGCTTCCATCTTCCCCCGGTTTTCCTTTCGGGTCCGAGGACTCCGGCTGTGTGACTGGCCGGGGCCGCGGTGCAGTCACTCCCGCCCATGCACGGAGGAGCCGCCGTTTATAGCGCAGGACTCTGAAGGAAAGGCCTCTACATAAGTTGTACCTGTTTATCTGCTGTCTTGTCTTCTCTACATCCGCTTAAAGTCCAGTTTTTTAAAGTTTGTCCGAGAGCTTAGAAAAAAGGGGGTGGAAAGCTGAAGTTACACACTGCAGAGCTCAGTGAGGAGAACTCTGAGTGCTGATTGGAGGGAAGGGACACACCCAGGCCCGGACTGGATAGGGCCGCCGCTGCCGCTCTCCCAGCTTTATCGCACCCTGCCGGCTGCCCATTCAGTCTACTGCATGGCTGTTGAAGCCAGGGGGCTGAAACTAGATGTCAGATGACTGCGAAGGAACTGGAGGAGACCCCCATCGGAATGATGTCGGGACAGGGCCTGGACCACAGATAAAGTGAGTGCCACTGTGCCAGACTACCAGTACTGTTGTTTGTCAAATAAGACAATTTTTGTTTAACTCTGATGAGAGGCACTGCTGCATGCTTTGGTCACTGTCTCTCTTACACAATGTGAGTGATTCTGAACAGAGGATAACACAAGTCAGACATTGGATAACATAGGAGAACACAAGTCAGACTTGCCTTCACTTTACCTTCTGTTTTCCTCTGTTTACAATCACTCACATTGTGTAAGAGACAGTTCTTGGACCCAAAAGCTGTTATATGATTTTTTTAAAGCCGCGCTTACCCTATACTAAATATACCACAATTACAAACACAAATGTTGATAAATAAAATAAAAAAGATATATATTTATAAAAAAAAACGGTAGTCTGTGAAAAAAACTTAAATAATCCAAAATTGTGCTAGAAAAACATCTCCTTTTGCACCCGCTCCCTCATCACTGGAGTTGATTCACAGGAGCGGGAGCCAATGGCGAGAGACAAATCCAGGAGAGCCGCAGCTCTCATGCACAGTGCTGGATCGCGATGGGGTTCAGGTAAGTATAATGAGGGTGAGGGGGTGAGTCTGTGACACAGAAGGTATTTTACCTTAATGCATTAAGGTAAAAAATCTTGATGCTTTAGAACCACTTCCCATCCGTCGTACATTTATAAATGTCTTCGAACGGGAAGGTTGAGATATCATTCTTCAGCCCCAACAATTCTGCACAAGATAAAAGTAATCCGGGTGGCTAATAAGCTGCTGGATTATTTTACAGGCAGCGAAAGGGGGTCCCACCGCCGCCGCCTTTACGGGGCTCTCCCGTGCGATCAGAGAGCTCAGCAAGGATGCAACCAGCGGCATCCAGCTCTACGCACACAGTTAGAGAAACAAATGTTGTTCCTCCCACTGTGTGACATAAGAAACAGGAAGCAACAAGGATTTCGTCACTTCCTGTTTTGGTTTGTCACCAGCCAGTGAAGCAACCAATCCGACTGATTTGTGTCTGATTGGCTGCATTGGAGACCAGAGGAGAGATATGGGGTCTAATAGACCCCAGATCGCTCCATAAAGAGGACCTGTCATGGCCCATGCTATTACAAGGGATGTTGTTCATCCCTTGCAATAAAGTTAATAAAAAAAAAAAGTTAAAGGCGCCTTATTAAAAAAAAATATATTATATATTGCATTTATTCTTTAATTTATTATCATATATTTACATAATTCCAAATGATTGATAAATGACAGTGACTGAAGCAGGCTAAATATAAATAAAGACATTGTGAAACTGGTAGTTGTCATTATTTATAATTTGGTTAAAAAAATTAAAAAATTACACTTAGTGCTCTTAATTGAGACAAGTACACATTATAGGTCTGAGGTTTACAACCACTTTAAAGTGGAGGGCCACCCTAAAAAAAAAAAAAACTTACATGAAAACGTTCCTAAAAATTTTGAGAAAAAAAAATAATTTTTTAACTTACCAGAAATGGCTGTTGCTAGGCAGATCATCCTAATCTGCCACTTCCTACACCGCGGTGATCTTCAGTCTTCTCCTCCTCGCGCTGTCTTCTTGGGAATGGGGTGCGGTGTGTTCTGGGAACTGTGTGTGTCCCACAACACAGCGCGCCCCATTCACAAAGCGCTGCGTGACTTGCGCATGCGCAGTAGGAAACGGGCAGTGAAGCTGCAAGGCTCCACTGCCTGTTTCCCTTAGTTCGAATGGCGGCTCTGGACCCGAGAGCCGAGGGACGGGTCGGCCTTGGGGCAGCTGACATCACGGGCACCCTGGACAGGTAATTGTGCTTATTAAAAGTCAGCAACTACAGTGCTTGTAGCTGCTGACTTTAAAAAAAAAAAAATTTCAGTTGGCCCACCACTTTAAGTAAAGGGTAGGCTAGAACCTCTATCTGCTTTTTAATGTTGTCTGTAGCAGTAAAACCTGAGAGCAGCTCTAATGCCTGCGTACACACGAGCGGACTTTACAGCAGACTTTGCCCGGCGGACAGGATATCTTCGGACAATTTGATCGTGTGTGGGCTCCAGCGGACTTTGTTTTCTCAAAAGTTGGACGGACTTAGATTTGGAACATGTTTCAAATCTATCCAACGGACTCGAGTCCGGTCGAAAAGTCCGCTCGTCTGTATGCTAGTTCGACGGACAAAAAGCCACGCTAGGGCAGCTATTGGCTACTGGCTATGAACTTCCTTGTTTTAGTCCGGTTGTACGTCATCACGTACGAATTCGACAAGCTTTGGTTGATTGTGTGTAGGCAAGTCCGTTCATTCAGAAAGTCCGTCGTAAAGTCCGTCGAAAAGTTCGCCGGACAAAGTCTGCCGTAAAGTCCGCTCCTGTGTACGCGGCATAACTTTTCCCCATTCTATAAAAAAATGGATAAAGGTACACTTTGGGATAGATTTACTAAAGGCAAATAGACTGTGCACTTTACAAGTGCAGTTGCACTCTTGTTCCAGAGCTTAGTAAATGATGTGCAAATCTCGTGCAAGCAAAAATGCACTTTTTATTTTTATTTTCCTTGCATGTGATTGGGTATTGTTTGTAAAGTGAAGCTTCACCTATTTTACTAAGCACTGGTGCAAATGCCCTAGCAGAGTACGGGTGCACTTTCAAAGTGCACAGTCTATTTGCCTTTAGTAAATCAAGAATCACTGGCCAGTTTCCTCTTGGGGACTCTATTAGAAAAAAAACTGCCTGGTGTGGCTTTTATGAGGGGGTCTTGCCCTCGCTATTGACATTTGTATTGATTTTATATTATTGGAGAATGCAAACAGAAGTGCTAGAGGCAGGAACATCCCAAACTCTCAGATGTGCAGGAACTATGGCATGGAGATGTCACTGTAGACGTATTTAGGACATATAAATGCTGGGACAGTATTTGAATTTGAATTGGAGTCCAAAGAAAGTTCTTATTCCAGTCATTGAGTACAAAAACCAAGAGACAAGCGCTTGTACCTAATTAATGTTTGGAATGAAAATTCACTTTGGACTATTTTTCACTTTTGGATTATCACATCTCGAGGGCCAATTGTGGTAGTTCTTTGGTACACGGAAGCTGCCCACATATCACTAGGATGGCTCACAGGGACATTTTTAACACAACACTGATAAAATAAATGTTGCTTATTTAAGTGCCACTTACCTTTTATCTGAAGGTTCCAGTGCCATCAATCTATTTACATTGAAAAATTGGGGGCTGACTAATGCAGGCCATACATGGGTCAAATCCCGAACGAATTTTCTCTCGAACATCTGAAATTTTGTGCATTTTGTGATTCGATGGTGACACCATTGATTTTGAAATTCGACCAACCAAGCCTTCAATTTTAACCTCATGTTGCTACAGAAAAGAATTTTCATGGCCAGGAATCTTCTTTTCTTTCCAGGTCACAGCTCATTTCTTATTCGATTATATTTCTCACACGATTCTCACATCATTTATTAGAAAATTGTTTGTTTTTTTTCAAAAATTTTCAACTTGCACGAGCACTCGAATTTGACGGTCGCATGAAAATGAGCCGTTGCAGCAGCCCACTAATTGTGCAAAAATCAAACAAAAATTCTTATGCTGCATACACACGACCGGTTTTGCGGTCGGAATAAACTCCGAAGGTTTCTCCGATGGAACTCCGACGGAATTCCGCTCAAGCGGTCTTGCATACACACGGTCACACCAAAGTCCGACCGTCCAGAACGAGGTGACGTACAACACGTACGACGGGACTAGAAAAAGGAAGATCAATAGCCAGTAGCCAATAGCTTCCGTCTCGTACTTACTTCAGAGCATGCGTCATTTTTGGTCTGTCGGAACAGCATACAGACGATCGGTTTTCCCAATAGGAATTGGTTCTGTCGGAAATATTTAGAACATGTTTCATTTCTAGATCCGTCAGAATTTTCGAAAAAAAAAAAGTCAGATGGGGCCTACACACGATCGGAATAGACGATGAAGCGCTTCTGTCTGACTTTTTCTGTCGGAAAGCCGCTAACTAAAGCCGCTCGTGTGTACGCGGCTTTAGTTACGATTTTCGAAAAAGAAAATTTGTTTGCAATTCGACCCGTGTATGGCCGACTTTAGCCCACCAGGCTTCACCTATAGATAACATAAAATATTTGGTTGGACTAGCTATTTTATATTTGAAATTAGGATACGTTTAAAAATCTACACAGACTCTGTGGGGTTGATTTACTAAAGGCAAAAAGACTGTGCACTTTGGAAAGTGCAGTTGCACACGGCAAGAGCAGTTGCTCCAGAGTTTAGTAAATTAGCAGAAGCTCTGCTGACTTTCATCAACCAATCATGTACAAGCAAAAATGCTGTTTTTTTAAATTTTCCTTGCATGTGATTGGGTATTCTTTGCAAAGTGAAACTTTACCTCATTTACTAAGCTCTGGAGCAGCTGCACTTTCAGGGTGCAATTGCACTCTCCAAGGTGCACAGTCTATTGGCCTTTAGTAAATCAACCCCTGTGTGTGAAATGTGGCAATCTAAGTTGAATGCCAAATGTATTCGATCCTATTTCTTTTAGGTTTTGTTTTTTTTTCTCAAAACAAAACTGAATGTCAAGCATGCAAATAGTGGCTTTCTTGACCGTTGAGCCTTCTCATCTCCACTCAATATAAAATGGCTTCTCACGCACGCCTATAAACTCTGATCTAGAGCGTAATTGTACGTGAGAGAAAGATTTGAACAGAAAAGGGGATGCTGGAATTTGGCAGTGAAAAGGGCAAGCTGTCAAGACTGACATGCCATCTGTCCTCATGTATCTGTGGGAACTTCTGTTCCACCAAATGATCAGAGACTGACTGGAGACAGGATAGCCTTATAGCATCTGTATGTCTGTACATGATATACATACATTTCCTCCTGCACAATCTAAGTGACAATATTACAGATGTGTAAAAAGAGTTGTCATGCGGGGTCGGTGACCCACACCGCTACAGTCAGAAAGTCTTTCGCATCACTAGCAGAATCCCATTCCAATCCTTGTGTTTCTCACAAGCCTCCCTCCTTCCAGGAAACACTGGGTGGGATCAGGACGTGGACCACTCTCTCTCTCTGGCGTCTCCTGTGTCCGGCTCAGACACCATGGCGTCGACTTGCTTTCTTTCCACTAAAGACCTTGTAAAGGATTTCCCAGAATTCAGAAGCAATCAGCCATGCAACTTATTTAGAGAAAGGGGGGGGGGGAGCTACCCGCTGCATTCACAAGGAGCCCCTCTGAGGAAGCTTAACACATGTGATCAGTCAATAAATGAGCTATAGCAACTACTTTATGCATCAAAATTTGCATAGGTATTTGATACATTGTAGGAAACATTCTTTCTCACACTGATTGTAACTGCAGCATTTAAAATTCGGGGCACATTCTCAATTCTGTGGTCACAGTTAATGAAATTTAGCTTTTTATACAATACGGTAGTAGGAGTACTAGAATGCTTTGAGATGAAGGCACCAATGGCCATAGTATAAGTATTGTCCTATCCTACACTTGGATCAATAAATAATCACATCTATTGACGGCTGTAGACGGCGGTTAGACTTGTGGCCTTCTGACTCTGGCAACCATTGGTGTTTAGTTAAAGCGGAGTTCCAACGTATACATTTTTTTTTCTTAATTTCTATGATCATCTAATTAAAATGTACCACTCACTTTTTAGCAGAAAAAATCACCCGATTGCCATTTTCGTATCCAAAACCAACTTATATAATAATATTTGTTTCTGCAAGTTCTCATCTTGCTTGTGGGCATGTGAAGCCCACAAGCATCCTCTTCCGGGATATGGTGCTGCTGATCAACCAGCATGCACCGCCCGTTCTTTCCCCGATCTCGCGCATGCACAATCATCCATTATCTGAGCGCCGTGAAGTACTTAGGTTGCCATAACAATGGGCATCGGTGTCGGAAGTGCCCGCCCCTTTGTTATGGCAACCTAGCCCTCGGCGCAGCCCACTGACTCCTGGCCGCCCGTTCTTTCCCCCGATCTCGCACATGCACAATCATCCATTATCTGAGCGCCGTGAAGTACTCAGGTTGCCATAACAACGGGCATCGGCGTCGGAAGTGCCCGCCCTGTTGTTATGGTAACCTAGCCCTCGGCGCAGCCCACTGACTCCTGGGAAATGATGACACTCATCTCCCATGAGCAGTATTGAGCGGAGGCGCCGAGGGAAGTGATGTAAGGAGCCCAGGTGAGTAAGGAGGCAGATTACAAGGAAGCCCCTAGCAACAGGAATTAAGAGGTGAGTAAAAACAATTTTTTTTTCCAAATGTTTTTTAGCATATTTAATGCAGCTGAACAATGCTAAAATCATTTTCGGAGTGGAACTCCACTTTGTTGAAACATGACAAGTGAGGCATGCCATAGACACCTCTGGCATTAGTATATCAGGATAGAAATTGTAGTTATGGGCCAACATTTCGTAGCCTCCCTGGCGGTTTTCCCGAGTGTGGCTCGGGGTTAAAAATCAGGACCATTAGCGGTAACCCCGAGCCACACTCGGGATTACATTGCAGGATCCTGGGGCGGCATTACTTACCTTGTCCCCGGGATCCTGCGATGTCCCCCGCAGTGTCCGCGGGTTGTGTCCTCTGCCCGAAGCCTCTCTGTGCCAGGCTCTGTTCCCTGCGAGCGTCGCGACGCACGGGGGTGGAGCCTGGCGGCAAATTCAAAAAGTTGTCAAAATCATAACACATACAGTACTGTAATCTTACAGATTACAGTACTGTATGAAATGATTTCACATCCCCTTTGTCCCCAGTGCTTTGGCCAATGCCCTGCATGCAGTTTTATGTGATATATACTGTTCTTTCTGCCTGGAAACTGGAGATTGTCCATAGCAACCAAAAAGTGTCCCTTTACGTCAAAAATGGCTTTAGACCAGCTATAAAACAGCGATAGTAAATTAGAACACTTGCAGAATTGAGCGATAGTGAATTATGGGGAAATTAATTTTATTACTATTTATTTTTATTTTTTTTAATTATTTATTTTTATTTATTATATTATAATTTATGTTTTTGTGTTTCAAACTTTATAATACCCGGGATATCTACTAGACTCTTGTTTGGACAGATTTAAGTGTGTTATTGTTAAGAATTACAGACCTACAATATAAAACGCCAAATTTCCATGCAAAATAATGGTACTGCTTTCAGCACCTTAAATCCGAAATAATCATACCGCCAGGGAGGTTAATGTGTCAGATCAGTATAATTCACAAGAAGCTTTGTCTAGGGGTGTCCTCAGATGTTATTAGGCCAACAATGTCTGGATCAAGTCTACCATTTAATGTCTGTGGGGCTGTTTATGGGTACTCTGCAACTTGTGCAGACACACCTGAGCTAGCTGACCTCTGGCGGAATAGGGCCTCAACTGGGTTAGTTCTCCCCAAATAAGGTTGTGCCAGGGATATCTACACAGTTCTTAGGATTCACACAGGCCTGATAAGAGCATAAATGATTCAAGGTTGGGCACCTAATGCCACCGCTGCCACTAGTATATCAGGTTAGAAATTGTAGTTATGGCCCAACATTTCCTAATGTGTCAGATCAGTATTACATTTCTTAATGTGTCAGATCAGTATAATTCACAAGAAGCTTTGTCTAGTGGTGTCCTCAGATGTTATTAAGCCAACAATGTCTGGATCAGGTCTACCATTTAATGTCTATGGACTGTTTATGGGTACTCTACAACTGCAGACACACCTGAGCTAGCTGACCTCTGGTGGAATAGGGCCTCACCTGGGTTAATTCTCCTCAAATAAAGTTCTGCCAGGGTTGTCTACACAGTTCTTAGGATTCACACAGGCCTGATAAGAACATAAATGATTCAAGGTTGGGCACTAATGCCACCACTGGCAATAGTATATCAGGTTAGAAATTGTAGTTATGGGCCAACATTTCTTAATGTGTCAGGTCAGTATTCTTCACAAGAAGCTTTGTCTAGTGGTGTCTTCAGGTGCTGTTAAGCCAACAATGTCTGGATCAAGTCTACCAATTTAATGTCTATGGGCTCTTTATTGGTACTCTACAACTTGTCAGGCACACCTCAGTCAGCTGACCTCTGGCGGAATAGGGCCTCGCCTGGGTTAGTTCTCCCCAAATAAGGTTGTGCCAGGGATGTCTACACAGTTCTTAGGGTTCACACTGGGCCGATAAGAGCATAAATGATTCAAGGTTGGCCAGTTAGAACTTTCAGACACTACTTTATTTCTTAGGCCTCTTGCACAATGCAACTTGAAAAAGCTCAGTACAGTGAATGTATTGTACTGATCTAAAATGCAGCCCATTGTGTATAATGTGCCTGTACACACAGACACATAAACAAACGCTGCGTATTCTTGAGTAAAAAAAAAAAATAAATAAATCGGTATTTTCCGCTGGTACGTGCATATGAGCATAAACATTAATGAATTTTGCCTAGTAATGTATTGTACAAGCACGCCTAAATACACTCAAATACACGCAAAACAAATCCCTGAAATTACGTCCAGAAATGCTGATGCTCAAACATCAGTATCATGTGCAAGAGGCCTATACAATAGCTCTGGTCACTAACATACAACTGGCATTTGTAAAAACATCTGGTATTGGGCTATGTTACTCAGCCACTGAAAAGAACAGAGTGTTCTACAGTAAAGCCCATGGTTTGTACTAGTGCTCAGCTGGTTATAGTTGGCAACTTAAGTCTCATGAGAATATTAAATGGGAAAGATCTCCCAACATTTTTATAAATAAACAATAATCTTCTCTTTTTTTGGTCTATGGAGGTAATAAATTGCAAATATTTTTTTTAACATTATATAGTCAGCTATTTATTACTTGTACATTGCATGTTTATGAAGGATCAATTATGGGGAGACTTTGCAATGTACATCCCATAGAAGTGGGAGGCCCCAATTCACCAAGCTGCAGTGAACGCTTAAGGTAAGCTAAAGTGACATAAGATAATATTGACCGATATGCCACTTAAGTGCTTCTTGAAGACTGATGAATAAGGGCCATTGTGTTACATAGTTAGTCTGGTTGAAAAAAAAAAACACAAGTCCATCCAGTTAAACCTATAGAAAAGAAAACACACACAAATAGAAAACCTCCATATACACAATCCTAGAACCACAGTTGATCCAGAGGAAGGCAAAAAAAAACAAAAAAACAATAAAGCATGATCCAATTTGCTACAGTAGGGGAAAAATATACCTTCCTGATCCCCCCGAGATGCAATCAGATATTTCCTGGATCAACTTTACCTATACATTTTAGTATCCAGTTATATTATATGCATTTAGGAAAGAATCCAGGCCATTTTCAAAACCATCCACTGAGCTGGCCGGAACCCGCTTTTGAGGGAGTCTAGTCCACATTTTCACAACTCTTACTATAAAGAAGCCTTTCTGTAATTGGAGATTAAATCTCTTTTCCTCCAGACGTAAAGAATGCCCCTTGTCCTCTGTGATGACCTTAAAGTGAATAATTCTACACCAAGTTCAATATATTGACCACTTATGTACTGCATTTATACATGCTAATCATATTTCTCCTTAATCTCCTGTTCAAGCAAAGTTATCAGATACAGGAGGTTGAAATATCTAGATCGCTTTGTGCATAATAAAAAATTGCACCTGTATGCCAATTTGCAATATCTTAACTAAAAATAGATTTGAGTTTTGTGGTTTACTGTGCACCTTTGAGGAGCTACACAGGAGTGGATACTGGAAAGTGGTGAGATACATTCTTCAATCATAAAAGGTTTAGAAAAGAAAATGAGATTTCTAGCTTCTTGTCTATGACCCCTCTCATCACTCACAGGATGTACTGTTTTTTTTTACAAGTGGAAAAATCAGAACCCAAGAAGTGAGATAACGTTTGATCCGCCCCCAGACCTGCAGTCTAAAAATGTACTAAGGAGATAAAAATATAAAACATGAAACGTCTCTGTTGTGGTGTCAGGTCTGTTAGAGGAAGGATGTACCAGATAAGGGGTTAACAAACAAAATAAAATGGTGAACACTTCAAAGCACACATTTATGCCACAAAGCAAGATCATAATAGAAACTGTCGTGCCAGAAGGAGTTATTTTAACAATTTTCAACATACTATAAACTGTAGAGAGATTAGCCAAAAATAATGAGTTCTGTGCCCAAGTTTAGGCTCTAGGCTGCAAGCTGAGTACCCTGGCCGCAAACCAGCCATTTAGAGCTTCCTTGGCCTCATTTGTCAGTGTCTGCTATAACATTTCAAAAAAATAAGGGTGCAGCGCCTCAAAACATAAAATATAAAACATATGTAACAAAAAACATAAATAAATAATACATTAAAGTCCAAGCAACAGAGCTGAAATTCCAGGGTAGTATCCAATATTGTGACCGATTCAAAGCAATGACACCAGTGCTGACAAAGCAGTTCTTCTTAGGAGTGCTTCAGCGATCTCCCACCACCAAGTGAATTGCAAACTCACCAAAGCAAGTAGCTGCCATCACAGCAGCATAAACGCCCAAAACAGCATAATGATCAAGCAAGGGACATTGCAGCATAGAAATTCCAAGGACTTCTCCTTCAGAAAGCCTACAACTATGAATGAATAAAGTACATGAGAGCCAGACAAAGATTCCAATAGTGTCGTATTTATTGTTAAAACAAGCGTATAACAGATAGAGGACAATGATTTAATAAACTCAAATCTATATATATCTATATATAGATATATATCTATATATAGATATATAGATATGTATATACCGTATTTATCGGCGTATAACACGCACCGGCGTATAACACGCACCCCAATTTAGAAGAGAATTTTAAGGAAAAAAAACTTTTAGGAGGGAAGTTGAAGGGAAAAAAAACTTACATTTAAATGCCCATCATTGCAGCCTTCTCAGTGCAGCCTTGTCAGTGCAGCCTTCCCCAGTGCAGCCTTGTCAGTGCAGCCTTCCCCAGTGCAGCCTTGTCAGTGCAGCCATGTCAGTGCAGCCTTGTCAGTGCAGCCATGTCAGTGCAGCCTCGTCAGTGCAGCCTTCCCCAGTGCAGCCTTCCCCAGTGCAGCCTTCCCCAGTGCAGCCTTCCCCAGTGCAGCCTCCCCCAGTGCAGCCTCCCCCAGTGCAGCCTTCCCCAGTGCAGCCTCCCCCAGTGCAGCCTCCCCCAGTACAGCCTCCCCCAGTGCAGCCTTGCCCAGTGCAGCCTTCGATCTCCTGTCTTCAAAATCGCAGACCGCGATTTGAAAATGGCGCCGCCGGCGCCGAAATACATAGAGCCGGTCCTCGGCTCTTTCCGGCGGCTCTCGTTCACTTTCGGCTCCACTCGTAGTCCCGAGCGGAGCTATCCGAACCTAGCCGGCGGCGCCATTTTCAAATCGCGGTCGGCGATTTTTGAGTTGTGCAGCTCAGGGGATCGGCGTATAACACGCACCTGCGACTTTCCCCTGATTTTAAGGGGAACAAAGTGCGTGTTATACGCCGATAAATACGGTATATATGCATTTTATAGTTGCCCCCCTACTTTTGTCCCTGTCCCCCCATGTGCCCCCCCTAAATATGAAAGCTGGAGACGCCACTGCATTTGACTGTTGCGATTTGCCAAGTATAGAGTCCTAAGACCAGTAGAGTACAGGGTACATTTTTAAAGCAAGTTACTTTGGCCATAACACTGCTTTTTGAAAAAGAAAAAACTCCTTTAGTGTATTTTGACCTACAGCGAATTGATTTTTAACACCCCCTTCTGTATACAACAAATGTTTTCAGCAATAATCACACAATTTTTACATTAGTGCTCAGTGGACAAATGCACCCTTATATTAGTGGGCAGGGAAGAATTGGCCCCTTATATTGGCAGTCAGTGGAGATGTGTTCCCTTACATTGGCTGTCAGTATAGTGCCCCCTTACAATGGTATTGTAGTGTGCCTTTACATTGGTGGCCAATGCAGTTCTCCCTTACATTAGCGCTCAGAGGAGAAATACACCCTTACATTGGTGGTTAGTGCAGTGCCCCCTTACATTAGTGCATAGAGAAGGAATGTCCCTTGACATTAGTGTTTAGTGAAGAAATGCCCCTTACATTGGTGATCGATTTAGAAACACCCCCTTACACAGGTAATCAATGTAGAAATGCTCCCTTACATTGGTGTTTAGTGGAGAAATGCCTGCTTACATTGGTGGTCAGTGTAGAAGTGCCCCCTTACATTGGTATTTGGTGGAGATGTGCCACCTTTACATTGGTTGTCAGTGTACTGTCCCCTTACATAGGTAAATGCACCCTTATATTGGTGGCGTGTGTAGCACCTCCTTACATTGGTAGTCCTTGAAGAAGTGCCTTATTACATTGGTAGATGTATGGAGCTCTGCACCTGCAAGTTATTGCCATAAAAAGTGTATGGGGACTAGGGTACTGTCCAAAGGGACATGGATCAATGCAAAAAAAGTTTTTAAAAATGAGCGTTTTTAGAGGAGCAGTGATTTTAATGATGCCTAACCACTTCAATACCAGACACTTTTGCCCAAGCCAATTTTCCGCTTTGAATGACAATTGCGCGGTCATGCTACACTGTACCCAAACAAATTTTTTATCATTTTGTTCCCACAAATAGAGATTTCTTTTGGTGGTATTTGATCACATGTTGTAAATAAGTATGTTTTCTTCTTCACTGATGGGCACTGATGAGGTGACAATGACGGTCACTGATAAGGTGGCACTGATGGGCACTGATGAGGTGGCACTGATGGGCACTGATAATGGCTACTGGTATGCAGCACTGATGGGCATTGATAGGAGACACTGATGGGCACTCATAGGTGGCACTGATGGGCACTGAAAGGCTGCACTGATGGGTACTTATGGTTGGCACTGAAGGGCACTGATAGGTGGGCACTGATGGGAACGGATGGGCACTGATGGGTGGCAATGATGGACACTGATAGATGGCACTAATGGGCATCGCTGATAAGGAGGCATTGGCAGGCATTATTGATGGGGACTGACTGGCAGAACCCCATGCCAAAATGTAAAAAAGATTGGCGTGGGGTCCCCCCCAAAATCCATGCCAGATCCCTATCTGAGCATGCAGCCTGGCAGGTCAGGAAAAGAGGGGGGACAAGCGAGCACCCCCCCTCCTGAACCATACCAGGCCACATGCCCTCAACATTGGGGGGTGGGTGCTTTGGGGCAGGGGGCTCTGCATGAGATAACATGACATCAGAAGGGGCAGGGTCACCCGGTTACATCACTGGGTGGCCCCGCCCTTGCCTATATAAGACCTATCAAAGTGGAGAGAGACCCGTCAGCGGGAGGCCTCCCATGTAGGCAGAGCGTTTTCCATTTTTGATATTTTTCAGGTCCGTCAGGCGGCGTGATTGATGGTGGATTTAAATTGTGGGACACTTTTTTTATTTTTTAATAAAGGATTTGTCAAAAACTGTATCTTGTGGTTTTTATTTTTTGACACTTTTTTGGTGAATGGGTAGGGGTACAATGTACCCCTACCCATTCACATGGGGGGTGGGATCTGGGGTCCCCCTTGTTAAAGCCCCCCGCCCGCAGATCCCGACAACCACAGTCCAGGGTTGTAGGGAAGAGGCCCTTGTCCCCATCAACATGGGGACAAGGTGCTTTGGGGGCACCCCAATGCACCTTTCCCATGTTGAGGGCGAGCGGCCTGGTATGGTTCAGGAAGAGGGGGGTGCTTGCTTGTCTCCCCCCCTTTCCTGGCCTACCAGGCTGCATGCTCGGATAAGGGTCTGGTATGGATTTTGGGGGGACTCCACGCCATTTTCTTTTACATTTTGGTGTGGAGTTTCCCTTAAAACCTATAGCAGACAAAAAGGGAGGGCCTGGTATAGATTTTGGGGGGACCGTTTTTTTTTACATTTTGGTGTGGAGTTCCCCTTAAAATCTATACCAGACCTAAAGGACCTGGTATGGATTTTGGGGGACCCCATGCCGTTTTTTTCTTAATTGTGTCATAGGGTTCCCCTTCAATACACTGTATTAAATACTCTGCACTGCACTGTATACTCTGCACTGCACTGTATTATATACTATGCACTGCACTGCATTATATACTCTGCACTGCACTATATACTCTGCATTGGACTATATACTCTGCACTGCACTGTGTTATATACTCTGCACTACACTGCACTATATATTCTGCACTGCGTTATATACACTACACTGACCGCACTATATACTCTGCACTGCGTTATATACACTACACTGACTGCACGCTCAATCCACTAACTACCCTAATCTCTCTCCATTAATGCACACTATACACAGCCACTGCTGGAAGCAGCCTTATGAAGTGTGGGGCGTGGACTTAGCCCCTGAGCCATGATTGACCAAAAGCACCCTGCCTTTGGCCAATCATGGCTCTCACTGTAAACTGTAGTATGATTGGCCAAAGCATACAGGTCAGGTGCATGCTTTGGCCAATCAGCAGCCTTCAATGCACTGCGATCTTGCAGTGCATTATGGGGTGCTCCGCGGTGGGCGAATGTCCCGCGAGCGCCCCATATGTTCATTTGTTCTACGTACAAATGAACAGCCAATGTTCGAGTTGAACTTACATTTGACGCAAACATCGGGCCCATCTCTATTTACTGTCCATTAAATATACAATTCCCCTTTTTTTTTTTCTGATTGTAATGAAATGATAGACATTCAAAAGCAAGACATACATTATACAATTTTCTTTCCTTCAACCACTGGTTTATTCCCTCCTTCTGCATTACTATATTCTGACAGCGGGAGGTTTCCCAGCCTTAAAAATATGATAATCACTGCCGGCACTTAAAAAAACCCGACAGGCTAGCTGTATTGAAGTCAATTGATGGATCAAATTTAGTACAACCAGCATGCCCATAGACGGATCGAAATTCAGACAATTCCTGCTGAACTGGTCGAATTTCAATTTGTCTATGGCCTGCTTAACAAAGGCTTTCTAACAACTACAACCCTGGGCCCAATACACACTGTAATGATAGGCTATTAGTCAGATACACTACCATATACTGGAGTGTTAATGCATGTGTACAAATCCCTCTATTTTGATTGGACTGGAGAAGAAAATCTCTTTTCCATTAAGTACACAAAATTACCACCTGTGTAGAAGGCTGACTTTGTGTTTATGTGACATGATGTGTATGTAGCACAAACTGTGCAGGTAACGGAGTTTGCATAAATTATCACGTTAGCTGTTATTAGCATTCAAATGCCTAAGATGGGACTGGAGGGGGGAATCTGATAGCTGTTGTTTGCTAAACACTACCATAGGGAATGTCTGATCGCAACTATGATACCTATAATATTTTTTCCAAAGACTTTCCAAGAGGGACATGCAAGCTTTTGTGTCTTTGGGACTTCTATCAAAGTCTATCAAAATGCTAGTGCTAGGGTTAAAAAAACAGGAAGGATTAATTCTAAGGATGTGAATATCACATATACATGGAAAGTTCATGTAAGGGTTGGGGTTACATGGAAACATTTTCTTTCAATGTTTGTAAGGAAAATCTGGAAAAATTGTTCATCAGAGCATGTGATGGTACCACCAGTGACTCAACAAATTTCAGTAAAAGACCCTAAAAAATGTGTTGGATTGCCATGCCAATGGTTGGAATTTTAACGTTCAGTTTCGGGATGCATGAAAGTAATGTTTACGTTAACACATGTGACTCTATCACATACTCCACATACTATATATACCATATATAAATCATGAATGTTCACGACACACAAAGAAAGTCCTTCTTCTGGATCAAACTTTACACACGCACATTAAAATACATACGATTTTTCCTGAATGGAAACCATATTCACAGTTATGCCCCGTACACACGGTCGGACATTAATCGGACATTCCGACAACAAAATCCTAGGATTTTTTCCGACGGATGTTGGCTCAAACTTGTCTTGCATACACACGGTCACACAAAGTTGTCGGAAAATCCGATCGTTCTGAACGCGGTGACGTAAAACACGTAGGTCGGGACTATAAACGGGGCAGTGGCCAATAGCTTTCATCCCTTTTTTTATCCTGAGCATGCGTGGCACTTTGTTCGTCGGATTTGTGTACACACGATCGGAATTTCCGACAATGGATTTTGTTGTCGGAAAATTTTATATCCTGTTCTCAAACTTTGTGTGTCGGAAAATCCAATGGAAAATGTCCGATGGAGCCCACACATGGTCGGAATGTCCGACAACACGCTCTGATCGGACATTTTCCATCGGAAAATCCGACCGTGTGTACGGGGCATTAGAATTTTGTTAGGTAAGATAAGAAATGAGAATAAAAAAATCCATCCTTTGTCTTTTTTGGTTAAAACAGGGGTTGTCCTCAAGTATCCCCAACAGGTCATGTTTTCAGGGTTCCCTTGCATGTTTTTAGTACTGTCTCTGTCCCAGTCGCATATATGTTTTTCAAGTGAAGTTGTAGTAAAAGAAAGCGCACAGGAGTGCTTAAATTAATTTCAGGGGTCATCCCACCAAACCCCAATGATCAATATATACGGTATACACTCACTGGCCACTTTATTAGGTTTGCTCAATTGCTTGGTAACACAAATTGCTAATCAGCCAATCACATGGCAGCAGCTCAATGTTCAAACCGAACATAATAATGGGGAAGAAAGGGGATTAAGTGACCTTGAACGTGGCACGGTTGTTGGTGCTGGTCTGGTGCTGAGGGGCGGCTGGTCTGAGTATTATAAAAACTGCTGATCTGCTGGGGTTCTCATGCACAACTATCTCTAAGGTTTACAAAGAATGGTCCAAAAAAGAGAAAATATCCAGTGAGTGGCAGTTGTGTGGAGGAAAATGCCTTGTTGATGGCAGAAGTCAGAGGAGAATGGGCAGACTGGTTCGAGATGATAGAAAGGCAACAGTAACTCAAATAATCACTTGTTACAACCAAGGTATGTATAAAACCATCTCTGAATGTGCAACACATCAAACCTTAAAGAAGATGGGCTACAGCAGCAGAAGACCACACCGGGTGGCACTTCTGTCAGCTAAGAACAGGAAACTGAGGCTACAATTCGCACAGTCTCGCCAAAATTGGACAATAGAAGATTGGAAAAACATTGCCTGGTCTGATGAGTCTCAATTTCAGCTGTGACATTCAGATGGTGGGGTCAGAATTTGGTGTAAACAACATGAAGGCATGGATCCATCCTGCCTTGTATCAACGGTTCAGGCTGGTGGTGTAATGGTGTGGGGGATATTTTCTTGGCACTCTTCAGGCCCCTTAGTACCAATTGAGCATCGTTTAAATGCCACATCCTACTTGAGTATTGTTGCTGACCATGTCCATTCCTTTATGACTACAATGTACACATCTTCTGATGGTTCCTTCCAGCAGGATAATACACCATGTCACAAATCTCAAATCATCTCACCACTGGTTTCTTGAACGTGACAATGATATCACTGTACTCCAATGGCCTCCACAGCAACCAGATCTCAATACAATAGAGCACCTTTGGGATTTGGTGGAATGGCAGATTTGCATCATGGATGTGCAGCCAACAAATCTGCAGCAACTGTGTGATGCTATCATGTCAATATGGATGAAAATCTCTGAGGAATGTTTCCAACACCTTGTTGAATATATGCCAGGAAGAATTAAGGCGGTTCTGAAGGTAAAAGGGGGTTCAACCCGGCACTAGCAAGGTGTACCTAATAAATTGTCCAGCAAGTATATATATATATATATATATATATATATATATATATATATATACTTGCCGGACAATTTTTTTTTAATATATATATATAAAAAAAAAAAAATATATATATATATATATATATATATATATATATATATATATATATATATTAGATAAAGTAAGCACACCCGCTATAATTTAAATGCACTAAATAAATTATTTTTCTATCACACTGCCTGACTGATTTTCAGACAGTGGCACAAGAGTGGATGATAGGCATTCAGAAGGCATTTGAGCTTTTTTGCAAGCTCAAATGCCTATTTTTTTCCACCCTTCAACCACCAGAGTAAACTTTATCCTTATTTTTTGTGGTATTATCTTTGGTGTAATTCATTTCTATACTTTGTATCTAATACATTCTTTGTTGCTGGTCTGTATTTCATGCTCCTCTGTTACTATGTTTACACATGATACTTTGTATACATTTAGTATCCCTAACTACTTTTATACAATACATTATTTATTTGGTGCATCCAAACCAGCCTTTTTCAACCAGGTTGCCCTCTGGGTTCTTCAGGGGTGCCTTGGCAAAATACATACAAATTGCCATAAATTGCTCAAAAATTGTCATTGAGTGGAGCAGTTTGCCTTTTTATTACACAAAGTCACAGTGTTTTTTTTTATTAGAAGCATTACAACCTTGGGCACTGTGCAGATCAGCCACTGGCATCCTAACAACCAGCTGATGCTCAAAATTTTTGGGGGGCTCAAACAAACACAAACATTTTGAAAAAAAAAAACATCAATTGCAGCCTCACTGTGCCCATCAAATGCAGCCAATGTGCCATCAAACGCAGCCAACTGCCCATCAAACACAGTCACTGTGCCCATCAATGACAGTCACTGTGTCATCAAATGCAGCCACTGATCCATCAAACGCAGCCAATGTGCCCATCAAACGCAGCCACTGCGCCATCAAACGCTGTCACTGTGCCCATCAAACGCAGCCACTGCGCCATAAAACGCAGCCACTGTGCCATCAAACGCTGTCACTGTGCCCAAACGCAGCCACTATGCCCATCAAACGCAGCCACTGTGCCAGCAAATGCAGTCACTGTTCCCATCCAACACAGCCAATTTGCCATAAAACGCAGCCACTGTGCCCATCAAACGCAGCCACTGTGCCATAAAACACAGCCACTGTGCCCATCAAACGCAGCGAATATTCATTCGCTTTTCTAACACACCTGGGTGGACTGCGAGAGCAATGCTTTGTGCTCCGAGTTTACCTTTTTTTAAGCCTATCAGAGCCTATGGCTCTAATCAGGTGCTTCAAAAATACACCTCAGCCGCTGTAATTCAGGCGCCGGCGTCCGAAAAGGGGCCAGCCGCCTGAATAGGGGGTGGCGGCGGCCATGGATAGATTCATGCTATGCATGAATCTATCAGTCATAGAGGGGGGTGGCTGGAGAAAGGGGGCGGCACCCGCCACTGCCAATGACAGCATCAGTTGATAAGGATGATGTTGGGTGCCTGCACAGCCTCCTTGTTTGCTCCTCCCCTGCCTCTCTCTGTCTGCACTGGGGTCACATTAGCAGGGAGAGGGTGAGAAAGTGGGGGAATACTAGTTTGCAAAGGGTGGAGAGATAACTGATCTCCATTGTTGGTGCTGCTGCAATATGTAAAACTATTAGTTTAGTTTTTTATATTTAGAATGGGGTGCTTCAGGATTGTGAATATTTTTTAAGGGTGCCTTGACTGAAAAAAAGGTTGAGAAACTTTGATCTAAACTATAGCTGGTGTGCTTACTTTATCTGTTATGCCACGTACACACGACCGGTTTTCCCGTCGGAATAAACTCTGAAGGTTTTTCCGAAGGAGTTCCGATGGAATTCCGCTGAAACTGTCTTGCGTACACACGATCACACCAAAGACCAACCGTCCAGAACACGGTGACGTACAACACGTACAATGGGACTAGAAAAGGGAAGTTCAATAGCCAGTAGCCAATAGCTTCCGTCTCGTACTTGCTTCAGGGCATACGTTGTTTTTGGTCCGTCGGAACAGCATACAGACGAGCGGTTTTCCCGATAGGATTTGGTTCCCTTTGAAATATTTAGAACATGTTCTATTTCTAGGTCCATCAGAATTTTCAGGGAAAAAAAGTCCGATGAGGCACACACACGATCGGAATATACGATGAAAAGCTTCCGTCGGACTTATTCTGTCGGACATTCCGCTCGTGTGTACGTGGCATAATATATACATATGTATGCATGTGGGAGATGGTTCCTCACGCTTCCTGTCTAGGTGATAGGTGCTATACAGAATAGAAAGTGAGGGGAAATCTCCTAAAGGGGACACAAACCGCAATAAAAATCTGAAAAGGGTTCTAACGCTTTCCCACTTTATCCAAAACTGGAAAACAAAGTTTGTATGAATTTGACTTTTAACATCTCTATTTCTTGGTCTCCATTGCAATGTGTGGGCTAACAAAGTAGTTATGTTCATTGATGTTGGGCCTGCCAAGACTTTCTTAATATCACCCGATGTGCTCTATTACAAGTGCAGGTAGATATCTTCCCAGTCTAATTTCTATACTGCCATGCCGTATCTCAAATAAAAGGATTATCAAAATTTGGAAAGATGTCTACCCAAGAATGGTGGCCACTGAGCCATCATGTTGTTAAGACCTTGGGAGGTTGGAAATATAGACCCACCTGTGTTTTAACAGTAGCACTTGATACAAATGATGGTTTTATTCCATCTGTTCATGGTAGAGCTCAGTCCACTTGTTTATTAGTTACATCAGCCCACAAAAATTGCATCATAGGAGCCCATCAGCCAGTGCTGTGACCTAGGACCAGGGCAGCATAGCGTAGGATCCTATCTCCACCCACTCTCAGAAGTATCAGTGACATGGGTCATGTTGTTCTTAAGTAGATAACATTCTTCATCATGCTCCAGTTGTGGCAGGTTATGCCATTATAAAATTCAGGACTGCAAAATCTGCTGGGCCAAAGCCACAAGGTTATGGAACATGCATAACTTTTCTCATTAGACATGGCCTACAATCCAACCCACCGATAAATAATTGCCATGGAAAATATTTTTTTTAAAGATACTCAAACAAATGAACTTAAGTATGCATATTTATGGCTATGGAAAGGGGAAGCAGGCAACATCACCAGTGTTTCCTTACTTTTAGGGGGAACACCAAGGACTCTAGCTTCATTGACTGGTTCTTCTTATTAACATGAAATTAAATCAGTAAATGGCCAGGGATATAAAAGTGTTTCTTCATCCCAACCATTATTATGTCTATATGGACATTGGTTCCTCCCCTGTTTAAAGCCTAACTCTATACAAAAATTCTCTCTACGATTAGAACCTTTTCTAAAGAATAACACACCACAAGGCTAAATATATTTGTGTATTATAAAATTAATCCTGTGTAAGTAAATGTGCTTTTGATTTTTTTTTTTTTACTGTGCCAAATACACATTGCTCATTGGAGAGTTATGCCGTGTACACACGATCATACTTTCCGACAACAAAACCGTGGAATTTTGTTTGAAGGGTGTTGGCTCCAACTTGTTTTGCATACACACGGTCACACAAATGTTGGCCAACAATTACGAACGCGATATCTCCATTACGAACGCTAGTTTTACAAGACCGAGCACTTCCGGCTCGTCCTTGATTCCGAGCATGTGTGTTTGTACTTTGGACTTTTGTCCGACGGACTTGTGTACACACGATCGGAAAGTCCGACGACACACATTTGTTGGCGGAAAATTTGAGAACATGTTAGCCAACATTTGTTGGCGGAAAGTCCGACAACAATTGTCCAATGGAGCATACACACGATTGGACTTACCGCCAACAGCCTGACATCCAACATTTCCCGTTGGAAAATCCAATCGTGTGTATGGGGCTTAAGGCTCCATGCACACTGGGCTTAAAAAAATGTCTGTTATCTTGGGAGTAAAAAACTCCCAGAGCGTTTTTTGTACAAAGTCTAGACGAGTTTAGGAGAGTTTTACGTATTTTCTGCCAGTGAGCTCCAATCAGAAACACGAACCAGAAGGTTTTTTTTTTCCTGCCTCTAAACGTTGCTCTCAAAATAAGCCTGTAATCGTCCGAATGTATATAGACACATAGGATTGAACATTGAGCTGCTTCTACAGGCCGAACACAAAACTCCTGTAGAAGCAACGTTTTTTTAAGCCAGTGTGCATGGAGCCTAAGAGGGAAATTCATCATGTCTTACAAAGGCCTACGGATCTTCTCATGTTTGATATCGTTCTTGGTTCATACCCTTCCATTCTTCCTCTATGGATGCTCCTCACATCTGTTTTACTTTCATGTAGAGGATTATACCCTGGGTCACTTCTGTCACCCTGCTTGGCGATGGGCAGACTATTCATACAAGTCAACCTACAAGTGGCTGCATTCATTTCCCATAGCTTCCTTTCTGCATGTGTTGCTGTGGAAGCGACAGAACTCTTGGAGCATAGCTCATTCTGCCTCTTTCAGTGTGTCAGGCTGCTTTCTGGGAAGGGGCACTGATAGCATTGTCTGTAAATGAGGTGATAATAGAACTATCTACATGACAATACCACCAGTTCACACTCCATTTGTAGAAGGGATCAGGGGGTCCACAGCTGCTGCTCTAGAGTGGCGCTACATCACTCTCTTGTTATAACAACCTTTTCATATGGGTCCCGTATGGACGTTAAGCATTTCAGGTCAGTTTCTGACAAGCCCTTGTTCCCAGCTTCAGTTTTAGAGCCACCCAGCAGCAGGTCAGATGTGTTCTAAGAGTATTTCACACTACTGGAGGATGAACCTATGACCGAGGCTGAGATACTAGAAAACAAATCCTTTTTTCTTATGGAAAAGTGAGAAGCTGTTAGTTATTTACTTTAACGGCTTTTGAAAAAGTTGTCCTTTATCTTAACTATTTGCATTATACATATATTATAGGCATAGGTGTGCGCAACCTATTGCATTAGGGTGTGCACCCCAAAGCTTCAACACATATGCATTTGACATATTTACTGGCCTTTTCCCCGCTCTCCATCCTGAAACAATGGGAGGAAGGGGGAGCAAGGGAGCACATGGGGGACCTGGGCAACAGAAGGAAGAGGAACAGGGAAAGGAGGGGTGGCATATATTAGTACCGATCCCCTATATTTTCCTCCTGTGGCAGCTGAATGTTGACAAAAAGGAGAGGAGGAGAAGCCTACTTTCAGCTGCTGCAGGAGGAAAATACAGATCGGTTCCACAAAATTCCACCCCCGCCGCCTCTCCTGTCCAGGTTCTGAGGATCGGCAAGAAAGGATTGTGGTTTACCTGTCACCTGCCCACCATTGACAGGTTGCCAACCCCAGGATTAGGGTGTGCCCAAGCACACTTGGCACACCCCTTGCGCACGCCTATGATTATAGGATTCTGACCCCAACCCTCACAGTTACTCTCCCTGTAACTTCAACACTAACAGTAACCATCCTTGTAGCCCTAACCCTTAAGCTGGGTACACAAGGATCGAAATTTGGCCGGTTCAGCAAGGGCCAGCCAAATTTCGATCATTGTGTGGCCTTCCCTGTTCTACAGAAGTCAAACAGTAGTTCCACTTTCGTCAAACAGGACTGCTGGAAAACATTCATTTGATCAGCAGCTGCAGCCAATCAGCTGCAGTGCTGATCAGTGTATTCTGACAGCACTGAAGTTCCACTGTCAGAATACAATAGCAGAGCGGGGAAGATCCCTAAATCTACCACGATGACAGGGGGCGTGGGCATAGCTCCCAACTGTCCCTGATTTTGAGGGACTGTCCCTGACTTGGAACAAAGTCCCTCTGTCCCTTTTTTCCCTTTTTCCATCTCATTTGTCCCCCATTTTGGTCTGATTTATATCGTTTTATATAAAATGCACTATTTACCTTTCAAAAAGTGTTTCCCAGTGTTAAACCATTTATCCAATTTCTAAATTGCTGCATTTGTAAAATGCAAAAGCCAGGATAAAGGAATAGAAGTGGTAAAAAAAAAATCACTTGTGGGTTTAACTAATCTTGTTTTTATACAATTCTCCATTAGGGGGCATGGCAGGGGGTGTGTTCTATGCCTACATATGCTTGCTAAGGTTTCATGTACACAACCTCTCCTGAAAGATTTTCAACTTGACAGCTAGAAACCGGCGTCTAAAAACGGCCGTTTAGACGTGTTTACATGCTGCGTTTAGTCGCGTTTAGCCACGTTTGCATCTAGAAGCATTTGAAAAAAAATTATTTTTTTTCAAAATAGCCAAAAACGTAAAAACGCCTGTAAACGAAACGCTGCTAAATGCGAGTTGCCGCATTTAGCCCCGTTTGAAATGCCGCTAAACACAGTTTCCGAACGCATTTTTTTGGGTTCCAAAAACAGCCTCTAAACTCAACTGCCTAGAAACGACTATAAACGACCCTGTGTACATGTACTGATAAGATAACATAGAGGAGGGTTCAGGAGCAGTTGAAAAAAATGCCCAACTGCTCCTAAACGTCTGTTTACCAGCAGCAGTGTACATGAGGCCTAATAGGTGTCCCTTGTTCCCATCTCAAAAAGTTGGAAGGTATGGGCACGGGGAGCCTTTCTGGCCAGCAGAACACAATGACTACTGCTAGCCACTATAGCTTCTGTTAGTAATCACATGTAAAATATCCAACAGGCTGGTTGTACCCCAGTCGATCGACGGATCACCTTGGGTACAACCAGCCTGCCCATAGATAGTTCAAATCTCAGCCTGTGACCGCTTCACCAGCCAAGATTTGATCCATCTATGCCCTGCTTAACAGTAACCTTTCCTGTAACCCCAAATCTAACACTAAAGCTGCCCATACACTAGTACATTTTATTTGTACATTTGAGCAATCCAACAAAAATTCTCAGTACATTCAATGACTTGATGAATGCAATTCGAAAAACTTCAACGTTTGCTTTTAATATTCAATTTGGAATGAACAGATTTTGTTGAACAAAAATGACATATACTGTACTAATAGAAATGTATTTGTTTGTGAAAATTTTCAGCCCTGCTCCTTTTGATTTTTTTTTTCCACTGCAGTCGAAAGCGAGTGTTGATTTGACCCCACTGAGGATTAGAAGTTCGAACAAATGTTCTTATAACAAAAAATGTTGCTTTAAATTCTACTAGTGTATGGCCAGCTTAAAGTGATATTAAAGGCTTTAAAAAAAAAACTAAATAACAAACATGTTATACTTACCTGCTCAGTGCAGAGGTTTTGTACAGAGCATCCCCGTTCCCCCTCTTCTCGGGTCCCCTCGCCCTTGGCCACTCCCTCCCACCCAATGCCACCAGCTTGCAATGTGAGCAGCCAAGTGCATTTACACTGAGCGTCTTGGCACCACCCCTCATTGGCTCACTGGCTGTGATTGACAGCAGCGGAAGCCAATGGCTCCCGCTGCTGTCTCAACCAATGGGGAGGGAGAGCCCCTGGAGAGCCAAGGCTCTTGTGCACATCACTGGATCTAGATGGGCCTTAGGTAAGTATTAGAAAGGACTGGGGGGGAGGCTGCTGCCCAGAGAGGGTTTTTTACCTTAATGCATAGAACCACTTTAACTCTCCCTGTAACTCCATTTCTAATACTAACTGTGTTTATAACAACAACCCTAGCACATGGTTAGAATTTAGTTTTCCTTCATTTTTTAAACATTTTTTGATTTTCTGATGGTTAATGGGGACAATTCTAAAATTGTTTAAACCAGTGGTTCTCAACCTCAGTCCTCAAGTACCCCCAACAGGCCATGTTTTGGGAATTCCTTAGATAAAATAGCTGTCCAAAATACCAAGCCATTGACTCTGATTTAAAGCACCTGTGCAAGATAAAGGAAAACCTCACTAGCTCTTCTATTTTTTTATTTTTTATTTTGTTACTGTTTTCTATGTCCCCATTGGGAAAATGCCCCCTTACTTCTTGTTCTGTCTAAAACCTGCCAAAAAGGAAGTGAGGAGAAATCTCCTAAGTAAAGAGAAGGACAGCCTTTTAAATCTGACATACATTATCTCACAAAAGTGAATACACCCCTCACATTTTTGTAAATATTTTATTATATCTTTTCATGTGACAACACTGAAGAAATGACACTTTGCTACAATGTAAAGTAGTGAGTGTACAGCTTGTATAACAGTGTAAATTTGCTGTCCCCTCAAAATAACTCAACACACAGCCAACAATGTCTAAACCACTGGCAACAAAAGTGAGTGCAAATTGGCCCAAAGCATCAATATTTTGTGTGGCCACCATTATCTTTACCCTCAGCTTCTTTAGCAAGGCAGTGGTGGTCTTGGAGGTGTGTTTGGGATTGATATCATGTTGGAATACTGCCCTGCGGCCCAGTCTGCAAAGGGAGGGTGATCATGCTCTGCTTCAGTATGTCACAATACATGTTGGCATTCATGGTTCCCTCAGTGAACTGTAGCTTCCCACTGTTGGCAGCACTCATGCAGCCCCAGACCATGACACTCCCACCACCATGCTTGACTGTAGGCAAGACACACTTGTCTTTGTACTCCTCACCTGGTTGCCGCCACACACGCTTGTCACCATCTGAACCAACTAAGTTTATCTTGGTCTCATCAGACCACAGAACAGGTTCCAGTAATCCATCTCCTTAGTCTGCTTCTCTTCAGCAAACTGTTTCTGTGCTTTCTTGTGCATCATCTTTAGAAGAGGCTTCCTTCTGGCATGACAGCCATGCAGACCAATTTGATGCAGTGTGTGGCGTATGGTCTGAGCACTGACAGGCTGATCCCCCACCCCTACAACCTCTGAAGCAATGCTGGCAGCACTCATATGTCTATTTCCCAAACACAACATCTGGATATGAGGCTGAGCACAGGCACTCAACTTCTTTGGTCGACCATGGCGAGGCCTGTTCTGAGCGGAACCTCTCCTGTTACACCACTATATCATCTTGGCCACCCTGCTGCAGCTCAATTTTAGGGTCTTGGAAATTTTCTTACAGCCTAGGCCATCTTTATGTAGAACAACAATTCCTTTTTTTTTCAGATCCTCAGAGTTCTTTGCTATGAGGTGCCATGTTGAACTTCCAGTGACCAGTATGAGAGCGTGAGAGCAATAACACCAAATTTAACACACCTGCTCCCCATTCACACCTGAGACCTTGTAACGCTAAAGAGTCACATGATACCAGGGAGGGAAAATGGCTAATTGGGCCCAATTTGGACATTTTCACTTAGGGGTGTACTCACTTTTGTTGTCAGTGGGTTAGACATTAATGGCTGTGTGTTGAGTTATTTTGAGGGGACAGCAAATTTACACTGTTATACAAGCTGTACACTCACTACTTTACATTGTAGAAAAGTGTCATTTCTTCAGTGTTGTCACATGAAAAGATATTATAAAATATTTACAAAATTTGAGTCAGATTTAAAAGGTTGTCCTTCTCTTTACTTGGGAGATTTCTCCCCACTCCACTTTTGTAAGTTACTGTATGTTCTACTGCTTCCTCGCTCTTTCTAAAAAAAGAACAGTTTGGTTTGGAGATGGGCTTTAACTCTGAATTTCAAGTATGTTTTTTGTATAGTTACATTGGTCCAGCTTGGACCAATTTTAGTATGCATTTCCCATACAAGACCTGTGCAAGTGGAGAATCCCTGTAGTAGCTGCCACTTGCTGTCTTCCGGATCTTGTGCCGTGTGGTATAGTGAACCCAAGGGGTCAGCTGTTTAGCGTGGGCACCATTCAGAGAATGCCTTTTATTTTTTTCATTGAATACAAAGCATTCTCTGATTGGATGAGATTGTAACATTACCACTCTGTCGTTCCACCTCATCCAATCAAAGAATGCTTTGCATTCATTTAGAAAAATGCAATATTTTCTCTGAAAGGAGCCCATGCTAAGCAAGTGGCCTCCTTTCTTCACTACACAAGAGAGAAACTACTCAGCTTGGGACCCGGATGACAGTGAAAATCAGCTACTGTAGTGATTCTCTGCTTCCATAAGGTTTGGTCTTGTATGGCATATGCATACTTTCATTGGTCCAAGTTGGACCAGTGCAACTATGCAATAAATAAATACATAAATACCTGGAATTCTGCTTTAAATGTTTGCAAATACCAGTACTTTGGTTTACATGGTGAGTGAAATCTGTGCAAGGTGTATGACTCAGTTCATATCTATAATGAGCATATTGATATGATAATTTCAAAATCATAACCTGTACAACAACCCAAGTGTCTATCGGTGCTGGTGATGTTAAAATATAACTGGAAAACACCATAAACTTATGTAAGTAGGAAGTCAAATTAATAAAATTCTGTATCTGTACAGTAAAATGGCTATGGATTACCTTCATTGACCCCTTCAACCCATAGATGGTGTCCAGCTGCCAATCTTGGGGCGTGAGAAAGATCACTTAACCCAAAAAGTTTCTGCAGGAAGAACTGTGCTCAGTGTCCCTCAAGGTGACATCAGATTGCAGGAAACAGCTGTCACCAACGGCAGCCTGGGAATATGACCCTCTACACTGCTCTCTATCTCTGTACAATACAACATTACTGCACAGAGTAGTAACTGCAACAAGCAGGATGCACAGCTATTGCAACATCAATCATTTGAAAATATGGCATTCATTCTTTTTACAAATATAGTGTTTTCTAAAAAAAAAAAAATCAATGTAACCAGCGGTTTGCATGATGGATCATTTATAAATACTAAAAATAACTATCAGGTGTACATTTCTCTATGAGAATAGAGTGATGGAAGATTTAAATTAACCTATCAGGACTCATCTTCACCAATGTTAAATTACATTTTAAAGTATATTCTTATTTAGGAGCTTTTAGGCTGCCACCTTGCTGGCTTAAGGTAGAACTTTACTCACTAAATTAAAATTTAGCTTCAAAAAGCTACTAAAGTTTAAAAAACTCCAAGCTCAGTGCCCAAAACCGGCCAACGCAATTAAAAAGGGTATCTAATACACCCTTTAATAATTCCCCCCCACCCCTAGTGCCCACCTTGTCAGTGCAGCCAAGACTACTCCTTAGGACAGTCCCTTTAGTACTGACCCTGAAAATGGACAGCACTGAGACACCGTCAGAAATATCCCAGGCCAGGCAAGCACTAGTACTGATACACAAGGGATAGCAGCAGCAGTCACTAGACATGTGCAGAATGAACAAAAATTGTTCTGTTTCGTTTGGATACATTATTTGCATAAATTAATTTAGTTAAATTAATTTAATTCTTTTAAGCGATTCATTTTGTTTATTCGTTTTTTAATCAATTTGAAAAGTTTTTGCATCAATTTCAAACAGTTTTCAAATTCAAATAGTTTTCCAATTTCCAAAAACAATTATTATTATTATTATTCGGGATTTATATAGTGCAACAGTTTATGCAGCACTTTACAATATAAAAGGGAGACAATACAGTTATAATACAATAAAACACAAGAGGATTAGGAGGGCCCTGCTCAGAAGAACTTACAATCTAATAGGGTGGGGCAGGTGGTACAAAAGGTTGTAACTGTGGGGAATGAGCTGGTGGAAGTGGTAAAAGATTAGTTGGAGACATGATAGTCTTTCCTGAAGAGCTGAGTTTTAACGGACTGCCTGAAGGTAGCAAGAGTAGGGGATAGCCGGACAGGTTGAAGTAGCGAGTTCCAGAGGATGGGAGAGGCTCTGGAGAAATCCTGGAGACGAGCATGGGAGGAGGAGATGAGAGAGCTTGAGAGAAGGATGTCTTGAGAAGAGCGGAGAGGATGATTTGGGTGATATTTGGAGAGAAGATTAGTGATGTTGCTCGGGGCAGAGTTGTGAATGGCTTTGTATGTTGTGGTTAGTATTTTGAATTCAATTCGCTGGGTGATTCGGAGCCAGTGTAGGGATTGGAGGAGAGGGTTGGCAGACACTCAGTGGTTGGTAAGGTGTATAAGTCTGGCAGCAGCATTCATGTGAAATGGAATAGAAAATAAAGGAATAGAATAAAACATTTCTTTGTTCTATTCTATTCCTTTATTTTCCATTCTATTTTATTCTCTTTGGGAATTGGAAAAACTATTCGAATTCGAAAAGTTTTTCAATTTGAAAACTGTTCGAAAACTTTTTGAATTTCGTCCGAATTCGAATTTCGTTATTTCGGATTCGTTTAAATTTGATACTATTCTAATTCGGAAATTCGGATACATTGGAATTTCCAAATAACAAAAATTCATCCGAATTTGAATTTGGAAAGAAACAAACCGCACATGTCTAGCAGTCACCAGGATCCTACACTCAGGTTTGTACTCACAATATCCCTGGATACTTGGATGCCTCCTTACAATGTCAGATAGACATTTCTCCACTAAACTCTCCTGACCAGATCCCCAGTGAAGTTCCTGAGACTTTCAGCAAACAGGCCCCCCAGCTTTAGCATAGATGGGACTTCGATGAGCATAGGTAGAATTTCAGCTGGGTTGCCTAAAATGGTAGCAGCCTTTCAGGTTGGGAATTTCTCCTTCTGGACAAGAATAGGGCAGCTCCAAACCCCAGGCTATTTATGCACTCCCTCAGCCACCTTCTGGACACCCTCCCCCAGAGATTGGCTGAAACAACATAAATATTCAGGTTGCTGATTTTGCCTTTCCAGTCCACTACATTGTAGAATACTCCAGAAGGCAGGGGAAAACAATCAAGCCTACAACCAGTGGAGCCCAGAACAACCCAAAGCAATCACAAGCTGCTCCACTGATTACAGAGGAGTCAAAAACTCAATTTACCTAACCATCCTAATAACCCATCTGGGACATTGCTACATTCAGAAGCAAAGCTGTTCAAGATGGAAGTTCAGACATGACAGCATTGTAAGAATGAGCCATGCTAGGATCTAGGAAAAGGTTAAAATCTTAGTCAGGCTTATACTAGTGTCTGTGTCCTTACTAGGGAGATCACTATGTTCTTTTTAAGAAGCTCTGAGGTGCGGTGCTTGTCAAAACCCTGTGAACAAAAAAGCGAACCATGAAATTACAGCACACAGAAAAAAGTGCACGAGGGTACACTACTGGTCTGAGCTCTGAAGAGGAAGGACCTCAATCTCTGGACCCCTCTCAGCATGCAAGGCTCCTGACAGGCACACCCTGGTCTACCTATGCCCAGGAAAGGTGAACTCTCCTGAAGCTGGTCTTCTAAGTACTTGGTGAGGGCTCTCCTGAAGGGAGACTCCTAGCTGGGGAGAGAAAAAAGACCCGAGGGCAGCAGATCCTCTTCCCGAACATCAGGGCGAGCCCTGAAAAACCTGCTCCTCTGTCTCTGTGAGGAAAAAAAAAACACGATTGCAGTGTAATTGCCTGTGATAAATATGAGCATAAATAAAAAATAAAAAAGTGCCATGTGCATTATACAAGGCAGGCCTTCCTGCCGAGTCCCGATATAAAAATTGTGCTGAGCTAGCCAGAAGGTCCTCCCAAGCAGCCTGTGCAAGAATAGAAAGATGATGTGATCAAGTTCCAGTGAAACTCAGTGGGGTCCCAAACCCATAGTGTTTTTTTAGCACCCCTGGGGCACCACCCGCAGAGGGTACATCACCAGGGACCAGGGGTTGCCACCTCATCCCTTGAAAATCGAACACATATTAATTACAAAGGTTCTGTGGCTAATTAAGGTGGTAATTAAACTTACTTGGTGCCTTATCTGTTTTAAAATAGCCTCAGAACCTGTGTAATTCATATGTGTTTGGGTTCAAAGGGATGAGGTGGCAACTCTAATGCCGCGGCCGGACTTCCCAACAGAAAAAGTCAGATGGGAGCTTTTGGTCAGACATTCCGACCGTGTGTATGCCCCATCTGACTTTTTCTGCCGGCATTTCCGATGGACTCAGATATAGAACATGTTCTAAATCTTTCCGTCGAAAATGCAGAAGGAGTTTAGCCCGTTGGCAAGTCCGCTCGTGTGTACGCGGCATAAGAGCTCCTGCCCAGACAAAAATGCAGCAGCCATCTCTACAAGAAAGGCATTAGAACTTTGGGAGAGCATTGCCACACCTGAGGACAAACCTGGTGCAGTAGGCCAAATTCAGCCTGGAAGGAAAAGATTCCCACCATACTCACAGGAAATACTAACCAGCATCACCATCCTTAGCCAAAAGGCTAAGGGATCACTATTTGTTCTGGTGACACTTGTTCCCGGGACAAAAAGTAATGGTGAATCCAAAATTTTACAGTTGTTACAGAACAGAAAGTGAGGGGACACTTTTGGTAACAACTGTCTCCAGGCAACTGATTTCTCTTCATTCTGGAGAGATTCATTTTCATGCACTGTAGTGTCCCCGGGACAGGATTTATAGGAAGATCCCAATGCAACACGGACCACGTCCCCACCCCCCAACACACACGTTATCCAAAACTCAAAAACGAACAAATACATTTTGACTTTAAGATAGCCTTCAATGGAGCAAAATTCAAGCTGTGGGTGGCCCTGTTGGCACCTTCCCACCTGACATCCTTGACTCTGCAAATCAAAGGAGCCCGATGGAAAATTTTGGCTGAACAGCGATTGCATCCAAGCAGCTACAGTTCAGCTATTCTGACAGCCGCATGTGCCAGCTGTCAGAACACAATAGGCAGCAGCAGGCGACTCATTCATCCACGCTCTTTAATGAGACACACAGAGCGTGGCTCGGCCCCGCCGTCAGCTCTTTCCTGACTGCCTGTGATTGACAGCAGTGGAAGCCAATGCCTCCCACTACTGTGTCTCAGCCAATGAGGAGGAAGAGACTTCTGCTCACCTCTTGTGCTCATCGCAAGATCAGGATTGGCCTCTGGTAATTATACGGGGGGCTGGAGAGGGAGCTACACACTGAAGGTTCATGAATGCATGGAGGTAAAAAACCTTCAGCCTTTAGAACCACTTTAGGCCAGCCATTGATTCTTCGAATCTCAGCCGGTTCAGCAGGCAAAGGCTGAGATTCAAACCATGTATGGGCAGGCTGATTGTACCCAAGTTCATCAATCGATCAACTTGGGTCAGATTTTTTTAGCGATTATAACCACTAGCAATAATCACTGTGTCTTCTCCCAGCCTGGACGGTCCCCTCCTCCTCACCAGGAGAACACAATAACTCTACAGGAGGGATTTCCCTATCAACTCTGACTGTGTTGATGGAGAAATAAAGTGATTTCCTTTCTTACAATCCCATGGTTGCAGGAAAGAAAACCGTCTATGGCCAGCTTTACTCCTTCTTTAAAATGTGTACCTGTGCATAGTGCAGTTTTTTGTAGCACTGTATGGCTATGACGGACCGGACTCATGCACACATTGCTCTCATTTGGGCACGACTTGTTCTTCAGGTCCGTGCCAAGTGACAATATAAACATTGGAAGCACTTATTACACACAGAATGTCCAACTTGTTTCTGCAGAGGAAAAAAAGGAACACGATGATGACAGTGTGTGTGCTTCTTACAAACGTCAGCTGAGAGAGGAAGAAGGACGCTGCAGATCCTGGCACGTAGGCAACAAGATCGCAGATGGGCACAGGTCTCCCTGTCCACTTTTCCCAGCCTGAGATAAAACTTTTCTCTGTGTTTCTAAATCTCCTGTACATTTTGTATAACTCTGTTGTCACTTTACAATGTATAGGAACTACTATAATATATCATGTATAATTATTTCTATTCGCCTTGGTTCACACTAGATGCGATGCAAATTCATAGCGAAATTGCTTCGGATTCCGCACCGCATCAAAAATCGCAACCCATTCATCTGAGTGTAGTTAACAACACACTGAAATTGGTTTGCAAAATGCAGTGCGATTTGCAGAATCGGATGGCATGGGTGTTCACATCCTTTTTATGTTTTTGTCTGAGTAATGCCAGCGAGCCCTTTTCTCTACCCATCTTCAATCCCAGGCACAGGCATCTTAACTGTGGGCACCTGGCTGTGACAGCTTTCAGCTTCTCAACCGGGTGCCCACTGCACATCTGCAAGCCACACTGCGCATTGGGAATGGGCCCCGCAGTTTCCTGGGACCTGTAACGGGAGAGGAGAACTGAGCAGAAGTGGGAGTCGGTACCTGTCAAAACTAGGTACCCGCTACCCCCCCCCCCCCAAAAAAAAAGTGGTGCCATTTCAGGAAAGAGGAGCAGGGGAGGAGGCCTTAACAACTTCAATACCAGGCACTTTCACCCCCATTCCTGCCCAGGCCAACTTTCAGCTTTCAGCGCTGTCAAAATTTGAATGACAATTGCGCGGTCATGCAATGCTGTACCCAAATTACATTTTTAAAAATTTTTAGAGACAGATAGAGCTTTCTTTTGGTATTTAATCACCACTGAGTTTTTTTTTTTGCTAAAAAAACTAAACAAAGACCTAAAATTTAGAAAAGATAAAAAAGTTTTTCTTTGTTTCTGTTAGAAAACTTTGTAAATAAAGTAAATTTTTCTCCGAAAGGCAGCACTGACTAGCAACACTGATGGGCACTGATTGGCATCACTGATGGGTACTGATTGGCATCACTGATTGGCTTCGCTACTGGGCACTAACTGGCATCACTGCTGGGCACTGTTGGGGCTGCACTGATAATCAGGGCACTGTTTATCTGTGCAGGTCTCCCCTGTAGGGAAATGCAGCTGATCCGCTCTCCTCTCCTCATACGCTGTCAATGTGAGGAGAGGAAAGCCAAAGAACCGGCATTTCCTTGTTTACATGTGATCAGTTGTGATTGGACACAGCTGATCACATGGGTAAAGAGCCTTGTCATCAGCTCTTTAGTGAGAGCACAATCGCAACGAGGGTGTGGCGATGTCATATGACGTCGTCCCAGAATAAGAGAGCTACTTTGGCCCAGTCATTTTACTATATGGTGGGTGGGAGGTGGTTAAAGCGGAACTTCCCCTTTTGGGTGAAGTCCATCTTTCAAAAAAGAAATCAATAAATATGATGATTTTTGCAGAAAAGAAAGTGCATTTTTTACATTTTGTTTTCACATGAGCCTCCAAAGCATTACACCCGCAATCCACTGATTGCAATGTCAGGATCCTGCAAACTCCTCCTCCAGCTCTTCCTCCAAGGTACAGGCTTTCAGTCAGAGAGCCGGAGGATGTGTCAATGGACTACGAGTGCAGTAATCACCACACTGAGAATTACAACTCTGTCTGCCACGGTGGAAGATGGGACTTGTAGTTTATTCATTCACAGATGTCTGTGAATCAATGTTGCAACTGTGTGGGCGGAGCCGTAGGCCACCCAAAGATGAGCCTTTTTTTTTGTTGTTCCACCAGCGGTTTGAAAATGATACATTAATATTATTATACAGGATTTATATAGCGCCAACAGTTTGCGCAGCGCTTTACAACATGAGAGCAATCAGAGGCCAGCTTACAATCTAGAGTAAAATAAAATGCCTTAATTCCCCCATCCACATGATATGGATGGGAGAATTCTGCCCACTGAGCAGGGGCAGCTGGTTCATTAAGGGCGCACGGGCACCGCCCCCCTATCCATGCATCCGGGACCCTTTCAAGACACCGGATGCATGGATTGCAATATGGGGGGTTTAAGTACCTGATTAGAGCAAGAGGCTCTAATAGGATTAAAAAAAGGGTGGGCACCTCCCCTAACCATGCGTCCGGCCCCTTGATCTACATATCAGTGGCGCGGACCATGGATTCCAATGCGAGGTGGTTTTTTTTTGGAAGGACCTGATTAGAGCTAGAGGCTTTAATAGGCTTCAAAAAAGGGTGGGCTCCGAGCGCAGAGCATTGCGCTCCGATCCCACCCAGTTGTGTGACGATAGTGAATTCATTTTCACTATTTTCCTACTAAGGTTCCTCCCCGTCAATCAGGAGGCAGGTAATGAAACCTGTTTCCCGATTGGCCAAAGTATCAGGCGATCTTATCTGATGCCTAAGTGGAGGGAAGGAGACACACGGCTGCTGTGATGGACGAGATGACAGCCTGCCCGATGCCGCTGCCCGCCACCTGCTACCTAGATGGGGTAAAACAGTGGGCAGGCGGGAAGGGGGGGGGGCTGGGGGGTTTGAGGTACCGCCAGCTGCTGGAGGGGGGTGGTTGTTTGCGCCCCCCCCAAAAAAAAACACCAATCGCCATGGCTGCTGAGTATTTGTATTCTGACAGTTGGGAGACTTCAGAATACACTGATCAGTGCTGAAGGCTATTGCCGGCGGCATTGATCGAGCAGGAAAAATCCTACAGGGCGGTTGTACAGAAGTCGATCGGTAGAACGGCCATAGACGGATTGAAATTTGGCGGTTGTTACTGAACTTTGGTTGAACTTCTCTTCATGCATGACCAGCTTTAGTGATTTGTAGTAATGATTAATCTGACATCAGCCCTAGCAATTCCATAGAAATGAGACATGTGCATGACAAAAACATTTGTTTTGTTTCGATTCATTAATCTAGTCATTTTGCTTCATTAAATTTGGTGGAGTCGCTTAATTCGTATTTGGGATTCGTATTTGGAATTTTTGGGATTTTCTTCGAATTTACTGTTTTGTTTTTTTTTTCGATTCAAAACGTTCAAATCGATAAATTGCGAATCGTTCGAAACGAAAACTTTCGATTTTTTTAATTTTATTCCAATGTGGCAAAGTGAACAAACAAAAGAAAAATCTTCATCCAATGATTACAATGACTCTTTAAATCACCTTTGGCTTAACTACTTAAGGACCGGAAGGATTTACCCCCTTAATGACCAGCCCATTTTTTGCAATATTTTTTCAGGCGCTAAAGGGCTAAAAATAGCACCCGTAAAGCACCTGAAAAACGCCTCCCCTGCCCCCCCAATGTGAAAGCCCACGTGCTTTCACACTGGGGCGCTGCGCTGGCAGGACATTAAAAAAAGCCGTAAATCAGCGCTTAAACTACCTGCGACTCAGTGTGAAAGGGCTCTAACTGACAATTGCGCGGTCGTGCGACGCTGTACCCAAACAGAATGAATGTCTTTTTTTCCCCACAAATAGAGCTTTCTTTTGGTGGTATTTGATCACCTCTGCGGTTTTTATTTTTTGCGCTATAAACAAATAAATCAGCGTCAATTTTGAAAACAAAACTATATTTTTTACTTTTTGCTATAATAAATATCCCCCCCCAAAAAATAAAATAAATAATTTCTTCATTAGTTTAGGCCAATATGTATTCTTCTACATATTTTTGGTTAAAAAAAATCGCAAAAAGGGGAAATTGGTTTGCACAAAAGTTATAGCATCTACAAAATAGGGGATAGATTTATGGTATTTTTTAAATTATTATTATTATTTTTTACTAGTAATGGCATGATCTGCGATTATTAACGGGATTGCAACATTGCGGTGGACAGATCGGACACTTTTGACATATTTTTGGGACCATTGACACTTATACAACGATCAGTGCTATAAAAATGCACTGATTACTGTGTAACTGTCACTGGCAGGTAAGGGGTTAACACCAGGGGCTGATCAAGGGGTTAAGTGTGTTCCCTGGGGAGTTGTTTCCAATTATGGGGGGATGGGACTGACTGGAGGAGGATCCTGATCACTAGGAACAGCAGATCTGTCTCTCCTCCCCTGTCAGAATGGGGATCTGTCTGTTTACATTGACAGCTCCCATCTCTTGCTCTCTGTAGAGCAATGGCGGGTGGCCAGCAGACTACGAAAAATCGCCAATCTGACATCAGCCTAAGCCCTGGTTCACACTGACTGTGGGAATGAAATCGCACAATTTCATATCCGCATCAGTCCCGACTTTGGGGGGACGATTTCAGAGACATCTGTGTGGGATGTCAATGAAAATCGAACCCTGAAGTCGCCCCAAACCGTACAAGAACTACTTTTGGGATTCGGACGCCTCCATTGGCGGCAATTGCTGCCGATTTGGCATGCGATTTGACAAACCGTATCAATGTGAACGGATGTAGCTGGAGCATGTAGTCATTTATTGTACATTAAGGAGCATCCATCAGAGGAATGTGACCGCTGTCAGAATGGGGATCTGTCTGTTTACATTGACCGCGATGGAGGGTGGCCGGCGGAGATTGAAGAATCGCCGATCTGACATCAGCCTAAGCCCTGGTTCACACTGACTGTGGGGAAGAAATCGCACGATTTCATTTCCGCGTCAGTCCCGACTTTGGGGGGACGATTTCAGAGACATCTGTGCGGCATGTCAATGAAAATTGCAGCCTGAAATTGCCCCAAACCGTACAGGAACTACTTTTGGGATTCGGACGCTGGCCATTGCCGCCAATTTGGCATGCGATTTGACAAATTGCATCAATGCGAGTTCAATGGAGTTCATTATGTTCTTGGGAGCCTGTTGCGGGTTTCTGCACAGATGCCAATGGAAATCGCACCCCAAAATCGCCCCAAACCGTACAGGAACTTCTTTTGGGATTCGGACGCTGTCATTGCTGACAACTGCCGCCAATTTGGCATGCGATTTGAGAAATCGCATCAATGTGACTTCATTATGTTCTTGGGAGCCTGTTGCGGGTTTCTGCACAGATGTCAATGGAAATCTCACCCCAAAAATCGCCCCAAACCGTACAGGAACAACTTTTGGGATTCGGACGCTGTCATTGCTGGCAATGGCCGCCGATGTGGCATGCGATTTGACAAATCGCATCAACGCGAGTTCATTGGGAGCCTGTTGCAGCTGGAGCATGTAGTCATTGATTGTACATGAAGGAGCATCCATCAGAGGAAGGTGACAGCATGAATTGTCTTTGTAATGAGTGGCAGTTGGGATAAAGGCAGCATAGGATTGAATGTAGTAGTGTGACTTGTAGGTGCAGTGAGTTGTCAGAGTGGGATCCCACTTTGCTGTACACACAGCCCCACATTTCACATCCTCTGTAACCCTGGCCTGCCCCATATAAAGATCTCTTTGTGGGGTCTGGAGCGGGTTGTAGGGGGGGGGCGGGGCTGAGGCACAGCTGCAGCCGGCCAGGGAGGAGGGGGGAGCGGGGCAGCAGACAGACTGACGCCGGCCTCTGCATTGTTCACTGTCCCTCCCAGCACCTGGGCTCAGCAGGGTGGGGAGAGCGCCGGGCTGGAGGCAGAAACACCAACAACTTTAACTATTTCTGACACCAAGCCTAATTAGCCTGAACAGTGCTGGAGGAACTCTGCTAATGTACAATCAGGACAACACTGGGCCTGCAAACTCCATGGACTTCTGCCCACAACTTCATCAGACTGAGCAACAAAACAAAACAAAAAAATCGCTTCACCGCATTCGGGTTCGCGTGAAAGCAAAGCCGGGCGCTCAGTCTTTTATCCTAGGAAGACGCGCTGGCGCCAACAATGTTATTGTTATTATGAGGGACGTGCGTTATTGTATTACCACGATGGAAACGCAGCAATGTTACTGCAAACATAAACAGGCCCTAACGGCCCGTACGCGCGATCTGAAAAATCGGACGAAAAATACCGCTTTCGGAGCGATCGTATGATAGGGTTGCCACCTCATCCCTTTAAACCCGAACACATGAATTACACGGGTTCTGAGGCTAATTGAACGCAGATAAGCAAACAAGTGAGTTTAATTACCACCTTAATCAGCCACAGAACCTGTGTAATTCATATGTGTTCAGGTTTAAGGCTACTTTCACACTGAGGCGTTGCAAAACCACGGTAAAAACGATGAGCGTTATTACCGCGTTAGCGGTAAAAATAGCGCTAACTCCCATGCGTTTTAATCGCGTTTTTACAGCGTTTTTTAAGCGTTGGCATCAGCAAACCTGACTATGTGACCATGCGGTCATGTGATCTTCCCCACAGTTTCTGGGCGGTTTTAAAGCGGTATTACCGTGGTTTTACCGCAGTTTTACAGTGTTTCCCATTCATTTCAATTGGGATAGACGTTTTTACAGCGCCCCAAAGATGCTCCAAAAAAGCTTTTTGCAGGATTTTTTCCAATGCACAGCCAGCACAACGCCTCAGTGTGAAAGGTTACACTGAGATACATGGGGGGCGTTTTTCATGCGGTATTTAGGCGGTAATTTTAGCACTAAAACGCCTGAAAAACGCCTCAGTGTGGCAACCCTATCGTACGATCATCAGAACGTTAGTACAGAGCTTTTCGAGAGACCATCACAACAGCAACGGAAATGAGTCTCGTACAACACCAGATCGTACGATTTTCGTTTTAAAACCACTTCGCGCCCAAGCCAATTCTGACTAATGCTGGTCATACACTATACGAAAAATCGGCCAAACCCATTTTCGAAAAAAACGAACATTCGGCTGTGAGTGCAAACGATAGCGCCATCGTGTAATGACCGATAAATCGTTCAGTGGACATAAATGAATGCATTTTTTTTTTTACATATACCTAGTGCAGACAGTTCGGACGGGAGACACATTAACCTTTCAATTTAACCGTTCCGTCGGCAGAAAATTTCCAAATTTGTCCTTTGTTTTTTCGGCTCGAAATACGTCCCAACGATTGTGTGCCCATTAACTGGCCCAAATCGAATAAGCTGTGTAAATGACCCAATTTTTTGTATAGTGTATGGCCAGCATAAGGATGAGCTCAGGCGCGTTCGCGAAACCCGCATGTGTAGAGCCCACCAGGGAGTCGGCACTGCCGAGGCTAATCACAGACAGTGAGACATTTACCCGATCCGTGGCTGCAGAGATCGAGAAATGTCTCCCTGCCTGTGGTCGGCGCTGTGCAGTGCCGACTTCCTGGCGGGCTCTGCACGTGCGGGTTTGCGACGTGCCTGAGCTCATCCTTAGTCAGAATTGGCTTGGGCGCAAAGTGGTTTTCATTGAAAATCATACGATCTGTTACCATACGAGAATAATTTTCGCTGCTTGTCCGATCGGATAATATCGGATGAACTGTCGTAATGGGCACTCGAAAGCTGTGTACCAATGGTCTGATTATTGTATGGTCGCTCTGAAAGCGGTATTTTTCATCCGATTTTCGGATCACGTGTACAGGCCATTAGGGCCTATTTATGTTTGCGTTGTGGTGACATTGCTGCGTTTGCATCGCGGTAATACAAAGTAACGCACACTCATCGTTAATTTTTATATCATTTTTTTTTTCTTGAAAATTACTCAGAACCCCCCAAACGTTATATATGTTTTTTTTTTTTTTTTAGAAGAGAGTCATTGCAACTTTTTATGTCACACGGTCTTTGCGCAGCGATTTTTCAAATGAGTTTTTTTTTTTACTAGATTGTAAGCTCTAACAAGCAGGACCCTCTGATTCCTCCTGGATTGAATTGTATTGTAACTACACTGTCTGCCCTCATGTCCTGTATAATAAAAATAATAAAGTTTTATGAATAAAAAAAAGAAAAACAGTAAAGTTAGCCCAATTGTTTGGTATACTGTGAAAGATGATGTTACGCCGAGTAAATAGATACCTAACATGTCATGCTTTAAAATTACGCATGTTCATGGAATGGCGCCAAGCTTTGGTACTTAAAAATCTCTGTAGGCAGCGCTTTGAAATTTTTACAGGTTACCTGTTTAGTGTTATAGAGGTCTTGGTCTAGAATTGCTGCTCTCGCTGTAACGTTCTCAGTGATACCTCCTGTGTGATTTAAACGTCGTTTACATATGCGGGCGCGACATACGTGTGCGTTCTCTTCTGCGTGCGAGCACACGGGGACGGGGGCGCTTTAATTTTTTTTTTTGTTTCAACTCTGATTTTATTGAAAATTTTAATTACATAACAAAAAAGAAACATTATCCACATCCTATAGGTAATAATAAAGAACATACCACAATTTAATAATATATAAAACATAAGACATGTTACATATAAACATATATCAACACCCTGCAGGAGTCCCTACATTATTTTTTATTTTATTTAAATTTTTTTTTTTTTACACTTTCCCTTTAAAAAAAAAAAATTTTGATCACTTTTATTTCTATTACAAGGGATGTTTACATTCCTTGTAATAGGAATAAAAGTAATCATATTTTTTTTTTAAATTGAAAGTGTAAACATTTTTAAAAATGTAAATAAAATAAACAATAAAAAATAAAAAAAAGAATTAAAGTGCCCCTGTCCATAGGAATGGTGCGACGAAGAGGGGGGGGGGTGTTTGTTTGCCGCCGCCCCCCCCCCCCCCAAAAAAAAAAAAAAATTAAAGCGCCCCCGTCCATAGGAATGGTGTGCAATGCAGCCCAATGGAAAAGTGTAAACCTAGAAAAGAACAGACATGTAGAATTTTTGGGTGAAGATCTAAAGTGTTGGTTGGCAATTTTACACCAGAATGATTATTTTTTTTTTTTTTTTTTTTACTGAATATGTTACAAGATGAAGGCTTTCCAACACAGACCAAATCATAAGAAAACTGAGTATTCTTTGTTACATTTGTTGCCATTGCCGAGTATTCTTTGTTACATTTGTTGCCATTGCCTAGTATGCTTTGTTACATTTGTTGCCATTGCCGAGTATGCTTTGTTACATTTGTTGCCATTGCTGAGTAATCAACAGTGGAAAAGCAGCTGTTTTGATACATCATCTATGTAGAATCCAGTCTATCAGCTCCATAGAAGCTGCAAGAGTCAGAGGACTCAGCTGCACTCTGCAGAGATGGTTAGAAGAAATGATGTACCATTGGATGGTGTAGAATAGATGATATCTATTATACATTGTAACATTAATCCAGACATGGAACAGCTGGGTGATAATATGGTACTTTGTCTTTGATCTTTTGTAATGGCCACATTCTCATCTGCTATGGTTGCTCATATTACAAACATCATCCAGTTACCTTACAAAGGTATCAATATCGTTTTTACAGGGTGAGGAATTATTTCCATGTAGGCTCAGTTTAAAGGGACTCCGGATTCTCACATCCCATTTATAGTCATTCTGTTGCGGCACACTGATTATATGACATATATTAAAGCCGATCTTCGCTGCATCTAAGCACCACAAATTAAAAAAACGCTATTTAATTCATTTTTCATTTTCAAAGCAAACTGCCTCGTCCATCCATTCCTCCATTTTTTGATTTGTTGAGAAATCACCCCCCCTCCCCCCCTAGCATTTCTGGCTGTGGCTATCTTGACTAAGGGCAAAATGATTCATGTAGCAATTACTTCCTGGAATCCATCTACCCTTAGCTCAGGCATGCAGGACAGTGTGCATAGCTGAGAAAACCCCTCCTCCCCTCCTGAAGATCTGGGATCTGCGATCATTCTGGGATGTATGACATCATTTATCTAGGCAAGAAACTAGAAGAAATGTTAAAAAAAGTTTCAAAGAAGTAAATACTTTCCTATCTATTAAACTAATGAGCATTAAAAACAAATTGGGAGAGTGAAGTTCCAGGCTGGGTTCATATATGAGCATGCGGCGGCTCACAGCAGGAGTCCGGTGCGCCCCGGTTCACCGTTTTAGATCTGATGTCAGCCCGAATTTTTGGCTGAATTTGGACCTGAAACAGGCCAAAAAGACGCACAGGACCCCTGTGCAAATCGCATCGGAGCCGCTGCGGAGATATGTGAACCGGCTTCATAGAGAGCTGCTCACAATCTCCTGCTATTGCGATGCGACCTCTGGGTTTTTATTTTTTGCGAAACAAACAAAAAAAGACGGAAAAAAAAAAAAAAATCATGTTTCATAGTTTGTTATAAAATTTTGCAAACAGGTAATTTTTCTCCTTCATTGATATGCGCTGATGAGGCGGCACTGATAGGCACAGATAAGGCGGTACTGATGGGCACAGATGAGGCGGCACTGAAGGGCACTGATAGATGTTACTGATAGGTACCACTGATAGATGGCACTGATAGGTGGCACTAATGGGCACTGGTAGGTGACACTGATGGGCACTGGTAGGGGACACTGATAAGCAGCACTGTTGATGAGGCACTGATTGGTGACATTGATAGGTGGCACTGTAGGCACTGATAGGTGGCACTGTGGGTACTGGTAGGCGGCACTGTTATGCACTGGTGGGTGGCACTGGCAGGTGGCACTGGTGGGCACAGATGACTCCGTGGCTGCTCTTCTTGATCATGACCCTCTGACAGCCGCCGGTGATCAGCTTTTTTTTTCTCTCATCGCGCTGTCAGCGGGAGAAGAAACAATAGCCTTATACCGGCTCTGTTTACATCACATGTTCAGCTGTCATTGGCTGACAGCTGATCACATGCTAAGGGGTCGGGATCGACCCCTTACTCCTTTCTGTGATCCAACGAGTCTCATAGACTCTCTGATCACAGAGCGTGCCGCGCGCGCCCTGCAGGGAACGCGCAGGCTGCTCAAGCATGGGAGGACATCTATTGACGCCCTCCCGGCAAAGCAGGGGCGGATTCAGGGGGGGGCAACGGGACAACTGCCACCCCCTGAGAAATTTGTTGCAGGCCAGGCGGGTGAGAGAGCGGGCGGATGAGGGAGCGGGCGGCTCCCCAAGCAGATGAGGGAGCGGGCGGATGAGGGAGCGGGCGGCTCCTCGAGCAGATGAGGGAGCGGGCGGCTCCCCGAGCAGATGAGGGAGGGAGCGGGCGGCTCCGCGAGAGGACCGGGCGGCTCGGTTTGTGGGCGGGCGTGTGGCTCAGTGTGTGGGCGGGTGAGAGCAGGCTAGGTGTGAGTGGGCGGCTGGCCAATCAGTGAGCCGGCGTGCAGGGGAGCAGAGAGATGACATCATCTCTCACTGCCCCACATTCCTGCAGTAACTTCTGCCCTCACTGTTCAGGCAGTGTGGGCAGCAGAGAGATTACATTATGTCTCTGCTGCCTGATCTGGGACAAAGAAGCAAGAGGCAAGCAAAATACCACCTTAGCAGCTACGTGACAACTTGCAAGGTGTGTCAGGTGACGTGGCAAGTGACAATCCTCAATGTGTGGCAAGTGACAATCCGCATCTGGTGGCAGGTGACGTGACAATCTGCAATGTGTGGCAGGTGACGTGGCAAGTGACAGTGTGCAAGGTGTGGCAGGTGACGTGGCAAGTGACAATCCGCATCTGGTGGCAGGTGACGTGGCAAGTGACAATCCGCAACATGTGTCAGGTGACAATCTGCATCTGGTGGCAGGCAAGTGACAATCTGCAATGTGTGGCAGGTGACGTGGCAAGTGAGAATCCGCATCTGGTGGCAAATGACGTGGCAAAAGACAATCCGCAAAGTGTGGCCGGTAACATGGCAAGTGACAATCTGCAATGTGTGGCAGGTGACGTGGCAAGGGACAATCCGCAACATGTGGCAGGTGACAATCTGCATCTGGTGGCGGGCAAATGACAATCTGCAACAGGTGGCAGGCGATGGTGGCAAGTGACACGCTCAGGGCTCCCACTGATTCTGCATTATGGTGAGTTGAACCATTCAATTTTATATTACAATATATTATTAGAAATAACGACCATGGTGCTTGGATAATTGAAGCGCCAACACTAGCCATTTGCTCGATAAATTGCCCACAAACAAACGTATTTTCTGGCAGTGCCCCTCCCGAGACTAGACTCTGGATCCGCCCCTGCGGCAAAGTAGGTACGCACTGTAGCCGTCATTCGGCTTTTTAGTTTTTTTTTTTACATTTCTTCAGCTACTTCCTGGTTTCTTGCCTAGGCAAATGATGTCGTACATCCCAGGAATCTTCAGGAGGGGAGGAGGGGTTTTCTCAGCTAAGCATACTCTCCTGCATGCATGCTTGAGCTAAGGGCAGATGGATTCCAGGACGTAACTCTTACATGAGCCATTTGTCCTTACTCAAGATGGCCACGGCCAGAAATGCTGTGTACACATGACCGGGTTTCTCGTCCGCCTGAACTCCAAAGGACTTTTCGACGGAGTTCCAACAAATTGGACTTGCCTACACACGATCACACCAAAGTCCGATCGTTTCGAACGTGATGACGTATGACCGGACTAGAAAAGGAAGTTGATAGCCAGTAGCCAATAGCTGCCCTAGCGTCAGTTTTCTTCCGTCGGACTAGCATACAGACGAGCGGATTTTTCGGACTTGAGTCCGTCGGAAAGATTTAAAACATGTTCTGAATCTAAAGTCCGTCTGATTTTTCGACAGCAAAGGTCCGATGAAGCCCACACATGATTGAATTGTCTGGCGGATTTGTTTCGTCGGATCTTTGCTGACGAAAAGTCTGGTCGTGTGTACGCGGAATAAAGGGTGTTTTTCAAAGCGATTTCTCAACAAAATAAAGCATGGAGACATGGATGGTTTGCTTTGGATATTAGAAATCAATTATATTTGTGGTGCTCAGATGCAGTGAAGATCTGCTTTAACTGAGCATGGACCACTTCTTCTCATCAGCCAATTAGAGAGGCTCATTTAGATGGACATTGGTGAGTTTGAGAATGGCCAGACCCGCCTGTCATCCTCAGTGTCACCACCATACCATGAGCATACCATGAGCCTTGGGAACAGACTGTCCCACAAGAAAGATTCCATAGCTCTCTGTTAGTACAGATAGTCATTAGTCCACTTATTGGGATCCATACAAGTGTAGGTTATGGCTTGTCACAGCTGACATTATCCTGCTGTAGGTCAGTCCTAGGGCAAGGCCAGATGGGCCTTTCTGGAGCCCTTCAATTCTCATAATAAGGAAGCCTAGTTCTGGAAAGACATGCTATTTGAGGAACAAAAACTCATCATAGCCTCAAGGTCAGTAGGGGAATGCTGTTGTGTCAGATCACAGAGCCTCTCTTCATACAATGGTGCATGTGCTCAGCCATACCCCAGGCTTCTGGTCATTTATTACTGAACATCACAAGATCCCTGTTTTGTTTTTGTTTTTTCACATCCCCCATGCATTGCTTGCCTTGTATATCCCATACCCAGGGAAAGGCAGCTCCAGCTCACTGTAGTGTCAGCAGAGAACAATAGGGAACTGGCAGGGAATTTCCAACCTGGTCACTGCAATGTGCTCATTGAAGGATATTGAGGAAATATACAACTTCTCTGTAAACTGACTTTACCATGCTAGCGGTACAAGCGTGTGATATATTCTGGGCAGCTTCATTTGCACGTCTTTTGGCTCTCACCTACACACAATGAAACTAACTGCTGCAATTTGTTGTGAAATCAATTACCAACTATAAAAAAAACAAAAAACCTGCAGGTGGTACCACAGAGCAGTGATGGCGAACCTTGGCACCCCAGATGTTTTGGAACTACATTTCCCATGATGTTCAACTACACTGCAGAGTGCATGAGCATCATGGGAAATGTAGTTCCAAAACATCTGGGGTGCCAAGGTTCACCATCACTGGTCTAGAGCTTCACACACCCTACAGAACAGGGGATTGGTCATCATTATTAAATGACTTGTCAGAGCATGCTGGCCATACACTATACAGTCTGATTGTACAATCTCCTTAAAGTGGTTGTAAGCCTTCATATATACCCAGTGAAGTGACTGGCCTCAGGTAATACACAGAAATGAAACAAATCCTCCTACATAAGTTGTACCGGTTTATTTACAGCTGTCTTCCCCCTACATCCATTCAAAGTGCATAATTTGTACAGGATCTCTCAGTTCTAAAAAGCAGGGGGCGGAGAGCTGAAGTTACATCAGTGAAGAGAGCTCTGAGAGATGATTGGAGGGAAGGGACACACCCCCCTTCACACAGCACACAGGAAAAAAGCTAATGGGGCGGCTACAAAAGTCTGACGGACGCCGACGAACCAAATCCGGCAGACAATCCGATCGTGTGTGGGCTTCCCCGGACTTTTCCATTCACAAATCTGACGGACTTTAGATTTGGAACTTGCTTCAAATCTTTACGTCGTAACTCCGCCGGACCCAGAAATCCGCTCGTCTGTATGCTAGTCCGACGGACAAAAACCCACACTAGGGCAGCTATTGGCTACTGGCTATCAACTTCCTTATTTTAGTCCGGTGTATGTCATCACGTACGAATCCGTCGGACTTTTGTGCGATGGTTTGTAGGCAAGTCTGTTCATTAGAAAGTCCGCCGCAAGTCTGCCAAAAGTACGTCGAAAGTTTGTTGGACGGGCTGTCGGACTTTTGTAGCTGAAAAGTCCGACCGTGTGTACGGCCCATAAGGCTGTCAATCAGCTGGAGCTCCCTCCCCTGTCACCTTTTTTTTCCTGGTGTCAGGAATACTTGTCAGAAGTGATTCATGCTGATAGGAGAGGAACTAAGCAGCAGACATAAATTAGACTTTGTGCTCTGGATTGAGACAAGTACGCACTATAGAGGGATAGGCTTTGTTCATATTTTATTTGTGAGGTTTACAACCATTACCAAAACGATGTATTTCGAGGACAAACCTAAACAAGCCATTCAATTAGTATGAAATCAGGCAGGCACTTGTATTACATAGCTGATGGTAGATCTAAAGGAGGTTGTACAATCAGATTGTATACTGAATAATCGGTCAAATGGTGGCCTGACACACTTCCATAAATGACACTCGCAATCAGTTCACGCTTCCCTCTGCAAACCATTGGGGGTGTCAATGTAACGTTAATGACACCCCCAGATCGGTTCGCAGATCGCAGTGCAAACTGTGAAATGGTACAGGAATCGGATCGTATGGGTGTGAACATGAAAATGATTATTCATTTTTAATTAAATCGATTGGAAGGGAAGTCATGGCTATTTGATTATTTGCTGGTTTCATTTTTTTGCTCGGATCACATATATTGGATAATAAAATGGAAGTGTGTATGGCCACCATAAGGGTAGATTTATGTGTCTAAAGCTGACCATACATGGATAAAAATGTGGCCAGTTCAGCAGGGACCAGCCAAATTTTGCCCCATGTGTGGGCTATGGATTTTCCCCACTATAACCTGCAATGCTAATCAGTGTATTCTAATGGCGGGGAAGTCTCTCCAGAGTACAATCTTGCACTGAGAAGGATTCCCCTATCCACCTCAAATGTGTGAATGGGGGAATCGGGTCAGTTCTTTTTTTTTATTCAATCTGCTAGTTGAATGAAAAAAACAAATCTATCTATGGGCTGCCTAAGGCTCCATTCACAGTTGAACGACTCCAAAGTTGCACTGACTTTGGAGTCCAACTTTGATGCAACTTTGGATGGGTGCAACCTTGGATGGATACGACCAGTGATAATGGACAACTACTGTATTGAATAACATTTAGGTATGACTTTAATGCAACTTTTGAGGGTTAATATTGAACTCTATGGTCCTCAAGTTGCATGAAAGTCGGACCAAAGTAGATTCATGAACTACTAGTCGCTGCATGAACTAGTCGATGCAATTTTAAGTGGCACATATATGAATAGATATCATTGGAAAACATGGGGAACGACTTGTCCTGCAACTTTGATGTCCAAAGTTGCAGGACAAGTCACACAAGTGTGAATGGAGACTTAAGCTGGGTTCACACTGTGTGCAGCGCGGCTCGCAGCAGGGGGTCTGCAGCGTTTTCCGTTCAACTTTTCAGGTCAGAATTTTTCGCTGATTTCGGACCTAAAACTGAGCCAAAGATGCACAAGACTCTTCTGCTGTGTGCTCCGCGGCCGCCCCGGAGAAGTGTAAACCAGCTCCATTGAGAGCCGGTCACAGTCTCCTGTCATGCCAACTGAATCAGTGGTGGCCCCTCCCCTAATCCATGCGCCTGGCCCCTAATCTACATGCAGGATGCTGGATACATGGATTCCAGTGGGGGGGGGGGGGGGTTAAATACGTGATTAGAGCCAGAGGCTCTAATTGGCTTCAAAAAAGGGTGGGCTCGGGGCGCCGAGCACTGCGCCCTGAGCCCACCCAGTTGTGTGACAATAGCGAATTCATATTTGCTGTTGTCTTCCTGACTGCCCTCCCAGCCAATCAGGAAATGGGTCTTGAGACCTGATTGGCCCAGAGGAGAAGCGATTGTATTGGCTGCCGAGGGAAGGAGCAGGGAAGCTGCAGAGGATGAAGCCGCCTTAAACGCCACCATCGAGGGAGAGGAAGACACCACCATAGAGGAGGAGGAAGATGCCACCATAGAGGAGGAGGAAGACGCCACCATGGAGGAGGAGGAAGATGCCACCATGGAGGACGATGAAGACGCCGCCATGGAGGAGAAGGAGGAAGACGCCACCATGGAGGAGGAAGAAGACGCCACCATGGAGGAGGATGAAGAAGTCACCATGGAGGAGAAGGAGGAAGATGCCACCATGGAGGAGGAGGAAGACGCCACCATGGAGGAGGAGGAAGACGCCACCATGGAGGAGGAAGAAGACGCCACCATGGAGGAGGAAGAAGACGCCATCATGGAGGAGGATGAAGACGTCACCATGGAGGAGAAGGAGGAAGATGGCACCATGGAGGAGGAGGAAGACACCACCATGGGGGAGGAGGAAACGCCACCATGGAGGAGGAGGAAACGCCACCATGGAGGAGGAGGAGGATGCCACCATGGAGGAGGAAGAAGACACCATGGAGGAGGAGGAAGATGCCACCATGGAGGAGGTAGATGCCACCATGGAGGAGGAGGAAGATACCACCATGGAGGAGGAGGAAGACGCCACCATGGAGGTAGAGGAGACGAAGGAAGGAGCCGAAGCTGCTAGATGGGGTAAGTGCCGGGCTGGTGGTGGGACAGATGAGCAAGCGAGCGAGTGACCGACCACCAGACTGACTAACCGACCAGGGGAGAAGGGGATGGGCCGGGTGGTGTTGTCAGCGAGTGTCTTGTTTGCCGCCCCCCACAAATTCGCAATAGTGTGAACCCAGCCTTATGCCCGGTACACACAATGAGCTTATCGGATGAATGATCATCCGGTTTTTTTTTGTGTGCTAATCTCAGATCGAATCTGATGAGTTTACTCATGAAAATCATGAAGATTCGCGTGCGACAGAATAAAAAATCGGAAGTGATGTCATGTGTTGTAATGCATTTTCGAACTGCAGCTGTATTGATTAAACGAAAATCGTACGATCTGGCATCATACGAAAAAAAAACATTCGTGCATGTCCGATCAAATAATATTGGATTGCCCGCATTCTCCACAAAAAATAAATAAAATAATATCGGATGAACTGCTCTGATCATCTCTCGAAAGCTCTTTAATAACAATCAGATTATCGTATGAAATCGGTATTTTTCGTACGATTTTCTGATCGTGTGTACTGAACACTAGCCTACCTCTCCTCTAAAGAGCAGTCTGTGTTTGGATCACTTTTCAGCAGCGATTAACAAGTAGTGAGGAGGTGATGTGACGTTATTAATAGAGCAGTCGGATTAGAAATGCTTCCCAAGCCCTGGCAATACACAGCTGTATTGACTTTGTGACACCTTGGAGTGGAGTGTAGTACAGCGCCCTGTGTATATACATATATATATATGTAGGCAGCTAAGCACACAGAGGTGTGTACATTTGCGGCCAAACGATCTTCTACAGGTTTGATTTCCTGGGAACGCTTCTGGCTCAACCAGGCTTCCACAGCTGCAGCTGTTTGACAGGAGCCCCGCCCACCGCTCGCGGCACAGTGGTTGCCAATGGAGACGCGTCCCCGTGCGAGGGAGGGAAGGAGGGGGAGCGGGACGTGACGTCACGGGCTGGCGCCAGGCTGTCTGCTGAAGGAAGAGAAGGAGGGGGAGAGAGTGCAATGTGCACATCCAAACCTGTGTACACACACACTGCTCTGCAATGTACATTGTGTGCCTGTGTCACTCAGCACAGAATGGAGCAGTGTGTAAACACAAGGGGGTCAACTGAAAAAAAAAAAGCTCTGTTTGAACTGTGGGGATGGATAAAGTCAATGTATTCTGCGTGGAACTATTAAAGAGAACTAGTCAGGCTCATGTAAAACTTCCAAAAGTCCCATGGTGGCCACACACACTCTCATTTTAATATCCGAATAATGTGTGATTGATCAAAATCAGCAAAATTCGAATAGACTTCCCTTTCGTGGCGATTTAGATAGAATTCAATCGAACTGAGTCCAATGGCCAGGGTAGAAATGTATTGATCGCGGTGCACCGAGAAGCTTTTTTTCATAAATACGATTGTGTATCGATCACATCAGAAGATTGAATAGTGAAAACCGTTGAATATATGTGATTTCCTTTGTCATGCGATTCTGATGCACCGCAAATCGCACTAGTGTGAACCGTCCACACTTGTATGACTCCAAAGTTGTGCCGACTTTGGAGTGCAACTTTGGTGCAGCTTTGATGCAACTTTGGACAGGTGCTACTTGGATAGGACTTTGGCTTTGACCAGTGATAATGGACATCTGTTGCACACAAGTTGCATTGTATCACATTCAGGTACGACTTTCATGCAACTTCTGAGGGTTAACATTAAAGTCTATGGCCCTCAAGTGGCATGACGTTCGGACCAAAGTAGTGCATGAACTACTTTGAAGTTGCTGCAACTTTAAGTCACGCATATGAATGGGTATCATTGGAAAACATGGGGAACAACTTGTCATACAACTTTGATGTCCAAAGTTACATGACAAGTCGCACAAGTGTTAATGGATCCTCAACTTTACTTACTCTGGGCCAAAATAGTTAGAACTTCTGTGAAGTGTTGCCACAAGCTGCCTTCTCTCTCCTGAGTGTGCATAACAATATTACAGAGAACCATAGAAAGGGTGAGGTCTGTCCGGCGATTCTGCCTCTATAGACAAATCAGAAGGATCGTTAGCTGTCTGCCCCTATGAAATCGCTCTCTTTGTACCCACATGTAGCGAGATGTCGTTCTATCGCTGGCCTGGATGCTGCTCAATCTTGATCGCTAGTGATGGGAGTAACAGCTCGCTGTCTTAGCTACATAGGGGCCTATCCCATTGGGACAAACGGGCACCTTTTAGCCATCCTGCCACTGGTGATTTCCACAAGTCGCAAGTGGCAGGATCACTAGAGTCGCCTGTCCGACATCAGCACTGGGGTCCTCTGTCCAAATCCCAGCCAGGACACTATCTGCATGGAGTTTTTATGTTCTCGCTGTGTTTGGGGGGGTTAATCCCATACTCCAAAGACATGCTAGGAGGATAATTGGCTCCTGTCTAAATTGGTCCTAATATGTGTATGTATGTGAGATTGAGACCTTAGATTGTAAGCTCCTTGAGGGCAGGGACTGATGTGAATGTTCAGTATGTAAAGTGCTGCATAAATTGGCAGTGCTATAAAAATGCCTGTAGTAGTAGTATTAATAATAACAATAATAAATAAACCCAGTGGTGACTGGTCCTCTTTACGTGTCTCAGACTATTGTTGTTATTATTAGCAAGCTAAACATTAGCTAAATTATAATGATTTTCTATTAAAAAAACGATTGTGATGATCCTCCAATAGCTGTGCGATCCCGTTGATTGGGAAGATTCTGCTTGCCCTAATTCCTTTTAGGCTGGCATTTGTAAATACATAGCAGCACACTGGGCTACCCCCCAGCCTGCATAGTCTGTTTTCTCATTCAGTTCCCAGCCTCTTCCCTCCTCGGTCACAGGATAATATTCCTGACGCCAGAAAGTCTGGAGGTCGGCAGCAGGGAGGGGGAGAAGGGGGGGGGGGGGAGGAAAGAAAATGGACTTTACACTAAAGAAACAGATTAGCAACAGAAAAGAAATAAAGATCAGAATAGCAGCATAATGATTCATACAGAACAAATCACATCTGTTTAGAGCAATAGTCGGGTTTAGCTGAATTTATTAATCTTGGTTATATTTATATACTTTAGTTTTCACTCTGGATGCTGTAGTTATACACTTTAGTTTTCATTTTTTATACTGTTTATATATACACTTTAGTTTCTGCTGTATTAATATGATTTAGTTTTCTCTCTTTATGCTGTATGTATATACTTAGTTATATGTATATACTAAGTTTTTCACTCTTTATACTATATGTATATACTTTAGTTTCCTTTCTTTATGCTGTTTCAATATACTTTAGTTTCCTCTCTTTATGCTTTATTTATATACTTTAGTTTTCACTTTTTAGTCTAAATTTATAACCATTAATTTTTCCTCTTTATTCTGTATTTATAAAATTTAGTTTGCACATGTTATGCTATATTTATAGCCTTTACTTTTCCCTCTTTATGCTTTATTTCTAACTTTTAGTTTTCCCTTTTATGTTATATTTAGAACTTTTCGTTTTCCATCTTTATGCTATATTTAGAACTTTTAGTTTTCCCTCTGTATTTTTAACTTTTACTTATCCCTTTTTATGAGATATTTATAACTTACATTTTTCCTTCTTTCTGCTATATTTATAACTTTTACTTTCCCTCTTTATGCTTTATTTATCAACTTAAGTTTCCCCTCTCTATGCTGTAGTTATAACCTTTACTATTCGTTCTGTAGTCTGTATTTATAAACTTTAGTTTTCTTTTACTTTTTGTTTGTAAATGTTAGATCTACTGTTTATTTTAGCATTGACACAATTAAAAAAAAAGTCACTAAAATGTGTTTTTTCCATGCTGTCTGTTGTTATGATCGTGTCCCCTGTGGTTTCAGTGATTGCAAATGTAACAGAAAGTTTAGTAAAGGATCGCCCCCCCCCCCCCCCCCTCAAAACCCCCCTCCCCTCTCTCTGTGACATTAATGACACTGTCTCCAGTCCCTAGGAATCAGGATAAGCTGTTTAAAAGTGTTCAGCCAGCTGTTATCTCAATATTATGGAGCTGTGGGGAGGAGAGAAGGGGCTGATTTACATAGGAGAGGGGAGGGGGGAGCCCGATCATATAAGAGCATGGCTCGTTCAGCCTGACAAGCTTACACATCAACTTGCGATCACATTGTGCGGAGAGCAGTAAACTTTTTTTGGATCTTCTACCGGAGCAGATCTTCCACTAAGGGAATTATCAGAAAGATGAAGGCCATCAGCCCAGTGAGATCAATGCCCAGCTGCTACCAGGCTGTGTGCTGCCTGTCCGAACAGAGTCTGAGCATTGCCAGGAGTAGTAGCCACAAGGGAGGTGTAGAAGAACCCATGGGTCTCCTCTATGACATGAATGATTGCTACTCCAAGCTGAAGGAGCTGGTTCCTGGTATCCCTCAAGGGAGCAAACTAAGTCAAGTCGAGATCCTCCAACATGTTATTGATTACATCTTCGACCTGCAGATCGTATTGGGGGAAGAGCAGGAGCACAACAACCTCTTATCACTACAGGTAAGATCTCAGCTAGTCTGGACTTCTACTACAATGTGATGATGCCAATGATCTACAACTTGTACTCCTATATCACCTATCTTGTGTGATCTGTTCATTTCTAATGCATGCTTGGGGTGCCTTATTATGATCAACAACCTATAACACTCAACCCATGCACTCCTTCCATTCTAAAGATTCCAATCTACAACCTGTAGCACTAAAGCAACCTGATGACCTGTTACTAACTCCTATCAGCAGTTTCTGCTTTTACTATCTACTACTGATGCAATGTAAATGGTCTGTTGCCAACTAGCTTTATAGCACTAATGCAATGTGCTTGGTAACTTGGATAACCTGCTATGGCACTAATGCACTCTTGAATGTTGTCTTTATTATACGATGCTAATGATCATAATATTCTTCTGTTACAGAATTCAGATTTCTCAGCAATGTCGACAGAGGATGCCAGTCTGTGCCATTGACCCATCTGCCTGTCATGGTAAGAACCATTTTCTTTGATTGCCTTTTGGATATTATTAGTATTGGGCTGTCTTATTCTGAATTTTAAAGGACAGTGGCCAGTCCAGAGATGTATTTGTTAGTGGTAAATGCATAGGGATGTGCCCAGGATTCACACACTTTTTTTTATAATGAAATCCAGATTAATGTGTGACTCTATCCCGATAGCCTGTATAAATAGTTCCCCATAGTGTTCCATTCTAAGCTGTAGTAGAAGTGCTCTGTGACGTCACTAGGCGTAGCAGAAAGCATTGAGTAGGAAGCTTGGTGGTAATTAGCAGAGGCTGGCTCTTGTAAGCCCCAGGGGCGGTGCTAGCTTCCTCTCTGGCGCCGCTCAGTCTGCTCCCCCTCCCTTGCTCTGACTCACATTTATATACATGCATATTTCTCTTTCTGCAGGTGTGGGAAACTCTTGAAAAAAAAAAAAGTTCTTTCCATGAAGCATCAGAATCCAACATGCAAGAATTTAACCCCTTCAGATCCGGCAATCAAGATCCATTCCTATAAAAAGACTTTTTCTTCCCCCTCTCCTGAGAACTTTTCAAGACCAACAGAGAGTATTAATTCCACAAGTGACCCTATAGAACTTTGATCCAATTCAATTAAAAAAAAAAAATTATAACCCCCCCCCCCCCCGCCATTTCCAATCCATCTAATTATACATGGTCCTCATCACCCTACATATTTTTTTATGACATTCCCAAAGATGGTCTGGACCATTCAACCCTCCCTATGAGTACTATATCAACTTGAATTTCTGTTACTGAAAGAAAATAACTCTCGAGCTGTATATATATTTTTGTAAACTTTTTTTATGCTCTCATGTGAAAATCTTATATTTTGTAAGGACATAGATGCCTTTTAATCTGTGGCGATGACCTCAGAATGATCCCACTCTCTAAAGTAGAGAATAATGTCTTGGAACTGCTGTTTCCTATTTTTAGAAAACTTTTTATAAAAGTTGTTACTTATGTGTACATAATAAAAATTCTTATTTTTAACTTGTGGATTGTTTTTTTTTTTTCATGTTTTTATGACATTGAATTATTAACAGTGTATAGGTGACCAGTGGTTGGGACAGCCTAATATCAGGTCAAAATAAATCTAAGATGGTGTTTTGTAAATCTACAAGGACCTGTGCTTTATTGCAAACACCTTATCAATATTTTTCAAATCTATTGTATCAACTAAGAGGAAGCTGTGTTCACTTCAAGCAGCCACTTAAGTGAAGAGGAAGACATTCTTTAAAAATCACTAGGCTGTTTGAAGTGAACACAGAGCTAGGTATAATTTTAATTAAACTGCACTTTATTGTAATATGACATGTATTTAGTGTAAACCAACAGGTGGACAGTGGGGGGGGGGGTTGTTTTGTTAAAACTGGAGAGTGCAAAATCTGCTGCAGCTGTGCATGGTAGCCAATTAGTTTCTAACTTCAGCTCAATTATTTAAGCTTTGATAATAAAATTTGGAAGCTGATTGGTTTCTATGCAAAGCTGCACCAGATTTGACACTCTCCAGTTTTAGTAAATCAACCCCACTGTGCCAAGCTGTAAATTACTGTCATTTCATCCAATTACGGTTGTACTGGTGCATCAGCTGTAATCATCAAACCAGACAGCAACACCAGATGTTGAACTAAAAGTCCTGGCATGCATGCCTCTTATGTTTAAGTAAAGCTGGGACTTGTAGTTCCACACCAGCTAGAGCTGCAGATACTATTTCGACAGTGCACTTTAAATGATTCACATAATTTCGTGCCCTGTGGTAGTACATAAGGTCTTTGGCACAAGTGCAGCCCCCTGACTATCCCTATATTATGTGTTCATGAAATCTCCAATGACACTATACAGGATTTACTGTGTATAGCACCAACCATTTGTAAAGCACTTTACAACATAAAGGGAGATTGTGCTGTTCTAAATCAAGACAAGGAGGACCCTGCTCCTAGGAGCTCACAATCTAAAAGGTAATTACAACATTCTCAACGCTAAACCTTTTCATACCTGCTCTAATCTGCAACACTTAACCCCCCCTCACCCTGATAAAAAAAAAATTAATCAGATTCCTAGGGCAGTGATGGTGAACCTTGGCACCCCAGATGTTTTGGAACTACATTTCCCATAATGCTCAACTACACTGCAGAGTGCATGAGCATCATGGGAAATGTTCCAAAACATCTCGGGTGCCAAGGTCCGCCATCACTGTTCTAGGGCAGTGGTCATCAACTCCTGTCCTCAGGGCCCACTAACATGCCAGGTTTGCAATATAACTGAAATACATGACAGGTGATATCATTTGCTGCTCAGGATTGCAGTATTCTAGTCTGCATCTCCCCAAGGTAATACATAAAACCTGGCCTGTTAGTGGGACCTGAGGACAGGGTTGATGACCACTGTTCTAGGGTGTCCATAGCCAGGCAGATATCTTCCCTGGCAATGATGGGATGTAAGGGCACTGGGGCTGTCATTTTATCATTCCTATACATGAAAATCAAGGATCTGGGCTGCTCACAAAAAAGATTTTTCAATAATCTGGAAGAATTACCTGTGTGTGATAGTGATCACCTTTAACTGCTGGGGGGTGCTCATTATTGTCCCCTTGGGGGGGATCACTGTTGATGCTCTATGAGTGTTATACTGTGTATATATATATATATATATTAGACATTGTGCATTTGTACAGACATTATTTATTTCTCAAGGGCCTCGTATTAAAAAAAAAGCCTGAGGGCCCTTTCATACCTGTGCAGCCCACCATGCACCATTTTGCTGATGCAGCATCTCACAATGGATGGTAGTGCATGACTTATGTGTCTGCTGTTTTTAGTTTATTGGGGTGGCAATGGAAATGAAGAACATTGCAATAAATGTGTTGCTACAATGTATACATTGGTCTGAATAGGCCATAAGAGAGTAAATGTCTGGAAAATCTACATTATGTTACCTCTCATCATGGCATCTGATTTTATGTTACATTCCCCATGTTGCAAAGAAAGAGCCGTATTAATTGCAAAGGGCAATGCAAATTATCAGAGACAATTCTCAAATGCAAACAGGTTCCATGGCATAAAATCAAATAAACCTCCTCCTAAAAAATGCTGGTTTTTTTGGCTTTTATGGGGAGCCACTGGCTTTAGTACTTTCTGAGTCGCTGACCAAGACCTAGAAAAGTTGGAGGTTAGAAATCCTTATATGAGCACCTTTTCTAGGCTAGTAACTCAAAGGGGAAGAATTACCAAAACTGGTGAAGTTGTGCATAGCAACCAATCGCCTTCTAGGTTTTATTGTCAAAGCTTAAGGTCCTTTCACATGGGGTGGATCCGTTTTGACGGACTTCGCTAGCTCAGCGGGGGATCGCTCCATTGATCCCCCCTGCAGGCGGATGACAGGCCCTTCTCCGCTCACTGTGCTGAGATGGACCTGTCAGAGCCCCGCTCTCCGCTACACGCTGGATGGATGGCAAACGTATCGCCATACGTCTATCTTCAACAGATCTTGTCGGATAGGATATCAGGTTGGTGTCAGCGGACACATATCCGCTGACATCTGCCTTCTCATAGAAGTCAATGGGTGGCCTGATCGGATCCACTTGAAAAATGGACAGGCAGATCCTATCGGTCCGATCGTGTGAAAGGGGCGCTATTGAGTAAGCTGAGGTTGGAAGTGGATTGTTTTCTATGCAAAGCTGCACCAGATTCTGTGTGCACCGGTTTTAGTAAATCCCCCCAAAGTATTGATACTGAAGGGTCAGCGTGGTAGCCAAGCAACCAGCATTATCAGAGGAAGTGAACAATAGTAAACTTTACAGCAGGTTTTCTTTATTACAATGTATTTATTACAGGATTTATACAGCACCCACAATTTATGCAGTGCTTCACATACTGTACATTTACATAAGTACTGGTCCTTGAGGAGCTTTCAATCTAAGATCCCTATCTTACATGCACACACATACTAGGGCCAATTTAGATAGGAGCTAATGAACCTACCAGCATATCCTTTGAGTGTGTGTGTAAACTGGAGTATCAGGAGGAAACCCATGTAAGCACAGGAGAACATGCAACTACATTTTGCTAGTGTCCTGGATGGGATTTGAGCTCAGGACCCCAGCGCTGCAGCAAGAAAAGAAAGAAAATAAATTCAATTTTCCTTGCCTTAAATAGCTGGGATGAACACGGATTTACTGTAAATTGTTCCTTTTTAGAAAAATCCCTGTGTATGTAGTATATATACTACTCATTAGACACTGCTAGTACATGCTTGGCTAGTGTGGAAACTCAGAAAATATTAAAGAAAACCCAAGCTACAGTATTTTTGTGGACAGCATGGTAATCATATAGATCTCGGGGTGATCTAGTAAAGAACAATGTTATACAACAGGCAATCCAATCGATAGTGTGTTGGGGCCTTTAGTAAATCAGCCTGTTAGTATATCACCATCAGTCCCATGTAAGAAGGCAGCAGATACAGTAGCATCAGGAATCTGGCGATCAGTATTATTCCGGACTCCCATAACATTCCAGGCATTTCTAAGGATTATTCTATTTATTTGTGCATGTTTCCCACATGTTTCTACTCAGAATATTTAAGTTAAAGAATTTCCAGCAGATAAATCCAAAATAAAGTGGACTATAAAATGCTTAACAGCCTCCACTGAAGTGCAGAATGGATTTAGAAACACAGCAGTCACATAAACACATATTAGTAATTAGTGTTTATCATGGGCTCCTAATTTGTGTAAATCTTGGTTGAGTCACCATCATAGGCATGCGCACAGGGTGTGCCAGGTGTGCCTGGGCACACCGTAGCCTCCCTGACAGTAATCACGAGTGTGGCTCGGGGTTAAATTTCAGTTCCATTAGCGGTAACCCCAAGCCACACTCAGGATTACATTGCAGGATCCTGGTGCGGCGTTACTTACCTTGTCCCCAGGATCCTGCGATGTCCCCGCTGTGTCTGCGCGCTCTCTGGCTCCTCCAAAGCCTCTTCCAGGCTCCGTTCCCTGCGAGCGTCGCGGCGCACGGGGGCGGAGCCTGGCGGCAAATTCAAAATAAAATTACAAACCATAACACATACAGTACTGTAATCTTACAGATTACAGTACTGTATGAAATTATTTCACATCCCTTTTGTCCCCAGTGCTTTGGCCCATGCCCTGCATGCAGTTTTATGTTATATATATATACTGTTCTTTCTGCCTGGAAACTGGAGATTGTCCATAGCAACCAAAAAGTGTTCCTTTATGTCAAAAGTGGCTTTGGACCAGCTAGAAAACAGCGATAGTAAATTAGAACACTTGTAGAATTGAGCGATAGTGAATCCTGGGGAAATGTATTTTATTATTATTATTTTTGAATTATTTATATTTATTTATTATATTATAATTTATGTTTTTGTGTTTCAAACTTCATCATACCCGGGATATCTACTAGACTCTGGTTTGGACAGATTTAAGTGTATTATTGTTAAGAATTACAGGCCTACAATATAAAACGCCAAATTTCCATGCAAAATAATTGTACCGCATTCAGCACCTAAAATCCGAAATAATCATACCGCCAGGGAGGCTAATCATCCCATGTGGTGCATATTTCCAATGTTTAGACCCCTGATATTTCACCAAATAAATAAAAAAAATCTGTTTTTTTTTCTCCTAAAAAATTGCAAAAAATAATTAAAATCCTATTGTAACTGCCCTACTGACACCACCAATATCTGCCCTTATGACACCATTCACTGCTCTTCTGACACCTTCCATATATATACACACACACACATGCATATGTGTTTGAGCTTTGGGGTGCACACCCTAATGCAATAGGCTGCGCATACCTATGGTCACCATATACTGCCATGTGCTTTTGAGAGAAAAGGACATGCATGGGTATTGTCAGGAACTTGTGGGAACAGATACCGCCTGAGTTGGCCATTTTAAGCCCCCCACCCTTCCCTATCAATGGTTGGGTGGGCTGCTCAGGGTTATTGGTTGCTATGGTGCAGGCAGTCAGGCTGCACAGTGTAACTGGTTGTTATGATGCAGGCAGCTGGGATGCACAACATGATTGGTTGTCATGATGCAGGCAGGTGGGCTGCACAATGTGACTGGTTGTTATGGTGCAGGCAGCTGGACTTCGCAACTGTGATTGGTGGTTATTATGATGCAGGCAGCTGGACTGATCAGTAAGATTGGATGTTATGGTGCAGGTGACCGGGCTGCACAACATGATTGGTTGTTATGGTGCAGGTGGCTGGGCTGCACAGTGCCACTGGTTGTTATGGTGCAGGATGCTGAGTGTACCATAAGAACCAAAGTGTGGCCTGGGGGCTGAAAGTCCAGTGGCGGAGTCTAGAGTATGAACTCACTGGCCTCAGTGTTGCCCGCACAATGCCTCCATGGCTACCTAAGGTGGCCACCTCAATTGGCCTCATTGGTGGCAATGCCTTGGGTTTCCTTTCATATAGCTTGGCAGATATTAATATGTATATTTAAATCTATCTATCTATCTATCTATCTATCTATCTATCTATCTATCTATCTATCTATCTATCTATCTATCTATCTATCTATCTATCTATCTTTATTATTATTATTATTATTATACAGGATTTCTATAGCGCCAACAGTTTACGCAGCGCTTTACAATATCGATTTAATTCTATCTATCTATCTATCTATCTATCTATCTATCTATCTATCTATCTATCTATCTATCTATCTATCTATCTATCTATCTATCGCCCTCTGATTCCTCTTGTACCAAATTGTAATGTAACTGTAATGTCTGCCCTCATGTTGTAAAGCGCTGCGCAAACTGTTGGCGCTATATAAAACCTGTATAATAATAATAATAATAATTATTATCTATCTATCTATCTATCTATCTATCTATCTATCTATCTATCTATCTATCTATCTATCCATCCATCCATCCATCCATCCATCCATCTATCTATCTATCTATCTATCTATCTATCTATCTATCTATCTATCTATCTATCTATCTATCTATCTATCTATCTATCTATCTATCTATCATCTATCTATCCATCTATCTCAGCCTATGTATGTATATATTTAATTCAATCTATGTAATTCTATCTATCTATCTACATATCTACATCTATCTATCTGTGGATTCTATTTATCTCAACCCATGTATGTATCTATCTATTGATTTAATTCTATCTATCTATCTATCTATCTATCTATCTATCTATCTATCTATCTATCTATCTATCTATCTATCTATCTATCTATCTATCTATCTAGAATGAGCTATCATCTAATCTATATTTATGTGTCTTTCTATATGTGTGTAAGTTAATCAGTGTATAGGAAGCCCCCCGTACTGTTCGTACTGTTATCGGGGTACACACATGGAAAGAGGGAGTAGAGTGACTCGTCCCCCAGCAGTATTCATAGATGGGGTACAGGGCAGACCCCCTAATATAGAGGAGAAGAGCCCCGATAACAGGCTGTGATCCTATTAGCGGGCATTTTTCACTTTAGGATAATAGGATTCCCTGCTCTTTTGTAAGGTGGGGAGGAAAGAGAAAGCTGGAGAGGAGGGGGGTCTGTGCAGCTGTAATCAGCTGTGATTAGTAAAGGAGGTAGGGGGATGTTTTAGGAATTCTTCACCTGGCATTGTCATTGTTTCGGGAGCCGCAGGTGTCTCCTGGCGCCAGCCTGTCTGACTGCTGGCCTCCCCCCTCCCCTCTCCCCTCATCTGTCTCCATTTGCATCCATTCACTCCCTCATTTCCTAGACACAACCCCCATGCCTGGACTCCGGCTATGTCATCCCATGTGCACACATGTGCATTGCATCCACATATACGGCTCACTACAATGCATCCTTCCCAGATAGAGAGAGAGAACTCATCATTAGCTGGACATCCCATGCAGATGTTTCCTATATGTTATTTGTACAGCTGAGCCACCCTCAGAAGTTCCATCTTCACACTTATTCATCGTTCTTTGCCTTATACATCTCCAACTATTTCCCACCACACTATATATATATATATCTATATATATATATTCATATTGATTACTCAGTACATTTATCTTTATCTTCTAGATCTCAAACTATTTCCCAACACAGTCTATATATATATATATAAAAATAGTTTATGATCTGTACAATAAAGATCAATGTACTTGGCAATCAATTAAACTATATATATATATATATATATATAAAATATGGAATCTCAAACTATTTCCCAACACAGTCTTTTCATATAGAAATGTTATATATTTACTACATGGATCCGGTGAATACTAAGTACATTCATCTTTATGGTATAGATTCTAAACTCTTTCCCACCACAGTCTTTTCATATCCAGTGATTACTAAGTACATTGTTCCTTATGTTATAGCTCTCAAAACAGTTCCCACTATATATATATATATATATATATATATATATATATATATATATATATATATATATATATATATATATATATATATATATATATATATATTCCTATGCATCTGGTGATTACTAAGGACATGGTTATGGTTATATGTAAGTCACACAATTTCCCAGACCACCACAGTCTTTTTATATTCATATGTATCCAATAACTACTAATTACACTTTCTGGCTCAAATTCACAAGTGTGTTGTCTGACCATTGTATTGCAATCCCTGATGCAAGCAATTTACATTTAAATAACACATGAAAGTTGTTGATTCTAGCTACAGAAGACATGTATTTGTATCCAGACTGAGCTAAAATGTCCATTAGGTTAAAAGTCCTACTGACTGACATTTCCAGCAATGACAGCCAATCAGAATTGGACAGAACAGTCTCCCAGTATGCCAACATGTTGGTTAATGATAATTTCCTTTTCGCTACAGAATAGGGAACAGCAGCTTCAATAGGTATATGCCACATCAAGATGTTGGCCTGAGCAAAGGGCACTGTTGTAGGAGGTATTAGTGTCCCAGGATCTCAGTGGCAGGCAGTTAAAATACTGCATCATGTTTCTGATGAGAGATTTGACAATGTGTAGTTGGCAATAGTCAAAAGCAACGTTTCTCAACCTTTTTAAACCTAGAGGAACTGTTGAAATGATGTTCAGGGCTCAGGGAACCCTTGGTATAATTAAAGTTTTCTAGACGATTAAAAACAAAGAATAATAGACACGTCATACTTGCTGTACCTGCTCCGTGCAATGGTTTTGCACAGAGCAGCCCCAATCCTCCTCTTCTGGGGTCCCTCCGCTGGTGCTCCTGGCCCCCCTTCTTCTGATTGCCCCATAGCAAGCCATTGCTATGGGGGCAATTGTGCAGGCTTGCTCCTGAGCCGTCTTGTGTTTGTCCATTGACACACACAGCATGGCTCAGCCCTGCCCCCACTCTCTTCTCACTGGCTGTATAATTGACAGCAGCAGGAGCCCATGGCTCCCACTGCTGCTTCAATCTCCAGAGAGAGACCTGCTGCTCTCAGGCACAGTGCTTGATTGAGATTGGGTTCAGATAAGTATAAGGGGGAGAAGAATTTTTACCTTAATGTAGAGAATACATTAAGATACAAAAAACTTCTAGAGCTACTTTACTTCTTCGGGGGTCAGTGGATAGAATGCCCCTTACACTGGTGGTCAGTGTGATGAATGCCCCTTATATTGATGGTCAGTAGGATAAATGCCCTTTACACTGGTGTTCAGTGGGATGAAAGCCTTTCTTACAAACAACTACTGTACAAAGATCTTTAGCGTCATGTTGCTGGTCCTGCCAAGTGACATTGGACCCAGAATTATGCAGGTACCATCACATGGAAGGTCAATCAGCCACAGCTCAGGGAACCCCCAACAACATCTCAAGGAACTCCCTGTTGGTCAAGAGGATCTAACAGGGGTAGGCAACCTCGGCCCTCCAACTGTTTTAAAACTACAAGTCCCATGAGACATTGCAAGACCCTGATAATCACAGGCATGACTCTTAGAGGCAGAGGTATGATGGGATTTGTATTTTCACCACAGCTGGAGGGCTGAGGTTGCCTACCCATAATTGAAATCCATAAGCGGAAATTCTGGGTATCAGCTAACACTTTGCCATAATGAAAGTCTCAAATTTCTCTTGTTCACCCATTGGATGAATAACTGAAAATCAGCTGATTGCCTAATCCCCACGCTAACAGTGTGGATGGAGAAATCTCCACTGCTGGCTATTGTATTGTTTGGCCGCAAACACCCATAGCTGCCTGAATACAATGGCGCTGCCAAATAGTGACTGTATCTGATAGGATGCAGTCATGTTCAGCCGATAATTATTCACTTGGCTCAGATCATTTGTTGAGCTGAGTGGTACTTGTAGCACCATCCATTTTCTCGAAATACATCTAAGTTCAGCAGAAATTGGCCACAATTCAGGCTATCCATGGCCAGAATAGATAGCAGATCATGAGATCTGTGTATTCTTAAGATTTGTCCATATGTCTATACCAGGTTTTCCGTCAGATGACGGTAGTGGATGAGTACAGGCATACCCCACCTTTAAGTACACAATGAGGTTTATTTACTAAAGCTGGAAATTGCAAAATCAGGCTCACTTCTGCATAGAAACCAATGAGCTTCTAACCCCAGCTTGTTTAATTAAGCTTTGGTAACAAACATAGGCGTGCGCACAGGGTGTGCCGGGTGTGCCTGGGCACACCCTAATCACCCCGTGTGGTGCCAATTCACCCTGCTTTCTGTCTCCCCCTCAGAAGTGCTGCCAGCTTCCCTCCTCTCAGGAGTAGAGAAGGGGCTGGTAAATATTTCCTTAATCGGCCCTTCCTTTTCTGAATGAACACAGTGAGTGACCTGTACTGATCAAATTTGTCTTCATTCTTAACTGGGGAATCTGTCCTCGGTTTCTTTCTCTGTCTCAAAAGTGAGACATAAGGGTCCTGTTTAGACCCTTGATATTTCACTAAAGCCCAATTTAAAAAAAATGTAAAAAAAGTAATAAAAAACAATACTGCAAAAAAATAATTAAAAAAAATAATATTGTAAAAAATAATTAAAAAATAATAAAAATAAAAAACTACTAATACCATCCACTGCCCTACTGTTACCAATCTTTGCTCTACTGACACCATCCACTACTCTGCTGATATACACACGTGTGTGTTTGTGCTCTGGAGTGCACATTCTAATGCAATAGGCTGCGCACACCAATGGTAAAAAAAACCTGGAAGCTCATTGGTTTCTATGGAGAAGTGAGCCTGATTTTGCACTTTCCAGCTTTAGTAAATAAACCCCATTGTGTACTTAAAAGTGGGGTATGCCTGTATGTCAGTAGAGAAAAGAGAAGAATAGTGACTCTGCCAACATTTTCCAGTCTGTAGTGACTTTCCCCTAGCTTTTCTAGTCTCCATATATTCATGCTGTATCCATTCTTACCTCATACATGGTCAGGGGCGGACTGACAACTCATGGGGCCCCCGGGCAATAGGAGATTATGGGGCCCCCAGGCAATCAGAGATTATGGGGCCACATAGTATACACACACACAGTATACACATACATGTACACACAGTATACACAGACATGTTTCTATTGGCTGTCCCTGGTCTATACTGTCCCTGGTTTTACTGAGGCTGGCAACCCTGATGGGGCCCCCTAGTGGCCCAGGGCCCTCGGGCAGTGTCGAGTGGCTCAATGGTCAGTCCGCCCCTGGACATGGTGATATATTATTGCAAAAATGTGCAAAAATGGATGCATTGAGGCTGATTTACTATAGAAGTTGCAAATCTTTACTCAATAAATTGGGTGACTATTCACTTTAATTATCCAGTCAACGCAAACTCTTGTTGCCTATGAATGTGCAGATGAAATAAGCAAACAAGGATTTTTGTTTAGTTTAGAGTCTCTGTGCACATCCAGTGTCTATGGATTGCTTATGATCTGGCTGTAAATGTAGCAAAAAATAAATAAAATAAAAAATAAAATGTGATGGCTCAATGCTTTGCACTCCTTCGCCATCAGTGTGTGCACAAACTGAAAAGAATCCATAATCAGTCTGCAAAGCCTCACGAAATGAGCAGAAGCTACACGTGCCTGTGCCCCATATGTTCATACACCTAACCAGGAGCCAGGATTACTTGGGTATAGTTTCCATGTTTGGATGACTGATGACAGTGTGCACAGATGGAGCATTAGCTGACCAGATTCTTCAGCCATCTGATCTTTAATCTCTTTGGGCATACACACTACACATTCTGTATGACTGTTGTAGGGTCAGCTTGTGTTGTTAAGATACCTATATCTTCCAAAAGTCTAGCTCCATTTAAATCTTATTTCATATTTGGATAGATTGGGAAGCTTTAGTATGATGATTCTGTTCTATTAGTCCTGTTAATCAAATAGATAAGAAGAGAGGAGAAACATCCCAAATGGAAACCCAGACAGACAGCTGTAAGAATGCCTTCCTCACTCTATCCAAAACAAAAATAAAGACACTTTTGGCTGCAGTTGGTCATTTAGATACCTTTTGTCCAATACCTGCTGTTTATAATGTGCACTGGATGGGTTTGGAACAACTGCGACAGATTACCTCTATAAAAAGCCATTGATCATATCACTTGGTTTGTTCTTCAGGAGGTGTTGTGGCTCTCAGTATACTCCCTGTTGGGTGAAGAACAAATGTTTTGGCATTTAAAAATGATCTAAAGAGCAACCCCCATCTTATAAGTAGGGGTTTGGGATTAGTGTAGATGGGTACACAAAGAGCACCCAAGGGCCATTAACATCAGGCTAATGTTAGTGAAGTCAGGGCTGTCTTTAATATTGATTGGACCCTGAGTAAAACTTTTCTTGCCCCCCCCCCCCCCCCCATGCAGTTTTGCTCCCCACCTGCTCCACTGATTTTGAGTCTAGCTGCTATTTATTGTATGTCTCACATACAATAAATAGCAACTAGACTCAAAATCCGTTTACTGAATCAGATCAGGCAGCTATTGCAATTAGTTGCCAGAGGTTACAGTGTATCATTACCGCTCACTGACTGGTTGCTAAAGGTTACTGCACACATTACGACTCACTGATTAGTTGCTAGAGGTTACAGCACACGATTTCTGCTTGATGATTGGTTGCTAGAGATTACTGTGGATATGACCTCAGGGGGGAATGATATACATATCAATGCCGCCGGCCGCTATTTACATATGAATGCCGTTGCTATTTACAAATGAATGCCGGTAATTTACATGTAAACACAGGGTCTGCTGGTGAGTCATCTGTACACAACAATAGGGCAGAGCTGGGCAGCATTAGTAGCAGCACTTCACACTGAGATATTGGGACACAGCACAGGACTTAAACCTCAAGGGACAAGGGAATTTAAACCAGGATAGTTGTCAAGTATGAGGCAGCTGTTTTGGGCCCCACAACAATGACAGGGCCCAGGGCAGCTGCCCCTTTTGCCCTGTCTTAAAAACGGCCCTGAGTGCAGTTTAATTGACCTAGGCTGAAACGGTGTATAGATAAACTCTTCTGCAGAGGTGGACCCAGTAGCCTTTATTGGTGGTATATGAACCCCTGCTTGTGCTACAGAAGAGAGCAAACCCTAGATACACACACTGCAGACTCCATGTTGCCTCTCGCATGCAAAATAATAATGTATACAATGGCCAGGGCTAAAGCTAGCCATACGCACATAGATTTTTCTCATGTGGGCTTCATGAAATCTGAACTCTTAAGCCCTGTACACACGGGCAGAATGTCGGGAGACATTTGCCGGTACAAAAAATACCGGCCAACTAAACTGTAGTGTGTACCAGGCTTTATAGTATTCTTTATCATTGCTAAACAGTATGGATAGAAGAGTCTTCCATGCTGGCTGTTGTATTCAGACAGCCAAAGCACCAGCGGCTGTCTTAAAGTGAAACTTCATTCTCCCAATCAACATTGATTATTTTTAATCCTCATGCTGCTAGCATTAGTAAATAGATAGGAAAGTATATCATATTTACTTGTTTTAAACTTTTTTTTTTTTACACTTCTTCAGTTACTTCCTGGTTTCTTGCCTAGGCGACTGATGTCATACATCCCTGATCTTCAGGAGGGGAGGAGAGAAGGAGTGGTTTTCTCAGCACACACTCCTGCATGCATGCTTGAGATAAGGGCAGATGGATTCGAGGGAGTAAATACTACATGAATCATTTGTGCTTACTCAAAATGGCCACAGCCAGAAATGCTAGGGGTTGTTTTTCAAAGTGATTTCTCAACATAATAAAGCACAGGATGGATAAGGGGGGAGTTTGCTAATAATAAAGCACATGTATGGATGGGGGGAGTTTGCTTTGAATATTACAAATGAATTAAATAGTGTTTTTGGTGTTCAAATGTAGTGAAGATCCGCTTTAATTCCCAAACAGCTAGTGCATCTGATAGGATGCACTCACTTTTTCGGGGGACAGCTCTCTCCATTTTTCCATTACAGTCTGTCGGACCGGGTGGGGCCGATAGGACCACCCACACCTCGAACTTTGGCCAAATCGGCAGGAATCAGCCACAAATTGACCTGCTAGCGTTAGTGGTTAACAATTACGACCCACAGCATTGGCGTCCTTGGTTTGAATCTTAGCCAAGGCACTATCTGCATGGAGTTTACATGTCCTCCTTGTGCTTACATAGGTTTCCTCTGGGTACTCCTTCCTCCTTCCACACTCTAAAGCAGTGGTTCTCAACCCCTCTAGTGCCGTGACCCCTTGATAAAATTTCCCAAGTTGTGGGGACCCCTAACAGTAAAATTATTCTCGTATTGTGGGTTATCTCTTGCTGGGAGACTGCAAAAAGACTTTTGAGAGGTGCGGGCTTCAGGAACAGCCCAGGATTCATTGACCCCTGGCAAATCATCTTTCGACCCCCGAGGGGGTCCCGACCCCAGGCTGAGAACCACTGCTCTAATGGTTGGTAGGTTAATTTGTATGTGTGTGCAAATCGGATTTGTAGCTGTGTTATCAAATTTTGCATGCTGGTCCCTACCCGAGCAATTGGGGAGTGAGGAGGAAAGACATGGCCTTTGTGAAAAAAATCACCAAGAAATCTCTATGGAACAAAGTTCAAGCGTAGTAGGCATGGTGTCCAGAGAGCTGACCATAGAATCATTGAGAGTCCGATACAACTGAAGAGATATCACACACACATATGCAATGGTCAGTAAAACGTTTTGTATATCCATCAATTATATTCAAACATGCCTTGGACATTTGGCACTGGTGATAAATGAGGCCGAGAGGATTTTCGCTACCTAGCACAGACTTTAGAGTGTACACTACCAGTAAACATGTGAGGTACCCTCTGCATTCTGTTTCCTGACATTCTAGTTTTCTGTGAAATAAAGAGAACTCAGATGAAGGTAAACTGAGTGGACTTAGTGATTTTAGCACAGATGCAGTATTTGCTGGATAGCATTAGCAGCTCATTGCTTGCTTTCACTTACAACAGTTTGCATTTGGTAGCACCTGTGTACACAGTAACAGCGTTGCCAGAGGCTACAATAAAACCAATTATCAGAGTCAGCCCGGGTTCAGTTAAGCTGTAGTATATGCAGAATCTTGCTGGTGGATGTATGGTAATCTATTCACACATGCAACCACAACATCTAAGGACTGCTAAGCTACAATGATGATCCTACTCATTGACTGTATTGAGAAAGGAATCCTTCATGAAACATTGTGACACCCATTGCTTCATGTACATAAAAAAACAAGACTATCACTCTACCAAGATGTGGTGGTAAAGATTCTTATTTCCTCACAACTGTACCATCCACCAATTCCTTGGAGCAACTTGCATAACCTGTGGGCAAACTGTAAGCTGTACAATAGATACAATACAAATTTTAGCAATAAAAACCTGACAAGAGTTGGTCATACATGGTTACATTTTAGTTTGAACATTTCCGAGGAAGTTCTAAGAAACCTTTCTTGCCATACAGTCAGGAAAAAAGTCCTTAGAATTTTGTCTGGTACTATATTTTGTTTACTTTGCATTTTATTTGAAATTTTTATTTTTGTATTTGATTGAATTATTTTGTAATTTTTTTTTTAAATATAATAAAAATGTATTTAAAAAAAATGGTATCCAAGGTGCATGAAACAGGTTTCATTACAATATATACAATTTTTTTGGAAAGAAAACCACATTAATGCCGTGTACACATGGGCGGACTTTTTGACCGAACTCGTCCGCCGGAACAAATCCGTCCGACAATCCGACTGTGTGTGGGCTTCATCGGACTTCTGACGGACCTTTTCGGTCAAAAATCAGACGGACTTTAGATTTGAAACATGTTTCAAATCTTTCCGACTGATTTGAGTCTGGTCGAAAAATCCGTTAGTCTGTATGCTAGTCTGATGGACGAAAACCGACGCTAGGGCAGCTATTGGCTACTGGCTATGAACTTCCTTATTTTAGTCCGGTCGTACGTCATCATGTACGAATCCGTCGGACTTTGGTGTGATCGTGTATGGCCAAGTCCGTTCCTTCGAAAGTTTGTCGGAAGTCCGTCGAAAGTCCATCGAAAGTCCGTCGGAAAGACCGCCGGACCTTTGATGCCGAAAAGTCCGCCCGTGTGTACACAGCATTAGGCCTGGTACATGCCTATGCATTTTAGAGCTTTTTGGACTACAGTCCATTTAACATGGTTTCCTATGGAACACGTTCTGTAGTGCAAATCAGCAAAATGCAAAAAGCACTAAAAATTGCATAGGTGTGAACCAGGCTTTACAGCTAAAATTTTGTTTATATGGGAAAAAATGTTTATTCTGCTTCTTCAATTTCTTGTCGCTACGCCTGAAAAACTAATGTCAATTTGATCCCACTAACCATTAGAAAATGAATTGAATATTCCAAAAATAAAGTATTTCAAACTAAATTCTACTCCAAATCTAAACTCAGTTTGTCGGGGGGTTGCTTTTTTTATTTCATTTGGACATCCATGCTTTAAGATTTTATCTATTTATTCAATCCCCCTAAAAATAATGTGTCTTTCTAAACTTCCATCCTAATAACCAAAACAGGTGGTGCATACAATGAAAAGTATAAGGCAGACTGGAATAAAGGCTTTCCATTGTGACAAAACAAGAGAACTAGGACCAAAGTGGAGTGTATCTGCACAGTAAATGTTCCAATCTGTAGAACAAAGCATGTATAACAAAAGTCACAGGTGCAGATCTGGAGCAATTGTCCAAACGTATAGAAGCACATAGGGGTGTAAAATTAACAGGTGCTTAGGAAGTCATTTGTATATGAGCAAAGAAACACAATGCATTATGCATGTCCTAGAGACACACAGGATGCTCTGGCCTATGTACTGAGGACCAAGGCTACTGTGAGGGTGCAAAAATACATTAACCTTCAACCAGTGCTGGATTTCTAATGGAGCTGTGGCCCCGGGCCCTCTGCCAGAAGAGGGACCTTCCTCTATACAAAAATTTAATAATTCAAATATTAGTATTTTCTTTTACAGTCTTTCTTAAGAATCAATAGTTTGTCTGCTATCATCTGTAAATGTTTTTAATCTGGTATAGTGTGTCAGTTATAAAGGCTAAAGCTGGCCATACATCAATGGCCCACGGTTTGGGGGTGGGGAGATCTGATTTGCATGTTACATGTTGCACGCTAAGTACGGGTGTAACATGAAATATTGTCCAAAAGTTGGAGTTAGCCTTTAAACCAATTTTGGCTGCTCAAGGAAGGTAGTCTACGATTGTGTGTACGCGTGCAAAATCATAATGGCTGTGTCACACATGTTTTATTGAGAAAAGGGTCGCTGGTTCGAATCCTAACCATGACACCACCTGCCTTGAGTTTGCATGTTCTCCATGCACCTGCACGGAGTTCCTCCGGGTACTCCAGTTTTCTCCCACATACCAAAGACATGCCGGTAGGTTATTTGGATCCTGTCTAAAAAATAAACAATAAAAAAAAAAAGAAAAAAGAAAAATTGGCCCTAGTATGTGTATGTATGAATGTGAGTTAGGGACCTTAGACTGTAAGTTCCTTGAGGGCAGAGACTGATGTGAATGTATAATATAATAATATTATTATTATGATTCAGGATTCATATAGCGGCAACAGTTTGCACAGTGCTTTACAATGTAGAGGGGGGACAGTACAATTACAATACAGTTCAATACCGAAGGGACAGGAGCAGTGGCGGCCTATCCATTAGGGGTGCACAGCAGTAGCGTCGCTAGGGGGGGGCAGGGGGTGCAGCCCGCACCCAGGTGACACCCGCCAGAGAGTGACACCAGGCTCAGACTAGTACCGTCGCCACGGTTCCCTCTTTCCCTTCTGGGATCTCCTCAGCTAAACGTGATGTGCAGGGAGAGTGGGGGAGGAGGGAGTGAGGCAGAGAGAGACAGGGTGCCCGGGATCCGACCTTCCCGCATGCTACCATCACATCTCTCACCGCCGGCTGCATCCAGTGCAGACCGGACTATAGCCGCCTCCTCCTCTGCTCTAATGTTTCAAGTACACAGACTGTGAGGAAGAGCCGAGGAGGAGGGTCACCGCGTTACAGCATCTGCCGGGGGCTAAGGTACTGTATGTAATAACAGAAATATTGCAGGGGAGGGGGGGCATTGACAGGTAACATAAGATCTATGCTGCTAGGAGTGATTTTAGGGAGGGGGTGGGGGTTAGAGGAAATGTGCTGGAGGGGTTTGATTTAAGTTAGAACCAGTGCTAGAAGTAGAAGGAGGGAGGCAGATTTGAAGTTTGACCCCCCCCCAGTACAATTCCTCTTCCTTCCCAAAGCACACTCTAGCACATATCCTCTAATTCCCCTTACCCCAATCAAAGATCCCATCCCAGCTCCATCCATTCCCCCCGATCCTATCCCAGCTCCATCCAC